>CM021312.1:625840-646328 GCA_010645155.1 Tigriopus japonicus | reverse complement strand
TCGCATTCCTTGTTGCGGTATTATAAAACACTTGCAACCAACCAAAAAAAATTGAAACCCGACTTTTTTTTGATTTTCAGCAAATTTTAAATTAACCATTTACGAAGGGTAACATGGAATCAGGTAGTGATGGACCGAAAGGGCTCATGGCCGAAACCGAAAGTTTCTGCCGAAAGAGGCTTAATCGAAACCGAAACCGAAACCACCTGACTACAAAATTGTATAAATGCAAAATCCACCTTAAAAATTAAATTGCTCATGTGTTCGATGTTGGATAGTCGCAAATTTTGAAAAATCGGGACACCTAAATTTTAGAGGTTTTTTGACGATTTTTTTTCAATTTTGTTGCCAAACTCCATCCCTTATAGTCTTAAAATTAAATAGAATTTTATAGTCTTAAAATTCGCTTAATAAAATAGCCCTTAAAATTAATTCCCTTTCCGTTTCGGTACGCATAACCGAAACCGAAATTTCGGCCAAAATTTCGGCCGAAATTTCGGCCGAGAGCGCTTTCGGTCCATCACGAACCAAAAGGGCCTTAACTGAAACCGAAAGCAGCTTACTACAAAATTCAATTTAAAAGATCAAATCCTCATGTTTCCAATGTTTGGAAATTTCAAATTCAATAAATCAGAAAAGTTAAGTTTCAGAAGTCGTTGGACCAACAAAAATCTTCGGTTTTGTTGTCAAACTCTATTCTTTATAGTGCATGTATGCTTTCAGTTTTGGAAGAGATAACTGAAACCTAAACCAAAACCGAAATTTCAAAGGAAAGCACTTTCGGTACACTCTATCCAATTACTACATTTTATATGGGTTGTCAAATTTGACCAAACTGCGTCTTGATTAATTTCAAATAACTTCTGCTTTCAGCAATTGATTAACCTAGTCAGGGATAACCTATATAATAGTACGTGGTGACTCCTTACGAAAAATAAACATCGCCAAAAACGTCCCATTGTTTTACCACGCAAGGGCGAGCTCATTATTTCATGGTCTCTTTTGTAATGTACATCAGCCTGAGAAGGCCCAACTTTTCGCTCCGGCTTTCAATGGATGAGTGTAATCGAACGAATTCAGTTGGGGATTCTGGGGCCAAAATGGCTAAGGATGGTTCAGAACTAGGTTCGGACATTTCTTAGTTTTAGTTTGCTACGTGAGGAAAAAAATCTTATTTCAATTGATTGTCAAAATGAAGAAAACAAATTGGGCTCACGAATTTTGATTAAGTTTTATGGAGGGCGAGTCTCGACTCTGACGCATTCATAGCCATTTTGGCCCAAGAATCCCCAGCTGAATTCGTTCGATTACACTCATCCATCGAGCTGGAAATTCATAGTCTACCTCACGCAAGCCAAATCTCATTTGCAGAAAAGCACAATTGATTCGACTCAAAACTAAAAAGTGGACGTGAGGGTCTAGATCAGGTGTCGGCATCCACTTTTGGGTCAAGGCCCACCAAATTTGATTACATGTTGTCAGGGACCCACCAAACAGACGTTGGTAGGTTCAGGGGCCCACAAATTAGCGATCAAAGAGCTCTGGGCCCACGACTACAATACTCTGAATTTCTCACAGGCCCACTATTTTGGACTTCCTCATAGCTCCTTGGCCTACCAAAGACCACCCTTGGCGCACATGTGGGCCGCAGCCCACCGATTGCCTACCCGTGGTCTAAATGTTTGCCAACTACTTTTATATAGAGAGCATCTAATGGTTCTTCGACAAAGTCGGTACTGTTGGCAACACAAGGTGGAAATGGTATAGTGTTGGAGGGAGGACTTGACTTGATCACAATTTAACTTTATATTCACCGGTATCACACATGCTGCAAGAAAGAGCCTCACATTTCTGAAAAGATCAGATTCTATACTATTCGATTGTGTAGGTTTCATAGGCATCAACCAATTGGTTGATGAGCTAGATCAAGTTAACGACAAAAGTTTCAAAGAGTGAGAAAAGTTGATCGTCTTAATTGACACCAAAATGAGCTACCCATGTAAAAAAAAAAAATCAGGCATATTATTTTCAGCCCATAGATGGGCCGGCCAAATATGATCTTATCAAAAAATTCCTTACTTTTCGATGCCTTTGCAAATTTGACATATATCTGGCCAGATTTGATGTATTTTTGGACAAAAAAAAAAGCAACTCGATTTTTATTGTGATTTTCTCTCTTTACATGCAAAAAGCCTCACCGCTAAATTTAAAGCCTAAAGCTCTCTTGATCCATAAGGGTTTAATGGTTTTATATTTCGGTATTCTTAAACAAGTACTGTAGGTGTTAGATATTATATTGTTTATGTTTAAGAGCACCAAATTCATGCAAAACATGCGCTTGATGGCTCCTAGATTGGAGTTCTTTGTCAGTTGTCGTAATAGTAAGAATTTTGAAAGGTATTGGCAATTTGTAATTGAAAATCGTTAATTACATAGTCAAATATGTTATCAATGACAATTAAAATCAGTGCATGTGATGTGATATAAATACACTTGGGCTGAAAAGCTTGTTGTTGGTAGTTGAATAAATCAGACCACGAACGACAAAGTCAAATTTGAAAGAATGGCACTTGTTTTTACCAGAGTGTCTTGAGATCAATTGGCCAGAAACTTCTCCATAGCAATCATACCTCACGATCAGTCTTCCCAAGTCTAAAAGTTGTTACATAACAGCTTTTTATTGCAAAGTTTTTTTAGCTTGTGGTAAACGGCAAGTTATGACACCATTCAAACTTTTGATTTTAGACTCATTTCCCCTAGTTTTCTTGATATTTGTTTATTTCCTCTGTAGTATACTGTAGTGAGCGTCTTTGATTATTTCTCAAGGAATGGACTCCTCGGCATTCACGTATTGTGGTCTTCCTTTTATAAAGAATTCAATATACATCTCAGTCAGACATTGAGTGTATCATATTAACAACTTTGTCTAAATAGTCAATATATTAGCTTCTCACAAGAAACAGATCAAAAGTATTGTGGATTGGGGCATCATCAAGTATGGTAAAGTCACGTCAGTAATAGTGCGATTTGCACCTGAACATCTGCATTTGCGTCTTACGGGAAAATATAAGATGAAAATGTTCAATTCATGTTTGAATTGTTTGCCATGATACACAAGTTTTAAACTGGCGGGTTGTTGAGAAATCAAGAGCGCAAGGTGGATTGCAAATGATGATGCTCGTAGGAAATAAGTGGCAGAGATCCAGTTTCTTCCTTCCTTTCACAACGCAACCAAAAGGGCTTGAATAGTTTCAAGTTGGCGTCTTGGTTAGCTCAGTGGTACGTAGGCACATGGATATCTTGTGCAAAAATCCCGCCGATCTATAAAAGCAGCACTTGACACTCTATCAGTATCAGTTCCTCCATAGGATTTGACCATTCTCCTCATTTATCTATCCTCTTGCTTTTCTCTTGGCAGGCACCAATCAGTCCACCATCCCTCAGCAAAATGAGAATTCCAGTTAGAACCTAAGCATTTCTTTCTTTGGCATGGCACCCGGACTATGGCTCTAATTCTGACCTTCTTTTAGATTTATTTGACTCTGGCATGCTCCTTGCTGTCCTCCTCTAGTGCATTTGTTCGTCGCGGTCGACCTTTAGGTGACTTTGAAGCAAGCAGTGTGGAGTTTGAAGGCCGCTCAACTCAGCAAGTCCAACCTCAGGCAGAGAACCCTCTTAATCTTTGTAAGCCTGTCTCCACTTATGTTGGCTGAGAAATAAGACTAGCAGCAAGAAGACACCATTAATGATCTGGGTCCCATATTCTCTGTTTTCAGTGGACAAGAAATTGGCCCAACAACTCCAAGCCTTTATTTTAGAGCGTCAAAGTGGACAAAATGATCCCACTGACCCTCCCAACAATGACGATCCTACTGACCCTTCCAATGACGATCCTACTGACCCATCCAACAGTGATCCAACTGGCCAACCCAATGATGATGACACCATAACTCAATCCATCGGGAATGAGGACAATGAAACCAATGAAGATACTGAAGATGACATGGGGAACAACAACAACAACAACAACAACAACAATAGTCCAACATCAGCGGTGCTCACCATTAACCCACAAGTCGTTCCTGAGGGTTGGACTTGCGTGAATAAGGTCATGATGGTGGAAGATGTTGAGTATGCTGATGAACTGCATTGTACTCACATTTTGGAAGAGTCCTGCCATGAAACCTATGAAACCGTTTTCAAAACTGAAGAGGTAAGACTAGCCAACGGCAACAATGTGTGACCCTCTGTGTATGAGCACATTTGAACCGTTTTCTGCTTTCCAAATAGGTTGAAGAATGCAAAGAGAAATTCATTAAGAACTGTTATATTGAATATCATGCTGTCCCACGCACTCAAAAGATCGAGGTGTGTCAACAACCCTACGTCAGGAATTGTGCTGCTGTAGGTGACGAGGTGTGTTCAAACGAGTATGAAACCGTTTGTGAGACCACTTATCACGAGAATGAGGTTGAGGATGAGATTGCTCAGTGTGTCTCCAATACGGAGGAGGTTTGCAATGACAATGGCAAGTGCACTAATGTTCCCAAGCAAGTGTGCAATGTGATGAAGATGAATAGCACCAAGTTAACTCCAGAGACAGATTGCCGACAAGAGGTGCGAGAGGTGTGTGGTCCAGAGGCCTGTCCATTGGTCCAAGGGCCTCGAGTGTGTGCCAATGAAATTAAAACGGTACGTAGTGTCTGTCTTGAGCTCCATTGATCGAGTCATTATGGAGGCCCTGAGCCAAGAGAGAAAGGGACAGACCAACCAACCCCTTTACTGACTGCTTGATGGCGCAATTCATTTACTGGCTGGCCTCTTTTGCAGTTTGTTCAAGACGTTCCTGAGGAGGTGTGTCACTTGAACCCTCAGAGAACTTGTAACCCCACCAACAAGATCATTCCCAAATTGGAGCAACGTGTCAAATGCATTGATGTTCCAAGAGAGGTATGCAATACTGTTCAAGTGGAGGCTAAAAAGATTACCCGACCAGCGATTAAAAAGTGGTGTGGCATTCTACCAGGTAAGAATATAAATTACATGGCCTTTGTGGAAGCAGTCCACATGGAGCAAAACAAATGGATAGAAAGATCTCACTCCCCCAAGAGTTGTTTGTTTGTCAGAGGTCCATTTTGCATTGACATGTTCTACATTTGATCTTTTACCTAACAATGCTTCTTGGTTTGCTGATCTTTAGAAAGTGCCATTGAGTCCGAGGATGTCACTGAGACAACAGAAGAAGCTCAGGTGGAAACGACTGAAAGCCAGTCCCTAATTGATGACAATGATGATGATGATGATGATGATGATGTTAGTAACAGCACAGATAGCAACCGTGATGATAATGACAGCAACCTTGACAATTAACCGAGGACAACAGATACTCCACCAAGGGCCAACGCACAAGTGGATGGTGCAACAGCAACTTGCTTCAACAAATCATGTTGCCATGAAAGGAAATTGACACCAACTACCCTCCAGATAGCTCCAAGATCAACAACCACCCTGAACTACAATAGTTTGTAATTAGTGATGACAATTGTCCCAACAAACTCCTTTGCTGAACTAATGTTGCAGTTAGTTTCTGCTTTTAATAAACCATACCAACACACTGCAAGACCTAAGATGCCTCATCATGAGTCTTATTGTCTTTGCAAGCGGGTCAACTAAGCTCACATCATTGGCATCTTTGCGGCGCTCAATTTTGATTTTATTTGGCACAGACAGCTTGAGTAAAATTACACTCTGGCATGAAAGTTTCGATCTATCCCAAACTAGTCTCTCCAGTGTTGCATTGGAGAAAAACCCGCCCAGGTTTTCGAGCGGGTTTTTGGTTTTTTTTTCCTTTCTTTGGTTTTCTGCTTTTTCATGTCCGGGTTTTCCGGGTGTTTATGCCGATTATTCATTTCTTCTTCAAGAGCTCTAGGAAGCACAATCTCCACAAGAATTGAGAATTGCTGAATTTGAGTCTCTCATAGTCACTTACATACGTAGAGGTAAGCACAATTTTGAACGACAAATTAGGGGGCATTCAAGGCACAAAAAAAGAGGGAAAAAAACGCAAAACCTTGAATGTTAACAGGGCGTGATTGAAATCACCCTGGGTCTCTTTTTCCTGGAAATGGTATTTGGGATGATATCCACTAAATTGGAAAGATTGGAAAGTGTGGACAGCTCACCGTTTATTGTTTATTAGTTATTAGCAGTTTTAAAGGTTTTTTTTTTCCTTTGCTTAAAATGTTGATGAACGATCAAGATTCTCTGAGCTCTTGCATCATGCCAAACAATAATATTTCAGTTATTTTTGGTTGGAGGAGTTTCCAAATCACTCCCCTCTCCCCAAAACTCAGTAAAATTTGACTCCCGCCATTCATTATTTTTTTTTATAGTGGTGTAAAACCAGGTAGAATTAGAGACGCTAGGTAGAACTGTGCAAGAAGGAAATAGCAGACATAAAATTAATTGACAATTGCTGTGTCAGCAATCATCTCTTGCTTATTTGTGCTAAAGATGTATCCTTGTCCGACAAAATTCCGAAATTCTCTTCCTCCCTTTTTGAGCCTGCTTGAAAATGATCACTAGAGACGGTCAAAAAGTGCAAAAAGTATTTTGGTAACATAAACAAGGTTTTCTGTCTTTTTGCACTATCCGCCTTTATTTGCGCGTTTTATTTTCGAATTCGGCCTAAACGTTCATATTGCTGAAAATAGGCCATTTATGGAAAATGTCAACTTTTGGAAATACTTTTCAGATTTGAAAAATTGTCATTAATCAACAGACCTCATAAAAGTTCAGGCAAATTGTATAAACACAACAAAAAATGGCGCAAATCTCATTGAAAATAGGCCTTGTCATTTTTTGAGAGCTCAATTATACCTGAATACATGAATATGTTCTGCCTGAATAAAAGAATATTTTCGCAGCTTTTATATTAGACATAGATCAAGTGGATGGATATCTTCTTACCAGTTTGCTTACCTTTTTCCATAAAGCTTATTCAAAACCTATAACAACCTTTATTTTGGCCCACAAAAGGTATTTTGGAAATCTTCAAAATTTCCATTGTTTGCTAACATGTTTTTGGTTAATCAAGATTGAAAAATGAGAAGACAAGAAAGTATCAAGGGCTTTCTTTTTGTATGAGAGTATTCTTTTGTGCGTTTTTATGGAGTTTATTTGGGATTTCGACCTTTACCTGCTGCTTATTTTGTGATCTTTGGGCTGTTTTTTGTGCACCTTTTGGTAACTGAAAGCCCACATTTATTTGCACTTTTTTACCGTCCTTGATGATCACTCTGTGTTTGCAAACAGGGGTCTCTCGTTTTCTCTTTTTCTCTCTCGTGACTGATGGTAGATGTTAAAACTAGTATTTTAAACTTCTCTGAAATTGTAATGAGCCGTATTTGTGATATTTTGAAATAGTGATGGACCGAAAGCGCTTTCGGCCGAAATTACGGCCGAAATTTTGGTTCCGGCTTCGGTTATGCCTACCGAAACCGAAAGCAGACAAGCACTATTCAAATGGAGTTTAACAACAAAATCGAAAAAAAAAATTGGTCCAAAAAACCTCTGAAATTTAAGTTTTAAGATTTTTCAAAATTTGCGACTACCCAACATCGAACACATTCTAATTTTTAAGGCGGATTTTGCATTTGAACAATTTTGTAAACAGTGAACACTGCTTTCGGTTTCGGTTTCGGTTCAGCCCTCTTTCGGCCAAAACTTTTGGTTTCGGTTATGAGCCCTTTCGGTCCATCACTATTTTGAAATGTTGGCAGCAAATTTGAGTATAATCTTCTTTAGTTGTCACCTAGTGGGCGGGCGGTATGATGGCTATTCAAACCTACTAATATTGTATGCCAATACTATTTTTTGAATTTTGCTTCTGATTAACTGCAGTTGAGCTATGATAAGAACATGTCGTCGGTATGTGCTCAATTAATATTTTGAGACTTTCTGTAAGCTTTCAAAAATTCTTATTATATCCATTTCAGATGTTGTCTTTCAAGAAACAACTAATTCACCCAAAATATGCACACCAGTTTAGCGGATTTCCTTAATTCCAAATTTTAGATTGAATACAGAACTCTACTCATTGTGTTTGGGTATTTCCAAACAAATTTGATGGGCATCTTTAAGTACCATGGTCACACAAGGATGTTTAAGAAAAGCAAAGACATGCTGTCCTGATAACTGACTTGCATGTTTTCATTTCTTTCATTTTTATAATAATATATTATAAATAACTTAATCATTCTAAGTCACCTTTACGTAAGAATACTTATCACTTTTAACCTTTTATGACAAAAAAAATGATAGATTTTTTAAACTCTTTTATGACATCGCAAAACTATACCATTTGTTGGGGAACTTGAAATGTCTTATGTCTGGAGCGTTTTTCCCTTTCTTTAAGTTAAAAATGCACCATTTACGTTTTTGACTTTCAATTTCAGCTTTTTTTTCTCTATTTGCCTTGAAAATAATCATAAAGATTTCCCAAACTGGGAGGATTTTTTTACAAAAGAATTTTTAAGAAAAGCTCAATTTCTCTGTCAAATTTTCAAAGTATTCACAGGAATCATGAACAATCTTGCAATAGTTCAAAAAAAAACCTAGAAATTTCCTTTAATTTTGGAAGAAAAGGCCAAACATTTAAAAGCTGCTCAAAACGGCCAAATATTTAAAATAAATATTGCATATTTAATTGAATATTTTCGGCTACTCTATTCATTGTGTTTGGGTATTTCCAAACAAAGTTGATAGGCATTTTTAAGTACCATAGTCAGACAAGGCTGTTTAAGAAAAGCAAAGACATTAATGTCGTTGAAACACAAAATTTAGAAAACGGATCAAGAGTCAGACATAGAGTCTATCATATTAACAACTTTGTCTAAATAGTCAATATATTAGCTTCTCACAAGAAACAGATCAAAAGTATTGTGGATTGGGGCATCATCAAGTATGGTAAAGTCACGTCAGTAATAGTGCGATTTGCACCTGAACATCTGCATTTGCGTCTTACGGGAAAATATAAGATGAAAATGTTCAATTCATGTTTGAATTGTTTGCCATGATACACAAGTTTTAAACTGGCGGGTTGTTGAGAAATCAAGAGCGCAAGGTGGATTGCAAATGATGATGCTCGTAGGAAATAAGTGGCAGAGATCCAGTTTCTTCCTTCCTTTCACAACGCAACCAAAAGGGCTTGAATAGTTTCAAGTTGGCGTCTTGGTTAGCTCAGTGGTACGTAGGCACATGGATATCTTGTGCAAAAATCCCGCCGATCTATAAAAGCAGCACTTGACACTCTATCAGTATCAGTTCCTCCATAGGATTTGACCATTCTCCTCATTTATCTATCCTCTTGCTTTTCTCTTGGCAGGCACCAATCAGTCCACCATCCCTCAGCAAAATGAGAATTCCAGTTAGAACCTAAGCATTTCTTTCTTTGGCATGGCACCCGGACTATGGCTCTAATTCTGACCTTCTTTTAGATTTATTTGACTCTGGCATGCTCCTTGCTGTCCTCCTCTAGTGCATTTGTTCGTCGCGGTCGACCTTTAGGTGACTTTGAAGCAAGCAGTGTGGAGTTTGAAGGCCGCTCAACTCAGCAAGTCCAACCTCAGGCAGAGAACCCTCTTAATCTTTGTAAGCCTGTCTCCACTTATGTTGGCTGAGAAATAAGACTAGCAGCAAGAAGACACCATTAATGATCTGGGTCCCATATTCTCTGTTTTCAGTGGACAAGAAATTGGCCCAACAACTCCAAGCCTTTATTTTAGAGCGTCAAAGTGGACAAAATGATCCCACTGACCCTCCCAACAATGACGATCCTACTGACCCTTCCAATGACGATCCTACTGACCCATCCAACAGTGATCCAACTGGCCAACCCAATGATGATGACACCATAACTCAATCCATCGGGAATGAGGACAATGAAACCAATGAAGATACTGAAGATGACATGGGGAACAACAACAACAACAACAACAACAACAATAGTCCAACATCAGCGGTGCTCACCATTAACCCACAAGTCGTTCCTGAGGGTTGGACTTGCGTGAATAAGGTCATGATGGTGGAAGATGTTGAGTATGCTGATGAACTGCATTGTACTCACATTTTGGAAGAGTCCTGCCATGAAACCTATGAAACCGTTTTCAAAACTGAAGAGGTAAGACTAGCCAACGGCAACAATGTGTGACCCTCTGTGTATGAGCACATTTGAACCGTTTTCTGCTTTCCAAATAGGTTGAAGAATGCAAAGAGAAATTCATTAAGAACTGTTATATTGAATATCATGCTGTCCCACGCACTCAAAAGATCGAGGTGTGTCAACAACCCTACGTCAGGAATTGTGCTGCTGTAGGTGACGAGGTGTGTTCAAACGAGTATGAAACCGTTTGTGAGACCACTTATCACGAGAATGAGGTTGAGGATGAGATTGCTCAGTGTGTCTCCAATACGGAGGAGGTTTGCAATGACAATGGCAAGTGCACTAATGTTCCCAAGCAAGTGTGCAATGTGATGAAGATGAATAGCACCAAGTTAACTCCAGAGACAGATTGCCGACAAGAGGTGCGAGAGGTGTGTGGTCCAGAGGCCTGTCCATTGGTCCAAGGGCCTCGAGTGTGTGCCAATGAAATTAAAACGGTACGTAGTGTCTGTCTTGAGCTCCATTGATCGAGTCATTATGGAGGCCCTGAGCCAAGAGAGAAAGGGACAGACCAACCAACCCCTTTACTGACTGCTTGATGGCGCAATTCATTTACTGGCTGGCCTCTTTTGCAGTTTGTTCAAGACGTTCCTGAGGAGGTGTGTCACTTGAACCCTCAGAGAACTTGTAACCCCACCAACAAGATCATTCCCAAATTGGAGCAACGTGTCAAATGCATTGATGTTCCAAGAGAGGTATGCAATACTGTTCAAGTGGAGGCTAAAAAGATTACCCGACCAGCGATTAAAAAGTGGTGTGGCATTCTACCAGGTAAGAATATAAATTACATGGCCTTTGTGGAAGCAGTCCACATGGAGCAAAACAAATGGATAGAAAGATCTCACTCCCCCAAGAGTTGTTTGTTTGTCAGAGGTCCATTTTGCATTGACATGTTCTACATTTGATCTTTTACCTAACAATGCTTCTTGGTTTGCTGATCTTTAGAAAGTGCCATTGAGTCCGAGGATGTCACTGAGACAACAGAAGAAGCTCAGGTGGAAACGACTGAAAGCCAGTCCCTAATTGATGACGATGATGATGATGATGATGATGATGTTAGTAACAGCACAGATAGCAACCGTGATGATAATGACAGCAACCTTGACAATTAACCGAGGACAACAGATACTCCACCAAGGGCCAACGCACAAGTGGATGGTGCAACAGCAACTTGCTTCAACAAGTCCTGTTGCCATGAAAGGAAATTGACACCAACTACCCTCCAGATAGCTCTAAGATCAACAACCACCCTGAACTACAATAGTTTGTAATTAGTGATGACAATTATCCCAACAAATTCATTTGCTGAACTAATGTTGCAGTTAGTTTCTGCTTTTAATAAACCATACCAACACACTGCAAGACCTAAGACGCCTCATCATGAGTCTTATTGTTTTCGCAATAAGGTAAATTGAGCTCACATCTTTGGCATCTTTGTGGTGCTCAATTTTAATATTTTGTTGCCACAGCCAGCTTTTGTAAAATTACACTCTGGCATGAAATTTTTGGTGCAATATTGAACAAAAATCTTTTTTTTGCAAAGATTAGATCAAACAACTTAGTTTTAGATGCTTCTTTCAAGTGACTACACTTTAAAAGAAATGAGTACTACTTTTGTATGAAGAAGAAATGTAATCGAAATGTAATTCAATGTACTTCATTTTTTTAGTTGCGTTTTTTACCATTGCTACAAGGAATGTGTGTCCTTTAATAATAAATCATAAACTTAATAAGTAAAACAATTAACAAACATACAAAATTTGGTCTACCAAGGAGTTACTGTTGGCAGATCTGTACAACTCTTGAAAAGTAGGTTGATCAGGATTTATTTGCAAAACAAATTCTAACCGTACTTAAAAAGCTGTTAGAGGATCAGCTCTTTCATACTCCCAACGAAGACTAATGGGGAAAAGATTGAACAATGAAGAGAGGAGGATTTCATTGTTCCAAAGCACAGTTAAGGACTTAGGGGCGATTGTTCAAAGTGATGGAAAGTTTGACCAACATATTCAAATAAAGGTAACCAAGGCGTTTCAAACTTGTGGGTGGATTAACGGTTCTTTTAAATCTCGAGACAAATGGACCACGATGACTCTATATAAAACACTTGTTCAACCACATTTGGAAAATGCTTCTACAATTTGGGCCCCAATGGATTCTTTTCATCTTCACACAGCAGAAAAAGCTTTACGCACCTCTACCCGCTTTATTGATAAAATGTCTGATCTTTCATACTGGGATAGATTGAAAACGCTTGGAATCTATAGCATTCAAAGAAGATATGAACGATATCATATTTTATACGTTTTCAAATGTATTCATGGTACATGTCGAATGACATTCTTTGTATTGGTTACAAATCCGAAACCTCTTTAGCTACAAACAAAAAAACAGTCTAGATTCCTTGAGATTTGGAGGTGCTCTCAGAGCACAAGTAAAACCTCTACGGTTGCTACATCTGTCTTCAAACCCTGGGTTGGGACAGAGCCCATGAATGCTCTTGAATACATAGAGCATTGGATACCTTTCATCCCTTCTCTGAGTACCATACAGCCCTAACTTTTGGAGTCTCTCCCAATATGAGAGCTCTCCTATTTCTGTGATGTTCCTAGTAAAACATCTTTGAACCTGCCTGACTTTTTGCAAACCTCCCAAACTCATTGGAGCCCAAATGGGTGAGGCATATTCAAGATGAGGCTGAACAATTGACTTTGAGAGAGTTAGCATCATAATCACTATCTCTCTCTCTCATATTCATAATTTTTGGAAGTTTATTGCTGTTAAAAAGGGCAGGTTGTATTGAACTTTTTGAAAAAACCTAAACAGCGACCAATTTGGCAACATTCGCACTAGTTCAATTTCGAGTTTCATGGATAGTTATAAAAATGGATTTCGGGTTGGCAGTGCTGCTATATTTTATGGCAGATAAGGTCTATTGCCTATTGAAAGGTTCAGTTGTGGTCAGATAGATTTTTGACCTTAAAAACCAAAATTGCTAAACTCTGCCAAAAATCCAACTGGAAACCCATCAGTACTTTTTCTCTCTCGTCTCCTCCTGGGTCTTTAAAGGGTGACTGATAGTAGATGTAAAATCTAGTATCATAAACCTACACTGAAATTGTAATGAGCCATACTTATAATGTTTTAAAATGTTAGTATCAAATTTAAGCATAATCCTCTAAAATTGCCACCAAGTGGCCGGTTATTTCAAGGCCCTGGGGCGGGATGATGGCCATTCAAACTTACTAATATTGTATACCAATACTAGTTTTGACTTTTTCTTCTGATGAACTGCAGTTGAGCTATGATAAGAAAATGTCGGTATGTGCTCAATTAATATTTTGAGAATTTCTGTAAGCTTGCAAAAATTCTCATCATATCCATTTTCGGTGTTGTCTTTCAAGAAGCCACACATTCACCCAAAATATGCCAACCAGTTTAGTGGTTTTCCTTAGTTCCAAATTTTTGATTGAATACCAAACTACAATTTCTTCAATTCTTTTTAATGATTGTCTTTTAGGATATGGCAAAACTATACCATTTCCTGGGGAACTTGAAATGTCTTACATCTGGAGAGTTTTTCCCTTTTGTTAGATCAAGAAATGGACCATTAACGTGTTCAACTTTTTTCACTATTTTCTTCTCCTGAGTGATATAGTTGACTGACCAGTTTTATTCTGTTTGAAGGAGAGCAGGCATAGAAAAGAAATCGAGTGTAGATAAAATGAAGGGGACACTACACGCCCCCAAGATGGTAATAAGACCATTTGATAATTTTGTTGCATGTGAGCCAATATCACTAGGCAAATGAATGTAATAGAAGTATTCACAAGCTTTTCTTCTGGTCTTGAGTTTCATACTTAGGGTTCAAGTGTCTGAAACGAAGATATAAGTAAATGTAACGTTTTAGGCATTAAACGACACATATTTCTTGGTAGATAATCGGGATGATCGACGAAGAGGTGGTTTGGTTTAAGCATGATTCGGACGTTGGAAAATCTTGTTCGAGATTTTCATATTTTCACAATTTTGTTCCGGATCTAATGGTCGAATAAATTTTCTGTTTCTTCTGAAGGTCCTCTCGCCATCTTTAAGTTCATAAGAGCGTGAATTTTCATGAAGTGATATCACCTTTGCCGACGTATCCCATAATTTGTTCAAAGGATTTTGGACGAGTACTTGAGTCCCAGGTTGTAAAATTGGAAGGGCACGGGATCTCGATTCAGATTTTTCTTGCTTTCGAAGTCGAAAACTCTCTCTTGCAATTCGTCCATCAGGGCATACATCGACATGAGTTGAGAGCCTTGGCAATAATCCTCTTAAATGGCGACCGAAGAATAACTGGTTCGGGGAATATCCATATTCCCGTGGCATGGCACGAAATTCACGGAGACTTGTATCAAAATCGTCCCCGGATTCGGAGCATTTTTTCAATAATGTCTTCGCCGACTTAACGGCTGATTCAGACAACCCATTTGATGAAGGAAAATATGGGCTCGATGTTTCATGTTTCACCCCGTGTTTAGCAAGGTATTCCGTCATTTTGCTCCTGAATTGGGGTCCATTATCGGAGCGAAGGCGGGCAGGATATCCAAACAGATTGAACCACTTTTCTAGTTCGGTTATCACGTTCATGGTGGTGGTGGAGCGAAGGCGGGTAGCAATTAAATAACCGGAGTAACTATCCACCAATACAAGCCAATCTTGGCCCGCCCAATCAAATAGATCAACACCCACCATTTCCATTGGGCCTTGAGTAAGGATGGGTTGGAGTGGTTCAGATCGCTGAGAGGGCATGAACTTTTGACATGCTTGACATGATGTCACTGCATTCTTAATAGCGAGGTTCATTCCAGGCCAATAATATAATTGACGTGCTGCTTGCCTTGTTTTCGTCAGGCCTTGGTGAGGGAGGTGAAGTATTCGAATTATTTCACTGCGAGCACCTTCAGGGACAATGATTCGATCACCAACTAACAGAAGTGATTCATCTTCTTGATCAAGTTGAGAAATATCATTCCAAACGTTGGCATAGGCCTGAGCCGGATGAGAGGGTGGAAGAGATCGAAGATCAACCTGACTTCTAAAGGCTTGGAGAAGCATCAAATATTGCTCGTCAATAGCATCATATAGTGTCTGATGAGAGGGATCTTCGGCAAGACGACGACAAACGTCAATTCCATTACTATCGACGTTTTCTTCAGTCTCGGCAGGAAAAACCGGTGAGCGAGAGAGCGCATCCGCAATTTGATGGTCTTTCCCAGGTGTCCAAATGATATTGAAGGTGTAATTGGAAAGAGCTTCACGGAACCGCAGAAGACGAGAATTTTGAATTTCTGTAATGGGTTTGGTCATCAATCCAACTAAAGGTCGGTGGTCGGTGATTACGTTGAAATGTTTCATTCCTCGTAAGTAAAAGTCACACTTTTTGGTAGCTTGTACGACCGCTAAAGCCTCCAGTTCGATGACAGCATAATTTCTTTGAGCTGAGGATAAAGTGAATGATCCACATTGAACAATGCGAGGTTTTCCCAATACATCTCTCTGTAGAAGCATAAATCCCAATCCATGGGTGCGGGATGCATCGGTAAGTAATTCGGTCGGAAGCTTTGGATCGAAAGGATGAACCAGTAGAGGTGAAGTGAGAAGGTTTTTAGAATTTTCAAATTCCGCATTATGCTCAGGCAGCCAAACAAAAGGAGTGTCTTTCTTCAAGAGTTGGCGACATTGAATTAACATTTGAGAAAGATCAGGAACGAATGATCCAAGTTGATTGGCGAGGCCTAAAAACGAGCGTAATGCAGTTAGGTCGGTAGGTGCTGGGAAATCGGAAAGAGCTTGGATCTTGGAAGGATCTGGTTTCACTCCTTCTTTTGAAACATTGAAACCAGCAAACTTGACCATACACCCGAATTGAAACTTTTTCCGAGAGATCGTCAGACCAATATCCCGACAGTTATCGAGAATGATCCGAATTCGCTCACAAAGTTGTTCCTTTGAATCGGCCCAAACGAGAATATCATCAACAATTTTCTTCGCCCATAAACAACCGGATATGACGGCATCCGAACGGCGACACCATTCATCATTTGTTGAATTCAGGCCCATGGGTCCACGGTTATATTTATATTTGCCATTGAAGAGTAAGAAGGTTGTTAAGGTAGAGGAACTTTCAGATAGCTTTACCTGAAAATACCCTTGAACGGCATCCATAACTGCGAAGAATTGAGCCGAGGGTTCAATTTCCCTGATAATTTCTTGGGCGGAAGGGAAAGGATGAACTGGTCTCACTACGTTTTTATTGAGTTCCCGGAAATCTGTGACCAATCGAAGGCCCTTGCCTTCCCCCTTGGAGACGAATTGTGCAGGCGAGATCCAATATGTACATTCTGAAACCTTTGAGATGATGCTTTTGTCCAACAGGCTTCGTACGAGAAGATCTGCTTCTTCTTTCCAATGATGAGGGACCGGTCGCGCTCGCGTAATTCGAAGAGGTGTAATCGGACCGTCCTTGAGTTTTATTTCCATATCCGGTCCTTTCATTGGTGTTTCCGGAAGAATATCACTGATGACATCTGAGTAATCATTGAATATTTTATTCATGTCATCGATTTGCTCCACAACTTGATTGCAACGAGATGTTGTAGGTGCTATTGGAGCCGGGAAATCTGGTGGAAGTATGCCAAGATTTTTCAAGTCATGCCAACTGACCAAGATTTCGCCTTTCAAATCTCGAGATATAATGGCACTAATTTGGACCGACCTTTCTCCGACTGTAGCTGTCAGAATGGCCGTTCCGATGCAAGACATAGGTTGTCCATTGGCAGCACGTAGAATTTCCCTAGTGTTGGAATAATTTATCTTGAATTTCTGAGCCACATCATAAGCCATAACCGTTCGAGTTGCACCTGTGTCGGGCAGAACATCATAATTGAATTGTTTTCCCGCATCATTTATAAATTGAACAGATAGCTTAGGTGTTGATTTACTCTTCGTAGCTTTGATGATCCGCACCGTGGAGACTTTGTTTTCATGTTCAGATGATGAAGAATAATATCCTGGAGAAGATGCTCGGGAAGCAGTTTTGGTCCACTTCCTCTGACTCTTGTGTGCATTGTAGTCGGCAAGACAAACAATTGAGTAGTGTCCATCTTTACCGCATTTTTTACAAGATGCATTTTGATGATGGCACTCAGCAGCTTTATGTTTGTTTGATCCACACTTTGAGCATTTATCCTTTAACAAATCTGGAGTTACCTTAAAAAATCTCTCTCTTGGGTTCGGAATGGGACTTTGAGCTTTTTTCTTGGAGTGTTGAAATGTCGATTTCACAACCTTGACTTCATCATAATCACGTAGGGTACACGACTTTTTGGACTGTTGTGTTACTTCCCAAGTTGTAATCTTACGACGGATGTCCTCAAAGGTTGGAGATTTCAATTCCAGGAGCTTAGTCAAAAGCTTATCTTCTTTGATACCGGTTAGAATTCGAAAAACTTGCAATTCATTGGTGGATAAACTTGGAAGGTCTGCTTCGAAACTAAGTTGGGTTAGCTTGGCTACGAAATTGGACGCAGGTTGCCCGTTTTGTCTGGTATACCTAAAGTATTCCAAGCGACGGGTAAAAAGCGGATAACGAAGAGCAAATTCCTCTGTTATCAATTGAATCATACTCTCGGGTCCAAAAACGGGAGTGGTTGGATCCACTTTCAAACTTATGCGAACTTCCAAGTCTGGATCGATAAGTTGTCGCACATATTGTTGTTGCTCCTTGATATCTGTGTTGTTAAGATCATTCGAGGAGAAGAAAGATTCGAGTTTTTGAATCCAAGAACGAAGTTCGATAGGAGTATTATTTAGTGTAAGAGTTGGTGGTTGCAGCGTGGTATTAATCGGCACTCGATGATTTCGGTGTGATTGATTTTGAGAAACGGATAGAATTGGATGAGTAGGAACACCTTTTGACATCGCTTTGGTCATTGATTCAATGTTATCTTCGAGCTCTTTTGCGATAAGTTTGAGCTTATCATCCCATTCTGATGCGTTCTCGGGGTTGTCTAGAATTCCGCATGTCCCATAGGCCTCCTCCGTTTTGTAATACATCTCTTCCAGGCGAATAAAGAGTTGTTCTACCTGTGATGTAGCAAATGTGGATGGATTCATCGACATATTTGTGATGGCCTTGTGCAGGGCACTTGACCGTCTAGAGAAGTGACCCCTAAAGGCTCGGGTGGATCTTTTGGCGGGTTCCAAGACTTGTGGATCATCCATGTCCCCAATGTTTGGCAAATGAGGAGTTGTGATTCCTTGGGTAGAATCGTCAATCTCAGACATGATGTCCAATGGAGAATCCAAAAAATTAACTCGCACGAGGTTCGCAATGGTACTGCGCCATCCTGAGTGATATAGTTGACTGACCAGTTTTATTCTGTTTGAAGGAGAGCAGGCATAGAAAAGAAATCGAGTGTAGATAAAATGAAGGGGACACTACATCTTCGAAAACAGTCATTAAAAATTCTAAAAGTTGGAGGATTTTTTACGAAAGAATCTGTAGGAAAAGTCCAATTTCTCTGTCAAATTTTCAAAGTATTCATAGGAATCATGAACAATCTTGTAATAGTTTAACAAAAAACCTAGAATTATCCTCTAATTTTGGTTGAAACAGGCCAAACATTTAAAAGCTGCTCAAACGGCCAAATATTTAAAACAAATACTTGCCGAAAATATTTAACTAAATATGAACATTTAAAAGCTGCTCAAACGGCCAAATATTTAAAACAAATACTTCATATTTAGTTAAATATTTTCGGCCACTCTACTGATTGTGTTTGGGTATTTCCAAACAAACTTGATAGGCATTTTTAAGTTCTATGGTCATACAAGGATGTTTAAGAAAAGCAAAGACATTAATGTCGTTGAAACACAAAATTTAGAAAACGGACCAAGAGTCAGAATATCATATTTAAAACTTTGTCTAAATAGTCAATATACCAGCTTCTCACAAGAAACAGATCAACAGTAGTGTGCATTGCCCCCTTAACTATCAAGTATAGTAAAACATGCGATTCGCACTTGCACTTCTGCATTTTGCATCTTACGGGAAAATATAAGATGAAAATGTTTAAATTGTTTGCCATGAAACATATCTTTTAAACTGGTGGGTTGTTGAGAAATCAAGAGCGCAAGGTGGATATGCAAATGATGATGCTCAAGGTAAAAAAGTGGAAGAGATCCAGTTTCTCCCTTCCTTTCACAACGCAACCAAAAGGGCTTGAATAATTTGATAGCTTGAATAAATAATTTCAAGTTGGCGTCTTGGTTAGCTCAGTGGTACGAAGGCACATGGATATCTTGTGCAAAAATCCCGCCGATCTATAAAAGCAGGTCATGACACTCTATCAGTATCAGTTCCTCCATAGGATTTGACCATTCTCCTCATTTATCTATCCTCTTGCTTTTCTCTTGGCAGGCACCAATCAGTCCACCATCCCTCAGCAAAATGAGAATTCCAGTTAGAACCTAAGCATTTCTTTCTTTGGCATGGCACCCGGACTATGGCTCTAATTCTGACCTTCTTTTAGATTTATTTGACTCTGGCATGCTCCTTGCTGTCCTCCTCTAGTGCATTTGTTCGTCGCGGTCGACCTTTAGGTGACTTTGAAGCAAGCAGTGTGGAGTTTGAAGGCCGCTCAACTCAGCAAGTCCAACCTCAGGCAGAGAACCCTCTTAATCTTTGTAAGCCTGTCTCCACTTATGTTGGCTGAGAAATAAGACTAGCAGCAAGAAGACACCATTAATGATCTGGGTCCCATATTCTCTGTTTTCAGTGGACAAGAAATTGGCCCAACAACTCCAAGCCTTTATTTTAGAGCGTCAAAGTGGACAAAATGATCCCACTGACCCTCCCAACAATGACGATCCTACTGACCCTTCCAATGACGATCCTACTGACCCATCCAACAGTGATCCAACTGGCAAACCCAATGATGAGGACACCATAACTCAATCCATCGGGAATGAGGACAATGAAACCAATGAAGATACTGAAGATGACATGGGGAACAACAACAACAACAACAACAACAACAACAACAACAACAACAATAGTCCAACATCAGCGGTGCTCACCATTAACCCGCAAGTCGTTCCTGAGGGTTGGACTTGCGTGAATAAGGTCATGATGGTGGAAGATGTTGAGTATGCTGATGAACTGCATTGTACTCACATTTTGGAAGAGTCCTGCCATGAAACCTATGAAACCGTTTT
>CM021312.1:595969-615330 GCA_010645155.1 Tigriopus japonicus | reverse complement strand
ACTTCCCGAAGATATAGGGACCCACTTAATTCCCAATATGGATAAATTTTCACCTCGAGAATTGGCATTGGCTGCTGATAAGTATATCTCGACCGATCTCGACTCGTCCACCAAGCATAAATGCGGTTTCAAGAATTCGTGACCGTCCAAGTTTGGAAACCAACTCTGCCAAAGTTTGTCATTTACATAAGCGTTGGGGCTCGCGGGCCTTTCGTTGTGAAGCTCCATGTTCGTTTGTGCAATCTTCCAAAAGTCAAATGATGCACCCTTCATCATCTCGAATTCACGGCATTCGGGGAAACGACGAACTCTGCCATCAATAAATAGCGTTGGTGGCCGTTTGTTATTTGTCACTAATAAAAGAAAAAACTTATCGTACTTGGTGGATTCAGGTACGCAAGTCAGTATATTGCCAGTTTCTCGTTCAATGCAAATTTCATGTCACCCTCTTTTTCTGCCGCAAATGGCTCGATTATTCGTTGCTATGGTCGAGTGACGCAGGAATTGCATTTAGGGGAAAGATTCTATTCGTGGACCTTCTTTCTGGCAGCTTTGGATCAAGCCATTTTGGGGGCAGATTTTCTTCAGGCCTACAACCTTATGATCGACTTAACTAATCATCGGTTGATCAAGCACGGTGTTTTTCATCATCTCCCTACAGTTGGTCATCCGGTGTTTTCTAAGGCGCGTCGAATGGCCGGAAAAAAATGGATGCTGCCAAAAATGATTTCCACCGGATGATATAGCCGCCTTTCCAAGAGTGATTATGCTTCGCCTTTACACGTCACTCCTAAGGCTGATGAGAGTTGGCGTTGTTGTGGAGATTATCGCACATTAAATGAGAAGACTATTCCGGATCGTTATCCCATTCCTCACATACAAGATTTCACCGACGGTCTACACGGTTGCGTGATCTTCTCCAAAGTTGATCTTGTCCGCGGATACAATCAGATCCCCATGGCGCCTGAAGACATCCACAAGACCGCTATCATCACACCATTTGGTCTGTTCGAGTTTGTCAAGATGCCCTTCGGACTACGTAACGCCGCTCAAACATTTCAGAGGATGATGGATTCGATTGTGGGTGATTTATCATTTGTGTTCGTTTATCTCAGGGGTTCTCAACCTTTTTCCGGGGGATACCCATTTTGGCAAGGGAAATATCCGATTTACCCCCCTATGTAATGAATTGCGAGCAGAGGCTTAAGAGCCGAGCGAAATTCAAACGGAGAAAAACATTTACCCAATTTTGGGTAAATACTCATAGGCTGAGAACCCCTGGTTTGTCTGAATGATATCTAAGTGGCCAGTAATTCTCAGAGTGACCATTTGGCGCACCCACGGACAGTGTTTGAGCGTCTTCGTGACAACGGTCTGGTGTAGTGATGGGACGAGACGGCATTTCCAATACATGAGACCAACTGATCTGATCTCAATTAATACATCTCAGAAGCTGGCATCAATACTGTATCAAGTCTTACGAACGAAATGACAGCTACAAAAGGTGTCCGCCACCGATTGAACCTATAGAGGTTGTGAAGAATTGTTTGTTGTCCCCCTCTATTCCTGCCCTACCAGCCTGCCACGTAGACATCGCTAAAGGCCAGCCAGCATTGTCCATGCACTCAGGAAGAGACAAAACTCAACGTAATTTTAATTATTTCGCAATATGTGTAATATTGTATTGATAAATAAGTATCATAATTGTTTACTGATATCAAAAAGGACATTGGTTGGTGACATTGTTGGTAAATTTACTTGAAATATTAGGTAATTTGTCCCTTTCTAAGTGCCTGGGCAGTGCTGGCTGGCCTACAGCGATGTCTACGCGGCAGGTCATGGCAGCGTCCATAGCGAAAGACAACAATCAATTCTTCACAACCTCTATTCATGTTTAACAATTTTGTTAAAGTGTGTAATTGAAATCTAACTCTCTTTTGAGGTATTTCTAATATGCATGGAGACCATGACCTTTATTGACGCCGTATCAAATAGCTTTTTGACTGATATTGTCCGTTTCAATTACTGATGGGGCTGATACCAGCAATGTCTCATACAGCATGAGACCAGACCTTAGATCAATTATAATCACTAGATAGCGTGAAAGCTTTAGTCTGGCTGATTTGGCAAGCGGGGCGGAATGCGTTGAATTCATGAGGAAAATGTCTCCATCACAACTGTTGAGCGGGCAATTAGTGTGACCAAACATGCGAATCAAGACCAACTTTTCAAAACTCGTTCTTGAAGCCACAAGTCAGTTTTTGTCCATTTCTGCATTGGATTAACCTTACATAACGCAAAAGCTTTAATTTGTGTTCTTCCTACCAATGACTTATTCAACGTATTGTCAAAAAAGTTCCTAGTTGTAGTATTCATTACTGATGGGAAACAAGCTGCAGCTTGAAGAGGAGTTTGGGCCAAGCAACAGTTTTCAGCTGTGCTTGAAAGCTTGCAAGCAGTTTCAAGCCCCTTTACCCGGTGTCAGGCTTGCCAGTTAAAATTCAATTTGTTGGCCACCGGAAATGGAGGAAAATAGTTTGCACTCAAGTTTAATGAAGCATGCTTCATATAGCCCCTAAGAAGGCAAATATCTTGAAAAATCTATGCAAAAAAAATGACAAATTCTGCAACAACATAGGAGTTTCTGCTTCTATTTTTAGAGCAGGCAAAAAGGACAACAAATAGCTTGGCAACCCTGCTATTCACCGTGGGTCCTCTGAGCCCTGTGGCTTGAATGCTTGGTTTAGCTTGAGGCAGCTGAAATGGAAACAAGCCCAGCTTGAAAAATTGAAGTGCTTGATAGCTTGGGAAATCCCATCAGTAACAAATAGTGCTGAATCCTGCCAGAATCAGCGTGACAAATTGTGTTTCAACAGATCCTAAAACTCTATTTTAAAAACGCCAAATTTCACGATTTTCATGTAAAAACCGCCAGAAACCTGTCAAAATGTTCTTGCCCGCCAAACTAAAAATTCCTTCCGCCAAACTATGGCAAAAACCGCCAGAATACCGCCAGATTTTTCTGTCCCGCCAAAAACAAAATCTCGCCGCCAAACAAGGCCTCAAACCGCCAGATACACCAAAATCTGGCGCCCCAAACCGCCATCTGGCAGCCCTGGTCCAAGTGCATTTTTGGCCAATCCGAAATCACCTTTTTGGGTCATTCCATCTCGGCTAGCGGAATTAAGCCTATGCCTAGTCGAGTCCAAGCCATCAGAGATTTTCCTGTACCTACCACCCAACAAGCCTTACGTGAATTCCTCGGGATGATTGTGTTTTACCATCGATTTATTCCTGGTTTGGCTCAAGTGTTGGCCCCACTACATGAAGCCTTAAAGTGCAAACCGAAAGACTACAAACTCGTTCTACAGTTGAGTGATCCAAGGATTTCCTTGAGTGATCAGATCAACGTAGCTAAAAATAAGTTAGCCGATGCCACATTACTTACTTCTCCTGAAAGTTCGGCACCCTTAGCTCTTACAACGGATGCCTCCAGTGTGGCTGTGGGGGCCGTTTTGTTAGCCATATATTTGGCCATTCGGCATTTTCGCCATTTCGTGGAAGGCCGAAACGTTTGTCTGTACACCGATCACAAACCTCTGGTTTTTGCCTTCGCCAAAACCGGGGACCCCATGTTAGTGATGGAAACAATCCAATCTTCAATCATATTCACGATAGGTTGCCCAACTAGGTCTGCCAATTAGCCTTCAGCGTCTATCATTTGTCGGTTGAATTCCATGAGGAAAAAGGCTTTCTTCTGAAGGTGAGCGCAAGTGGCACCCCTTGCTTTCTTCGTCTTTGGCTCAGGGGCGCTATGTAGAAGGAACTTGCTTCTTGTTTTTGCAAGATGTTGTACTATGTGATGGGTGATGGCAAACCTAAAGCTAGCAACCTCGCGTGAGAAAGATTGAAAGATTGGTTATTTCCATCAGTACCCCATGTCAGCACGACAACAACGTCAATTGTCGTTCATCTCGGAGTTTACCACTCAAATTAAGCATGTCTCTGGGAAACAGAACGTGGTGGCCGACGCTCTTTCACGAATTTGTTCTTTAGTTGAATTTGTTTCACCTGAATCTTTGGCTCAAGAGCAACAATCTGACCCGTGCAAACGTGCTTGACATCCCTGAAATTCAAGATTGTCGAAATTTCACCGGGCATTTCTTTACTCTGCGATGTTTCCCAAACCAATCCTCGACCGTGGGTGCCTTCCTCTCTCCGACTCGATTCACGCCACGGCTCATCCAGGCGCTCGGGCTGGCCGTAGACTGACTTGTGTCCAAACATTTTGTTTGGCACGGTCTCAATCGCGACATTACACGATGGACCGCCCTATGTTCAGAATGCCAACGAGCCAAAATTACCCGTCATACCAAGGCCCCTGTGGATCACATGGAAACGCCTTCCTCTCGGTTTCAAGTGATTCACGTGGATATTGTTGGGCCTTTAGACGTGTCTGCCGGTTACAAGTACATTTTCACTATCATTGATCGTTTCAGCCGTTGGCCGGAGGCCATTCCTATGACCGACATTACGGCTCTGTCTTATGCCCGTGCTCTGCTTACCGGTTGGATTTGTCGGTTTGGTCTTCCCGAAACCATTATTACCGATAGGGGAGCGCAATTTACTTCATCATTGTGGCACGAACTCTCGATAATGTTGGGCACCAAACTCCAACACACCACGTCCTTTCATCCCCAATCGAACGGTCTTGTGGAGCGGTTACATCGGCAAATGAAAGATATTCTCCGTGCCCGTCTGGCCGGCCCACATTGGTCTCATCATCTTCCATGGGTGATGTTTGGCATTAGATGTGCCCCCAAAGATGATACCAAGCTCTCGCCAGCACAATTATTGTATGGAACCAGTTTAAAGGTGCCTGGAACTGTTTGTGTTCATCCTCGATCGAACCTCGTTCGTCCATCCAAGATAAATCTTTATTTCAATTCATGGCAAAAATCCGAAAACGGTGCAATTTAACGAATTATAGGCCCAGTCAGGAACCCCTGAAAGTCTCATCCATTTTTGTAGTCTGCCACCGACTTGAAGGTTACGTGATTTTTGTTTGTAGCATTCCATCACGTACCGAAATATGATTTGTGATCTCCATCCAAGAACACTCACTCAAAATATGACGCCGATTGTGAAATTTTCAACAGTTAAAACTGACTCAGAGTTGTTTTAAACCAATGTCAAGTTGTTCTCTGCACTTAAAACAATTGGGTTTTATAATAGGTCCTCAAGGACATGCAACTTACTTTTCACAAATTCAAAGTTAAACATTAACCCAACCAAAAAAAGAGCAAATTGATAAATTCCAACCTAACCTAACACAAATTTAAAATCAAACTTTAACCAGGCCAAACCTAATGTAAAATTATATAATCTTATCCCAAATCAGCTAAAAAGTTAAACTAAACCTTAAGGAAACTATATAAGGTGGAAGCATCATCAGTTGCTTAAAATCCTACTCTTCACGTGCTACTCACTTTTCATGGAGAGCTCGCAATACATAATTCATAAATTTCAAAGCAGATAGTAATTTGATGTGCATTGAGTGCTTTACGGCTTTTCCATACCTTTTGATGGCCACCCTGACAATGTCGGGGGCAGACTACAAAAACAGATGAGACCCCTGAAAGGGGTGGACATGAACTCCGATTTTTGACACAATGTCATTTATTCCTTATTAACGAGTAAAACTGTTGAACATGCATCTTGAAAGAATTCAGTCAAACTTTTTTTGTTAATATTTGTGGACTGGATGTTCTTCACCTTGATTTTAGTGGTCCCAGCACTCTTTTTATTCGTCTCATGAACTTTTGACATTCAGCTCTCCAAAGGATTTTAGTCCTCTTAACAATCAGGAAAATACATAAATGAAATCTTGCTTCACCCATTAGTCCAACTTCTGTGAAACAATGCTAAATATCTGTGCTAAGTATCTGTGGTGATATCTGGAGGGTTACTCCTCTTCCATCCTCTTCAGCACCTCCACGACGCAGGAACCATTTCTATAGGAAAATGAAGGAATGAGAATAGTCTCATTTTGAAACAAGATGGAGTCCAGTCGGAGATGTTGTTGGCTGTAACTATTGAAGGGCACTTTTGACGGTTCTGGATCAGATCAGCCATCTGATCCGGATTGGAAATGGAACAAAGGCAATCACGACGTCCTTGAGACAAAATAAGTGAAAAACATGAGGATTAAATCCTGGATTGTGGATTTGATTGAAAATGTTTCAAGACTTGGGGCTCAAGAGGGTAAGGACCACGCAGGACTGGGGCTAAGGGTCCTTCAGGACCAGAGGATCATGTCTTTTCATTGCAGGGATAAGCTCTAGGTGCTTGATAGGGTTTGATTGATCTTCTTAGTTCTTAGATCTCTTTGTCCAGGAATTAACAATCAAATTGAGTCAAAAAATCCACACAATTTAATCTTGGTGGGAGCATTTCATTCTCAAGACTTTGAGAGGGTCCATGTAATCCGGGTTAGACTGTCAGATCACCAATTTGGGCTGACTGAGTCGAAAGGCAAATCAAAATATTGAGCCCATCCATTGCTAGTAGGCACACCTGATATGTTTCGAAGTCATCTTAATTTGTTCTTCATTTGATGGAATTCTTGACACTGAGGACTTCTTCTTTCTTTGTTCTATGTGGACCTTAATGCGAACGCAGATTCCTCTTGGAAAGGAACCAAATTACCCCAGAAACTATCCTCCGGATCAAAACGGGGTTTTTATCGCGCTCATCCATTAGACAACTTGAACAACCTAAGAATATCTTACCTGTCCTTGAATTATCCTGAACTAAAAGACACAACCATATAATAAAAGAAATTCGAGGATGGACCATCATTTATAGAACAGTGCCAAGGTGACATAACCTGAAACAAACTTGATTTCATAAAAAGTTTGGCATGTGTTAGTTAAGTTCAGGATAATACGTGGATGGGTTCAATTGTAAGGTCAAATACAGGGTGCGTATGGTATTTGTTGATTTCAGGAGTTCTGCAGGAAAAAGGCTGCCATTTCAAGACTCTTGGTCCGATTCGAGAAATAAGCACATATTTGGATTCAGCTATTTTTTTTTAGTTAAAGAAACCGCTTTTCTCGTGAAAAACTCTTTCCAGTCTGGGCCTGAATCGGGAGCAGGCCTTGGCTGCCAAGTTCTTGGACAAGTTTGCAAATTCATGGCGGTTTTTTTTGCTTCAATTCGTCTGAGGGGTTGCATGGAGTTCGGTTGGTATGTCTTTTAACCACGCCCAATATGAAAAAATCCAACGGATTGAGATCCGAAGAGTTAGGAGGTCAAAATTAAGTCCCGTCCAACGAAATCGACAAAACTGTCCTATAGCCAGACTTTGTTTATTGTACTTTCCGGCGCGAATTTCTAACAAGACCTCTTGTCTTTTCCATCAAATTGGAAATGTAAATTCTTCTTTTGATGCCATTTTTCGTCCACACACTCACATATGACTCATCTTTGAGCTGACAAAATTTCAAACCTATAGCTTTAACAGATATTCCAAAAAACACCACCAAAGTTGATCAACAAATACCATACGCACCCTGTACATTAATAAGACGTTCAAATCGGATAATAGATAAGCTCGGAAAACCCCGCTATTTTGTTGTTGATAATTCAAGGAATGGTAAGATATTCTTAAGTTGTTCAAGTTTTGTAATGGATGAGCGTAAAGAAACTCCCCTTTTTGGTCCGTGGGAAAGTTTGTTCTTGATCCTTTTGCGGAGAAGAGGAATTTGGGCTTGGATTCCGCTCCTTATTCGTTTTTTTGCTTTAGTTAGGTCAAGGGGGTATTCAATGAGCAATCATTTGATGCCCAATTGATGTCTCTCAAAGAATTTAAACTGTGTTGTTTCATTGTGTTAAGTCAAATATCTTCAAACTTCTGATCTACTATCTTGCTTTGTGATAGTGATTGTCCATCTTTTGTTGAAAGCAACATTGTTTTTATTATTGGGATTGTTTAAGGGCATTTTTCTCTTCGTAGAATGCTAAAAAAATCTTCTTTGTATCTTTTTTCAACATTTTACAGTCTTCTTTTGGCTTTAAAAACCCAATTACGTGCTAAACACAAAGACAGAGAAGAACATTCACATCATTGCACAAAGAGAAGAATGTCCTAGAACAAATCTCAATGATAAAACAATGTTGTTTTCAACAAAAGATGGACAATCACTATCACAAAGCAAGTCAGTAGATCAGATGTTCAAAGATTTTTGACTTAACACAATGAAACAACACATGTTTCCTTGCCTTGGATTTGAATACTACAACTAGGAACTTTGTTGCCAATACATTGAATAAGTCACTAGTAGGAAGACCACAAATTTAGGCTTTTGCGTTAATCAAATACATATATGGACAAAAAATAACTTGTGGCTTTAAGAACGTGTTTAAAAAAGTTGGTCTTGATACGCATGTTTGGTCACACTAACTATCCCCTCAACAGTTGCGAGGGCGACATTTTCCTCATAAATTTAACGCATTCCGCCCCGCTTGCCAAATCAGCCTGACTATGCTATCTTGTGATAACAAATGATCGAAGGTCTTTTCCCAGGCTTTAAGTTTAGTTGTTCCTTCAAATGAGCACATTTTTTGAAATATGTTTTGCGGGAGTTCGGCATGGCGTATCGATGTCGCTCCTGTATGTCCTACGTCGTTGACTCGGGCTTTAAATGTTATGAATTGTTCTTTGCGGCTAGTTTTGACACCACTCCTCCATGTGCGTCAATTTCCAATTGATCACCTACAACGAAATTTTGTGTTATCAAAAGACAATCCACATCCAATCCGCATCGCAATTTTAATCGTCGATCTTTTACCACTTTGGAACGCTTTGGTGGCTCTTTGTGCTCCAACAATACAGGGTAGTCCATATTCTCGCGCCACAACAGCTCCATGGGATATCAAGCCTCCTAATTCAGTCACAACTCCTCCAAGTAATGGAAAATAAGGGCTCCATCCGATATCCGTTGAAACTGTCACAAGGATATCGCCCTGTAATAGAATTATATTTTAACACAGCCTCTTTGGTTCGTCATTCGAATTACCTTTTGGATAAGTTTGGCATCGGCCAGTTTTACGACGACTCTGGCGGTTCCAACATATTTTCCACGGCAAGCTGGGGTTCCCTTGATACTGCCTTCAATTTCTCTTTGGACTTCCACATCCTCAGAAGCTACCTGAATCTTAAATTAATAAATCAATTGGATAAATAATACTCTCTCCAAATGATATTAGCCACATCAAATCACATAGACTTACTGGAACAGGTGGCCCTTCATTCATTTCTGGAAACTGATTTTCATTCCATAGAGGAAACAGTTTTTCTCGTCGAATGGCTCTAGAATCAAACCATCATAATGTTAAATATCGACACATACATTTTTCATTACAAATCTCCTCTTACTTATGGATTAGACCCGGTGATCTGCTAGTGACCAGTTCTTTGATTTCCTGCAGGGTCAGGTGGAAAATAAGTGACTCTTTTGGTAACAAACCCTGTCGCCTTAAAACCCAAGCCAGTTGCCGTGTTGCTTTTCTGGTTTCATGAACATGCCGAATCAAGACAGACTTGCATTTTTCTCGCAATGCTTGAGAACCATTGGCGTAAGGAACGACAAACTTAAGCACACGCCTGTATTTAAAAAGAGGCCCCTGTCATGGAACGTAAGTTCTTGTCACAATGAAGAATTTTCTGACCTTGCTTTTGGAGAGATCTTTTGGCTTAGTTCGTCTAGCTTCTGTTCCAAGTTCTTTTTTGGTGTTGAGTTTTCAATCCCATTTGAAGCAAGGTTTTGTTCTACCATGATCTTTAATGTCCTCACCAAAGGTGTGCAATCCTCTCCCCAAGGTTGTATATTCAGTTCAAACTTTGGAAAATGACAATGGCATTTGAATTGCTCCATCTGTATCGTGGAACTTTCCATAAACTTTCTTACCTCCCGTAAGCAGCGGCAATGGAATTTGCTCAAGATTTGTTCAAAGGCAACACTGATTTCAGGATCTTTGTTAGATCGCATCCACTTTTCAGCTTCTTGAGTCTCTACACAATCGACGAACGCTTTGGCATGGGCATTTTTAGCTATGGCTTGAGCAAGCATCTAAAATGTTTTTAAGTGGTTGGTTGGTTAATTCAATTGATTGGTTATTTTATAATTCAAATTAATTGATTTTTAACAAAATTTAATTGATTTTTTATGTAATTGATTTTTAATACAATAATTCTTTGATTGGTTGATTGTTTTGATTGATTATCTTGCTAGGAGAAAATTGGCGAACGGTAAATAAATGTTTGCGAAAAATAGCACCTTCAAAGTTTTAGGAACCCCGGCTGACTCCACTTCAACGTCATTGCATACCAATAAACTCGTGGCATCTGAATAGGTATCCATGCTCCACTCTGAAGGGTAGAAAACGCTTTATACTAATGTATCCCATATAACCGATTTTAACCAACCCACCACTCGAGTTTTCCGTCAAGGTCATGAAAAGGATAAGTTGAAAAATGGTGGAGCATTGACTAACATAAATGTGATTTTTGGTGGCCTATAATAATGACACAAGTTATTGCTCACAATTGTTGTACACAGTGCACGATCTCAAAAATGGTCAGTTACCGTTGGCATTTCATCCAAAAGGACTTTTTGGAACTCTTGAAAAGCTTCAATTGGACTCATGTCTTCCGAAATGTTCACACTGACTTGGCGAAATTCATGAGAACCCAAACGTGGAAACGTCATGTAAAGAATATTCTCAAACAAAATCTGAGGATATAAGTAAACAAGTTAATAATGATTAACTCTCTTTACAGGGAATCCCATTCCTTGTAGCGGTATTGAAAAATCCGCCCCCCCCCCAAAAAAAAACAAAAAAAAAAACATAAAATTGTTAAGCTAAGATTTCTAATGTTTCAAATTTCAACCAAGTCCTCTTGTTTTGCTCTGGAGCCCATGCACAACTTGACAATGACAAAAGAGCCGGTTTTCTTGTGTTCAACATTCCAATTCGTGAGCTCTTTAAGTTTTCAAATCCATGACAGTTACGCGACTTACCAATGAAACGCACGGTTTCCTTTTGACTTGTCTTAATCCTTGGACTCGAAAGAACGGACCCCAAGGATTTCTCTTACCTTGCCGACAGATAGTCCCATGATAAAATTTTCCGTTCTTGTCAAGATGCCTCTGCGTTCGATGGCCATGTCGACGTATTTTTGTGTTGTAACCTCGTGGCCGAAGACAGAAATATCCAGAGCCTTATGGCTGGCATTCTTTTTCGGTTCCACGATCTAAAAATCAATCATGTACAATGTACAGAAATTAACAAACAGCTTTCATTTTTTCTTAAACTCACCGTGGGTAAACATCCGTCAAGGTAGTTCAAGAACACTTGTTGATGTGAAACTGCAGTAAATCTTGTTATTTGGGGTGCGTATGAAAACTTCGAGACGGCAGAAGAGCTATGAGTGTTTTGAATCACCAAATCCATAAGCTTTCCCGTGCTGGAAGTGGTTAATGCCGTCAGGGCCCCAGGTAAGACTTCGCTATGAACATTCCAACAAAATTGTTACATAAACATTGTTCAAGTAATAAATGGGAAAACCATTCACATGCCTTACCCAACATTGGCTTTGGTGAGTACATCACATTTGCTTAAAGCTCCACAATCAAATTCGTGGAGTAATTCATAATCAGTCCAAGTTAAGAGAGAGGTGATAGGGCGCGATTGAAGAAGAAAAATCTTATCCTGCAAGTGATGCAGACATTGCGTGTTCTTAAGCCTTTAAGAGTATTCAGCGAATTAATATTACCCCTTTAATTGCAAATTCTATGTCTCTTGGACCTCCGAAACGCTTCTCCATTTGAATGGCTAGTCCAGTCAGTTTGAGCACCATTTCCGTCTTCAAACAAACACTTTTGGATTCAGCTTCGCCAACACTCGCTTCACAAGTTTCTCCTGTTTTGAAGTATGGTAGTATGAACTCTTGGAAATATTGAATTCAGGGAAACAAGAATGTTTCGAGGCTATGGAAATAATGTCACCATCCCTTATTCACAAAGTACATCAAAGATACTTCAAGTAAAGAAAGCTCAAAACATTCCTGTCTCACTGTAATATTTTCACCTCCTTGGTCCATCACAATCTTGGTATGTTTTGATCCAATGTTAATCCCTTGAACTTTAAATTGGCTTGAAGGCTTCTTTTCCCACGGTCGATAGCTCACCCGAATTGTGTCAGGTTCACTAATAGACGACACCACACTCTGAAATGAATTGTAAATCTAAAAAGTTATTAGCCTTTGCTTGTTATAAGAGTCTGATATTACCTCGCCCAATCCATAATTGGCAGTGATGACTATAGAACTAGGATTTCCAGTGGCGGGGTCGCGCGAAAACATAACCCCTGCTGTTTCAGCCTCAACCATTTCTTGGATTACCACAGCCATGGGCGTCTCAATTGGTTGAATGTTTTGCCTGATGAATGGGTTTTCTTTGAAAACAATTATGATCAATCAAAATGGTTTTGACGACTACCTCCGATATTGGACAGATTGGAACGAATAGAGAGATGCCCAGCATTGAAGTAATGCTTTTTCGACAGCATCTCTTCCTTTGCATCCGAGAATGGTATCATTTTGTCCTGCCGCCGAAAGATCTTCTGAGTCTTCGCCTAATGCGGACGATCGAACGGCAAATCGTTTACTAGAAGCCCAGTCATCGCCAAAACAGGCTTGCAACCCCTGCTCTATTTCTGAGGCGACCTTCTCCGTGACACGTCCATCGTTAATTAGTTGATGTAGTCTGAAATGATAAAAAACCTTAACATGGCAGTACCTACAAAATCTATTGGGGGCTATTTGACATCTATAAGTGAACGTCACCAACTTTGAAACTGGCCTTACAGTTCTGCCATATATGGTTGAAAAAGTCTGAAGTTTGAAATTAATCAAGTTAAAGAGTTAAAAAGTATAATCAATTTAACGATTTTCAACTTAATTTGAATATGGTCGAGCGATAATAAAGCTAACATGTAATACCATCGTTTTTGGAAGCTCCATTACTTAGGGCTGTACTGTAGCTCGAGAAGGTGTTCAGGTATCAATTTCCAAGAGCATTCATGGGCTCTGTCCTAACCCAGGATTTGAGATCAGCTGCTGCGACCGGAGAGGTTTTACTTATGTTCTGAGAGCACCTCCAAATCTCAAAGAATCCACGCTAGTTCGAACAATGAAATCCTTGTCTCGGCTTAATCGGGCTCATTCATTGTTCAATATTTTACCCATTAGTCTTCGTCGGGAAAATGTACAATCTGAAGCGTTTATGGTAGGATTGGACAAATTTTCAAATATGTTTCTTGATCAGCCAATTATTTAAAGGTTGTCCAGATCTACCAACAATGAATCATTGGTGGACAAAATATCGTAAAGATGTTACTTGAGTAAATTATATTTTAAAATGATATATTCCTATACATTGTAGCGTTAGTAAAAACCTACAAACAAAAAAAGAGCAGACTTAGTACTTAAGTCCAGGAAAAGGAATTAGACTTTGGAAGATGTGAAAATAATCGAGGATAAAAGAGAGTCCATAACAGACTAGAATATATTTATATTTGTGAAAAATTGTCACCTATTGCCTTGCTTTAGCCATTGCAATGTCTGTAGTTTGACGTCTCTGACATCCAACAGTCCAAAAAACAATCATCTACCGCAAGGATTGAGATGCCCATTTACATTTACGAACACAAACAGGGCTGGGGTAAAATTGAAGAAAGAGAAGGTCATTAATATCATATTGAAAGTCATACGGGCCAAATGGACTATTCGCCCTATCCTATCTAATATCTGATGTTTCTTCCGTTTACAAAAACTTCTTCCAACATTGGTTTGTTCTCACGACTTTAAATTGGGTCTCTCAATTTCGTTCTTAATGCCTACGTACATCTATGCTAACAAAAGTCAGGTGGGCTTGATTAGTTGCGCTCCCTACCCATCTTATTGACACTACTAAGCGATTACTGGAAAGAAGAATATGTTTGACAATGAGATAATTGTTATAAAAGTTCAAAGCTTGCAATGATGACACTCACAAGTCAAAGTGAATAAAAGATTAAGAGTTTTCATTTCATGAATCATTTCTGGCCCTTCAACGAACAAGATGAAGTACGCGATTTTTGCTCTGGTGACTCTTTCATCACTTCTCTCAAGTGGTAATACTGATACTGAAGTGTAATCATAGCCTTGGAAATAATTTACCAAACCCCTTTTTCTACTGAGGTGAGCAACAGATTTTTGTGACAACCGGTTACAATGATGACGGTTCGCTGGCGGATAGCGAATTGATTACTGTTGGCGGAAATGGAGGTTGTGGGAAACCCGCAGACTACCCATCATACATAAGAGGAACGATTGGTGGCCTTGTTAATGGAAAAATGACTGTGTGTGGAGGAGGATACTTTCTGGTCTATTCTGGGGACTGCTTCCAATACCAACCCGACACCAATGAATGGACCGAGGTAAGGAACAAAGGTTACGTCATTTAACAAAACACACACACACACACACACGCATGACACATGTGCAATTCATTGTTCTCGTAGTTCCCAGCTTTATCGGAAATTCGTTCAGGAGCAGCTTCAGTGGATGGCCCTGAAGGCCTTTGGGCTGCAGGGGGCTACGAAGGTGGACCTCTAAAAAACACCTCGGAAGTATTCAACGAGGCTATTGAGGCTTGGGTCCCTGGCCCATTGCTACCGAATCCGTTGTACGATCACTGCATGGTCCAACTGAACTCGACCCATACCGCAGTAATTGGCGGCTACAGTACTATGGAAAGAACTCTAGCTGAAACATGGATCTACAATTGGGCTAGTCAAACTTGGTCGCAACAACCAGATATGAGAGTTCCTCGAGATGATCATTATTGTGCTCTGCTTCCAGGTGCTTATGGTTCTTAAAATAGTGTTTGATTCCATGTGTTCAAAACTGTATCGATTGATCTTTTAAGATGGAAACATTCTTGTGGCTGGCGGAGTAACGACTGACAACGCCTACACTGACACAGTGGAAATTTTCGACATGCAAACTCTCACTTGGTCAGATGGACCTAAACTACCAGAAAATCGCTGGGGAGGAAAAGCTGTGACCAACGAGAATGGGGAAGTGGTTTTGGTGGCAGGTCGAATCTCGCTGGATTTCACACCAACCCTCCTCAAATTCACTGGCGAGGGTTGGGAAACCTTGACTGAACAACTGGCCTTACCTCGTCACTATACGACAGTATTTTCATTTGACGAACAGACAATTTGCCCTCAATAGGGATAGATATCTGAAAATAAACTTTGGAACTTACTCGTCACAATATTTTTGAAGTTGAAGAAGAGCAGTATCATCAAAAAGTTTCGCAGTCTGACAAGCCACAATTTCTTGGATCTTGTCACTCCACTTTGGGTTGGCGAGAAGCTGGGCTTTCCAACCTTCGGTGGTAACACAAATCCCATCGGGAACATGGACGTTCTCGCCCCAAGAACCGGGATCCTCCTTGAGCATCAACCCAAGGCTTGCTCCTTTTCCACCACAGATTGAAGTGTGTCCACAAATGTCAGAACGAAGTGTTGTGGTCAAGGGAATTTCTTGCCTTTCGGTACCGATTGGATTGGGCACCAAAAGGGACACTGATTCCCCCAATAACTCTTTTTTGGCCTCACTGTTGAGAATGGAAAAGTTAGTCATTGGTTTTGTTTTCATTTTTCTGAAGGTTTTGAGCATTCCTTATTCGTCTCTGCCAAACAGAGTCTGTGGCTTTTTGGTAGATAGTTATTCTGATTGACCGTCCATATTGATGGTATTACTACGCTCCAATTTTGCCAAAACTACGTTTAATTCTTTTTAAAACTCATAACACAAATCAAATCTGCTCAACGAAAACGAATGAGAAGTTTTTTTATCTTACAGCGGGTGCAAGGTTACCAAAGTTACACTAAATAAAAACTCACAAATAGAATCTGTGCTTTAAACCTGTCTAAATTAGTCAAGTATTATGTTTCAAAAGTAAAGAAAAACAAATTCGGCAATTCCTCGAATGAGATATAAGGGATAGGCCAGGGATAAATAACCTTGGATAATTGGATTACCTGATTGGGGAAAAGAACACAGCCATTCCTCGACCTCTCACACAATTGAATGTGATGTCCATGGCATATACAAAAGTTGCATCACTGTCAGCCTGAATTAATGGTTTTGGGACGAACGTTATGCCAACGTTGAACCATCGTGCATCAGCTATTAAACGGTACAAAGAGAGAAAAGTGATGGTAGGAAAACTAAACTTATCAAAACTCTCTACCCTGATTACTAGAGCGACCGAAAATATTTAATTTTGAAGGCCAAATGTTTAAAACTATTTAAGCAAAACACATAATAAAAAAGTGAGAATGTATTTGAATCACACCCAAATATATAAAAGTTCAATTTAATTGGGAGCATATTTTGGCAACACATTGGTATTTTTCAAATGAAAAGAAAAAAAGGCCAATTGGCAATGGTTAAAAAAGGACGCTATCAAAATCCAACACAAAAAAGCGACAATAAGTTCTTCTTAAGAGTCCTTTTATTCCAATTTTCCAAAAAAAACGCACTTTTATGTTAAACTGTCAAAGTATTTTGTATAGGAAAGCCAACCAAAAGTGCATTTTTTTACGTTTAATCCTCATAATTTGACATGATTACACGTCTCAAAAAGATTCAAAAGAATAAACAGTGGGATTGTAGGTTTTTACTAAGTTTGGGAGAACATTTTTAAATCAACTTTTTTTAACAAAAATCTGGTTTTGTTGAAAATTCAAGCAATAATCTGAAATCATACACGTTCTTCAAATATTTTGATGAAAAAAACGAGGATTGTCCTTTACTGTTGGAAAAAAATGTCCAGATATTTAAGATCTGCTCGAAATAGCAAAAAAAAATATTTATTTTTTCATTTTATCAAATGTTTTCGACCGCTCTTCAATAATTACCTTTAAATCTGAGAAAAGTGCTTGTGGGTTCAAAAGATCTCCTTTGTAAATTGGCCTGAAGATGTCTGATGTCCGGTTCTTCGAACTCTTCTATATGATAAACGTTGGTCCCAGCAATGAAGAGATGGCCCGTCGTTACTCTGAGAACGTATTAAAAGACAAATAAATAAGTGAGTTTGTTTTTCACACTAAAGATTTTACACTAGTTGCGATGTACACTAGGTAGGTTCTCCAAGTTATCTTTTGAAGACGAAAGGCACGTGTGTAGTAATGGTTTATCAATTCAACGGGATTTCAAAAGTTTGTCGGATTGAGCACAGTCGACCAAGATTAAGTCGATGTAGCACAAAATATGGTGTCAAATGTTTTTCTTTCCATTAAAAAAAAATTTACTTACGTGACATCATTTACGCTTTGAACGGTGATAGAGAACCCAAAGCCCGTCTCCGTGAAACCGTGCAGACAAGTCTTCTGTTTTGCGCAATAAGGGGAGTAATCTTTTACTTTTAAACCTTTAAATAGATGCAAAAAGACACTTTTTATTAGTTGACAAATTGTAAGATGTTTAGAATTTCTTCCATCACACATTTGAAAACTGTTCCAATACTTCCACTTCAATGCATTCACATGGAAAGCCCTCAAATGAAATATGTTAAATAAAACACCATTCTATTTGAATAACTTACCTCCAACTTGAACCTCAAGCTCATTCACTGATCCATCGGCCTCGTTTGTAAGAGTCATGGATCCACGTATGGATCCGTATTGGTCAATGCCGGATAGGATTTGCTGCCTGGTAAATTATAATTGAACTAAATCAAGTTTGATTTCCCACAATCGGTCCATAATCTTGGTGCCTACCTCAAAGATAATACGCTGGAGACGGTGTCCAATTTCAAAGCGGAGGCAATTTGGGCCCAAGTCCATGGATCACACTCGTGTTGATTTTGAATGGGACGATCAACTGCTGCCCAACTGATAACGTACCAACAAAATCATGAGACGCACTCTTTGTATTTTGTTTTAACATGTTCAATTATAAAATGGATTCCTAACTTACATTGCATTCAATTTGCAGTGGAAAAGCGTTCCATCTGTTCGTTGAAGAATGCCATTAAACACAATCCTCCACCTTCGAAAAGGTTCTAAAATGGTCAATGTGAGACCACCGCTTTTGTAGGAGTTGGGCGTTGATGTTTCGTCATTCACATAGTTTGTTCCTTGAGCTAGTTCAAAGATCTGACCTTTCGCCTGTATACATCATAAAAACGTCAATTACGTATTATTTTTTTCCAGTTACTCTCAAGCATTTGAAATTTTACCCCATCTCTCCATGAGAACCAAGCTTCACTGTGACGATCTTTCCTGAGTCCCACTTTGATAGCCAAGATGGAGCCACTCTCATTTCCCGCCCAAAACTCGATCCGATCCTCATAACCTGGCTCGAGAGTCCCTTGGGGTCTTGTTTGTTCATGTTTAAGCTCATCCACGGAAGGGAGAACGCCCATTTCTTCTAAGGTTGATCCATTCAGAGAAGTGGGAGGGAGTTTGTCGACCTCCAAAGGATTCATCCAGAGGTGAAAGTAACAAACCCACGTTCGTAATTTTAACATGGGCCCGTCTAAATTTCAAATGCGTCAAAAACATGCCATTGAATCAAATTCAGCTACTTACCTTGATCCCAAAAGGTTTGCCCATTCCTTGGGATCCATAGTGAGAGAGTATACCCGAAGACACCAAAAGCCAAAGTGGACTCAATAGTGTTCAACAAACATCCAAATATGGCTTTGCTCAATAGATAAACAATGAAGACGACGACTAATAATCTTACTACCGATTTTTCCATTTTAAATGGTCGACACTTTGGAGAATAACTTGACCAATTTGTTGTTGTGCTGTTGTGTTGATATTAATATGTTGGGTAGTTTATCTCATCGTTGGGTGCACACTAAAATATAAAATTGGATGATATGATGTGATGGTATCTCTCTGAACGTTTGCTAGAATATGTACAGTGGATGACAGGGCAATAACGAAATCAAAGCAAAGATATATGGAATATGAGCCGATAGATCAATGGTACAATGAGTTTCGAGTTATGGTAAGATTGGCTGTTTCCTACTCTTCGGATATGCAGATCTGTGATAACTTGTCAAATAGTTTGAAAGATGTAATTCAAGAATAAAATGAAATTTTGTGCATGAATTGCTTGCTGCAGAAAATATTTTTCAAAAGTTTAGGTTATTGGCATTCCAAAACTTCCTGTTGAGGCACTTTTGGTACATTCCAAATATTTATTCTTCGAAAAGCTTCTAGCT
>CM021312.1:567414-581455 GCA_010645155.1 Tigriopus japonicus | reverse complement strand
TAATACTATCTCTGGACTTGAAAGTGCGATAGATCCAGCCGCACGTTTGAAATGCCTTCCCCACTTTCAACTGGATATGCTCATCAAACTTTCCATCATCTTGGACGGCAACTCCCAAATCTCTCATGGACGATACCTGCTCAATATCACAACCTCCATTGTCTTTGAGAGGAACATCTAATTTTGACGCCCCATACGTCATTGTGCGGAATTTCATCCCGTTCAATGCCATGTTACTCTCGCCAACCCAAGAGTAGACCTTCTCCAAGTCCTCAACTAAACATTTCGAGTCCTGCCCATTCCTTCCACAAACTAATTTTGTGTCATCAGCACATGAAGAAATACTGGCTTTTGTTCTAAAATTCTGGAGAGCAGCAATAAAGAGAAGAAACAAGAGCGGACCTACCGTAAAATTGAACCTTGCGGAACACCTGACTTGACATCATACATGCCGCTAAAAGATCCTTCGACTTTAACTATTTGCTTCCTTTCGCTTATGAAACTATCAATCCAAGTCAGGACCTTACCCTGGACCCCTAACTCTTTGAGTTGATCGAGCAAAAGACCATGATCTACCTTATCGAAGGCCTTGGCAAAGTCAAGATAGACTACATCAACTGACTCATGACTTTCGAGCCCTTCAATGATTTGCTCAATATGATCAACCAATTGGGTGACTGTACTAAAATGAGCTCGAAACCCATGCTGTCCAGAAGGAATTAAATCATGGACTTCCAAATAATCTGCAAGCTTGGACTTCATAATCTTCTCAAAAACCTTTGCAACGCTGGAGGTCAGAGAAATGGGCCTATAATTACTAGGGAGTGACTTATCTCCGCCCTTAAAAATTGGAACGACATGAGCTACTTTTAGATAGGAGGGAAACTTGCCCTGATCTAAAATGCAACGCATCAAATGAAGATTATTAGAGAAAACAAGCATTTTTGTTCTCTAGATGGCACCTCTATTGTTTTGAAAGGAAGGTCTACGCAGTGCTAGTAACGTCATCTGTTGATTTTACATGAAACTTTCACCCAAAATAAATATCTCTGAATTGCTCAAGGTTACCAAAATATTTTAAAAGACATGGAGGATTGTTATTTCCGTGTTTAATCACAAAGGATTGTAAATAACCTAGTGCCCACATTGAAAAAGATGCGAATATGCCATGCTTCCAACGACTGCATTCGTGAATACTCTTCATATCCGAATAGATCACTTTTCTCCACATTTGAAATCAATAGTAACTCATACAACCAAATTGATGTTCTGTATTATGTGCAGGGAAACTGAAAATTTAACGAGAATTTTTCTCTTAAACAAGTCTGCCAACATGGAGAGTATTTCTTTTATTCATATACTTAATAGATAATTTTGAGCTTTTTTTTTGCTCAGAAACCCTACGAAAAGCTATCAATTTGTTTTCAAGTAGCTTTGCAAAGAAAGAAAATTTGGCTTTCAATGGAAAAATATTGAGGCCTGTCCAGAGGAAGCCGAACATCTTGAACAACAATTCCCCGTACCAATGAAATGACATTCAATGACATCTAGCGGCAGAAACTAGTCTTTCACATTTTGATGCAATCTTTGGCCTTAATTTAGGATCAAACAGTATGACTTGGCGATATTCTTTCTTATAGACATTGTTCCTAAGGTCGAGTAGGATGAAACTATGATGAAAAATGGCATTTTAGTCTCAACCACTAAGGTTCACATCAAGTTAAAAAATATCTACGCTCTATTCTCCATGACTTTGCCCCAGGGGGAGCACATTGATTTAAGGCTTGCTTGGGCAGCCAGCCGGCTGTCTGCTTGTATTTCGGCAGAATTCTTAACAGCCGTTCAGCTGATTTTTTGGTGCTTGGTTGCCTGTCTCGCACTCACTCACGCGACAATTTCAGAACAATGCGCTCTCTGGCGAAATGTAATGGTAAACCTGAGTTTGTCGCCCCCCTTGCTTTGCCCCTGTTTTGGCGCCATCTAATGGTAAATTTTGAAGCTTGCGCTAAAATCCACAATAGGAGAAAACAGGGGCAAGAATCTGTGAACATTTCATCAGAAACTGAGATGTCACACCATCAGGTCCAGGAGAACTCGAGAGCTTTAAGCTCTTGATGGCCTCAAAAGCATCTTGATCTGTGACTACCAGATCCTCCAGTCGATTATCCTGACTATCAATGCCAGTCTCATCAAAATGAGAGATCAAAAAAATCATCAAAAAAAATTAATGTTAAATTCTACTTCGGCAGAATTTAGAGCATGGCGGACCAATTTTGAGCTTTATTACTCATCAAATCGGATGGACACGTTCCCATTGCCTGAGCAACATGGATATTTACGATCATGTTTGGAGTTAAAACTTCAACCTATGATGGAGACACAAGTTGACTCTGATGTTAAGATTTTGGGTGCAGGTGGATGCCTACATGCATTGCGAGAGATTTTTCTACTCAATGTTCCTGTGTTGACGAGAAGATACAATTTCTTTCGTTGTGATCAGCGAGAAGGAGAAAACTTTAGTGATTGGTATTTGAGGTTACAACTAGAGGGGCAAGAAGCTGAGTTGGAAAATCTCGATGAAGATGATATGTTCATTCTACGACTGGTCACTGGAACCGTTGATCGAAAACTGAGAGAAGAATTTCTGCGACAATCTAAACCAACCCGTCAGAGCCTGGTGGATATTGCGCGAGCTTGGGAAACGGCCGCCCAAGTGGAGTCAAATATATCCTCGGGAACCGAAAGACATGCGGTTGCGGCAAAGCTCTCGAGTTATCGACAGGAGAAGAAAAAGAGTCCCCAATTTAATCAACAACGAAACAAATCAAGTAATATATTGGGGAAGGGTAATTTTGAAAAATCAGGTGAAAATCAAGAAAAATCAAGATGTACTCGTTGTGGATTCCAAGAACACGCCAAACTTGAATTATGTCCTGCCAAGAGGCGGGAATGCAACTATTGTGGAAGAACGGGCCACTTTGGAACGGTATGTTCCAAGCGCTTAGCCAAAGGCGAAGGAAAGCCAAATGGAAAAGCCCATTCGACGGCCAAATCTGAAGCAATTTCGTCGTCGACAGTATTTGTGCGATCGCTTCAGATTTCTCACGAGACTCTCCGTTCAAATGTGGAAATTTATCCAGATTTTGGGGCTCCTTTCAGAATGAGTCTGTTGCCCGACACTGGGGCTACCGAGACGTTAATTTCGTCTGATCTTGCTCATATCTATGGAATACCGATTCGCACTGAGATGAAGAAACAGATAGTTGCAGCGAACAAATCTCCTCTTGTGTGTAGTGGATTTGTCAATTTGACTTTGAAACATATGGGAAAATATGAGACAAAGCTATTGGCGTTTGTGTCCCCAGATTTGGAGGATGAAATGTTATGTTCTTGGCACCATATGATTGATCTTGGAATGCTCCCTTCCACTTTTCCCAAATTGCCTGAGGATGATACCGATCTGATGACCCGCCATGTCATTACAACCAATGTGGTTCATGACGACCCAATCGATTTAAAGGATATGCTGCAAAAACTTTGCGATGAGTTCCCTAATGTTTTCGATGAATCTGATCATCTGAGACCCATGAAGGGTGAACCGATGCACATTTACTTGAGGAACGATGTGGATTTTAAGCCCGTCCACATTACGGCAGTTCGCAATATTCCTTATGCTTATCCAAGGATGACTCTACGAAGGATTCACTTCAAGGTCGAAGGACCTACAGCTTAGGGCCAACACCGGCAATTTAGGACATGCGATGACTGCCTTTGATTCAATAAATTTTGATTATTTTGCAAATAACATTCGTTTTTGAGTGAATAGCGGAACATAACAACATTTTAACAATGGCAAATAACCAGAGAAATGACGTGTGTTCAAGTGAATGGTTGTATTTTATAGCATTTCAAGGAGAGTAAGAGTCATGTTACACTCCAGTAGAAGTCTAACGTACACTTATAATTTTCTTGTCCCTCATGGTGAAAGTGCGTCTCAGGAGTCCCATCATTCCCCTCGCCCGCATGACGGTATCAGCATAGTGTTCACGGAATTTTATGTTCTGATCGAATATGATACTAAGGTTTGTTTCCATGTCTATGCTCTCAAATTCCTGGCCTTTCAGGATATCCTTGGGAGTGGTTTTTGGCCTCTTTCCAAACCTCATCATCTTACACTTATCCACATTGAAGGTCATTTGAGGCCCAATCTTCTGCAGAGTTCAAGGCACTTTGGGCTCATTTCTCGTCTTGAGGTTGCAAGACAATCCCGATGATCTTCAAATCATCCGCAAATTTTGGCATCTTTGTGGACGTAGTCCAATCCAGCCATGAAGGCCCTCTCTTGTGGTTGGTTAACCATTGATGTCTTGTGTTGACTGGTCTTCTCATAATTGATCTTTCTCAAAGTTGTAGGTCTTCAGCCAAAAGTAGTCTGTCTCTGTATCTGAGGGTTGCCACTTCAATTCCACGTGCTTGTCCTTGTCTAATTGGTGATGATTCCATTGCTTATTCCCATTCATTTTCATGTTGAATCACCACACCAAAGTTTGCAGTAGTGACAAGAGAAGACCAATATTCCCTGAATCCTTTTCTTGTTCATCTATCTATCCATTGAATGATCTGAGAGAAAGAAGAAATGCTCAAAAGCACGCTGAACAAACACATAAGTGACGCAAATGACTTTGAGTAGTTCTCTTCAATGGAGAATACGATGTTCTTTGATTGGAAGAAAGAAAGAAGGATGAAGTCAAGCTCTCTTCTTTGAAGGGCCACGCACGACCCATCCAAATTTTCTCTCTCAATCAGCACGACTGGATTTCTTTGTGCACTAAAACACTAGAATGTGACACTTGGGGACACTTGGAGATGGCAAGATAACCAGAATGATCGGTAAATCCACAAGGTTTTTAGCGTGACATCTTCTTCGAAGCTCAATTCACAATGGTCGCACGTTTCTCAAGGTGACCAAATTGATTAGGGTTGGTTCATAACCTAAATTGACCACTTCTATCCAACATTGAACAACCCTCTCCAAAAATAGTTTGAATAAGATAAGAAATGTTGCCCCTCTCATTGAACCTCTCGTTCAAGTGGTCATCCTGTCAAACGAACACTGACACCACATGGATAATTCTCAGACTAAACCAGGGTTGCCATGGGCAAAAGAAACAATATTATAATAGATTATTGATTCACGTAAATCTTTCATTAACTTCAAAGTTTCAAATCGTTTTTCAAAATCCAATGTAATGAGCTTTGCTTATGAAAAGAAATGAATAGATTGTAATAACATGTTTGAGTGGCGTCCCTGACTGAAATCTCTTTTCCTCGCAAATGAATAGTGAACTTCTCTCAACCTAGAATTAATGACAGATCAGTGATGATCCAACGCAAGGTGGATTGATGACGTCTTAAACACTGCTCTGAAATTCGTCCTGTAGTACAGTGGTTCTTGGCTTATCTTGATCAGACCGAGGAGGAACTTTTGTTTATGAAGAAATCTGAGATAATCGAGCCTGTCGTTTAACCCTACGATTGGTTAAGCCCGCACGGTTTCTAACTCCATTAATTTGGCTCACGGGTTTGCAAATGGATTGGGGGAGGTATATGGTCACCTAGAATCGCTTGCTAATGTCTCGGACTTTATGAAAAGCATAATGGTTTGTCAAAAATGTGTTCGAAAAAGCGATTTTTTCATGTTTAAAGTTTTCGTAATTTCTCATGAGAAAAGTCTTTCCCTTTCGAGAAGTCAAGATAAAATGAACCAATCAGAGCCTTGAAATGTGTTGTCCTTCGACAATATTGTTCTGGAATATAGAAAATTAAGGGTTAAATGGATTCTTTTTCAAATGAACTCGAAAATTCTGTAATCAGTAAATTAAAAATTGAAGCAACTAAAAAAAGTGAAGAAATGGCATTTGATTCATAATAACTCCCACGGCTGAAATATCAAATATGTGACCTAGTTGGCAAGCCTTCATTGATTTGCTTAGTGGGAAATATCTTATTTTCTTCAGCTAGTTTGAGTGTATGAAATAAGCCTTGTTAAGGAAATAATAACCTTATGATGGAATCATTTTTGTATATTTGAGTAGCACTTTGGTGTTTTACGTCCATGGGCGTATTGCTATTCAGAATTTTTTTCACCCTCCTACAATGGATGCGTGAAATAAAAAAGATCATATTAAGGAGTTCAGTGGGTTTATTTTCCAACAAAACACATTATGGGACAATCAGGAAAATGAACGAGGTATGGAATGAATCAACGCGAAGAGAAAATCAACTTAAAAAGCGAGGGCACCATTATAATCTAAAACACTTCTCAACAGTCGTCAAGTGTACATAGGGTTTAGGTTTGATAGCTCTTTGACTTGGACAAACTTCGACCACACCGTGTCTCCTTGTGCAGACATTTTTTTGCGATTGTTCTGAAGATAAAATGCATGTTCTTCTTGACCCTTAAAAATGCAAATGGAACAAGATGATCAAATATCAAATGGGCTTTACGAATTAAACTCATCCCAGATGCGCTCCATGCGTTTATGAAATCGATTACTGACTCTTTCATCAGAGACACGTCTACGGATTGTTGGGAATTTATTTGATTCAGAGGGTTCCAAACGTGGTGAACACACGCACGAACTTTTCCCCCACCACGTCTTGATTATGTTGTTATAGAATTATCTCTGGTGAAGACAAGGTATCCAAAAGCTTATCACACTCATATGCCTTCATATGTTCTAATCCGTGTCTCTCATCAATTGACGGTATCGGAAATAATTGTGCTTTTGAATTCTCCTCTCTCTTCACAAATCTGTGCCAAAAGGTCTGACGCATTTGAACACAAAACCAAGGGAAACATGGTCCGGCCCCATTTATTGGACAGCATTCTTATGTCACTTGGAAGAACTCTTTGAATTTTTGGTTGGAGCCCGTTAACGCCATATGAAGACCTGGTTCCACGTTAAGATCTTCCCGACTGGCTCCTACAACCTTAGCCATAGCACGGTTGCTGATTCCACTATCAAATTTTGGCCCTTTTGATTGGTTCAAGTGATATTTCAGCCTGGTTATCATCAAGAGCTTTCTTGTACTTTTAATCACTTTTAATGAGTGTTAACCTTGATCCATGCATGGTCAGAGACAGGCCCTCCGTTTCCTTTAGGAACTTTGTGGCAATAATTTCAAGAGTTCATTTAGGTACCAGATTTTTAACGTTTTCAATCCTCTTGTGTTCCGTGCAAACACACTTCATGAAAAAAAGTTGAAAGTGTCCAAGCTCCACTTTTTCAACATTAAGGTATTGGTTGATGAAGTTTTTGGTTGTGCTCCACAACGACGTTTCCCAGTACACAACTTTGAGGATGACTTTGGTGTTTGGCACAAAGAAAACAATGGCACTTGGATCCACAGATGAGACAACCCAATTTCTGATCTTCCGGGATGTATCCGTCCATCAACGAAATCCTGGACTCACCAAAGATATGTTGGAGTGATTTTGATGTAGCTTCTACCCAAACACACAAGGCAAAGGCTGGCTGGGACTTCAGATGGCCTTCTATTTCGAACTAACCAGTCAATCAATCAATCAATCAATCAATCAATCAATCAATCAATCAATCAATCAATCAATCGGGTGTAAGGCTCAGTGTGTGAAGGTGTTATTGATGTTGAGAAGAAGAGAGTAAACAGGTTTGCGAATCTAACCATTCTGTTTATGCCAAAACAACATCGAACTTCTAACTTTCTTAAACTTCAGTGAAACTAATCTAAATCTATCTAAAACTCTATCTAAAATCTAAAACTTTTAGATTAAAGGTGGAAATACCGAGCCTTAATTTTAGATTATTTTTTTGCTTCCCATGGAAAAATTACAGACGGCGCATAGGCCCAATTTAGTCAACTCTATAAATAATTGGAAAGGAAAGCAAGACTTGTGGTTGAGCATATTTCTATTCTCAATAAATTGGGCATTGTTGTTCCAAATCAAAGCTCAAATTGATCTAAATTTAAAAAAAAAACACGTTACAACTTATTGCTAAGTAATAATTACCCTTTATTAACGGGACAATGAAAAATGGCCTGGCTTATTAATGAATAAACTGGGGCACATGTAACTGAGTTCGGCAATTCTTACATTCAGCTCAACCAGTAGAAAGTATTGTGCCATGGGATATTGAAAGCTATTAAAATCAAGATTAACCTTGAAAATGGACACATTTCTACAAGCACAACATGATTTTCAAACAAATCAATTCATCCTGCATCCCAAGGACGGTTTGATTTTGCTCCCCCAATTCAATTGCAATTCCCCGAGGCTGTTTAATGGCCCTTTCAACAGTGTACAACTCTCTTGTACAAGAGGGAACAGCATTTGAGATTTGTTGACAAGCCTCGAACTACTGATGGGGTCAATCATAGATTGGATTGGGAAAATTGATAATTGAACCAATTTTAGCCCTGATTGGAGAGATTGGTGATTGGATTGAGATTTTCAACCTGGTCCTTCAACAAACAGCATTGCCAAAATGACGAGAGAAATTGTAACGACACAAATGTGCCAATAATTAAAAGGATGAACCTAGAAACCATTCAGTGGATGTCCTACATGTTTGACTCTTGCCATATACACTGCCCAATTCCCATCAACGATGTATTTCTTTAAGTTTTAAATGATGACTGTTATTGTTTGGTCCTGTTTAGTATTTTTTGGCAAGCCCTTCCGGCATGTAAATCCTCTCATCTTTAGTGATGCTGAAAACAATTGATCTGTGGCCAGATTTTCAAAAATAGGGCACATAGTCATAAAGAATTCTTCAAAAATATATACCACAGACATATTCAATCCAATACAATGAAAGTTATGTATAAGAATATTCCATATATTTGATGTTGTGATCTCTTGAGGACGGGAAAAAGTTGAACAAATGAAAAATAAATCAAAACTTGTTTGAAGTCTGCAAAAGCAAATATTGATTAAAAAAATTCTAGAAAATGCGAAAATAGATTCAGATTTAGTTGTAAAGCCAACAAATTTTTCTTTGAGCCAAAACTGCCAAAAATGAAAAAAAGCTCCTGCCCAGGATATATTCAGGATGTATTCAACATTGCCTTTCATGGAATTGGCAGAATTTTGATCACAGTTTTGAAATAATAGTGAGATTGGCTTGGCCTCCCTGATGTGATGCCAACACAGACTCATCTAGCTCTAGATGTGACCATGACAAAGAAAACATGAAATTTTATCATATCGAGACAAGACATTTAGCCAATGAAATTCAATTTAGGTTAGAGTCCCTTATAGACAATTTGATAACTCGTTCATGTTTCACCAATAATGACTTGAAAAGACTTGAACATTTCTAACTTCATCATTGGAATATCGAGGAAAACAATTTCACAATGTACCACCCAGTCACACTGTGAAAAACCTTCGAAGAAGTATTGTTCTCGATGTGCTCGTGAAGAACCACCCTTATCACGCCCATTGCGTTGTTACGAACTGGTTCAATTGGATTTGCAAACAGGACGGGGAAGAGGAAATTGGGTACCAAAAGAAACGCAAAATGCAAAAAGACGGCTGTCAAACTTCCATTTTCGAATCCCACAATTATCAAGAACACGAGGAACATGCCAATATAAATGGTGAACCAGAAAGCGTCTTGAAAAGAACCTATGTATACTGGCGAATCACATCTTGGACCCAAAATCCCATGTGTTTGCCACCATATCTCAGTGATCAATAATGACCAATACCTTGTAAAACACATGGACTTTAATGAAAAGTCAGTGAAAAGGGTATGGACCTTAATCCACTCGCAAACTCCTCTTGAAAAAGAATTAAGAACCACATTTCCCCCGGAAACTCTCCCACGGACCAAAACGTTTCATTGCGCTCATCGATTACTTTACTTTAACAACTAAAATCGACAATATCATATCTATTCTTGGATTATCATGAAAAGGAGCGAAGTACAATCTAAAGCTCTGCAAGATTTCTACAGTTTCAGAGTTGTAACAAATTGGAACTCTCTGATGTGCCCAATCTGTGACGGAATTCAAATGATAAATCTCCCTGCTATCACTAATCCCCTGTGGTTATTGAACCTCTGAATTAAAGTCCAATTGAGAAAATGTACACTAATTAGTGATTATACTGCATGTATTGGGACCACTGATGTTGTATGAACATTTGCATATGTCAACCGAATTTAACGTATTTCTATTTCCTCTTCCCGTACTCTTTATACAGCACAAGGTGTTTGGAGTGGACATACAATAAATAACATTTCAGGCTCGAATTTGCAAAATAATTTCACCATGTTCAACTAAATTAGACATACACTCAGGAGCAAAAGTATTTGTAACGTGACGAGAAAACCAGAAAATCCTTTATATCCAATTAAATACTATGCTAAGAAGTTTGTAAGAATGTAATATTTTTTTCCGATTAAGAATAATACCAGTTTCCCGCAATTGTTTTATAAAAATGTCTGAAACCAACTTTTAATTATTCAAAATAAAATTTTAGATAGTGCAAAAGCATTCGTAACGCGCAAAAAAGTTAACAAAATAGGTTTATAAACAGATTTTTCATCAGAAAAAAATGATCGAAAGATGTAGAACATTCTGGAAAGCCGGAGAAAAGTCATTTAGTCTCCTTTTTTCCAAGATGTTCTAGATCTTTCTTGGATCTTATAAATTTTACGGAATTGAACAATTGCTTCACAGTCAGCCAATCATGACCAAGGTCAAGGAGCTCGACAAGGACTTGAAGTTGAAGATAGTAAGTCTTCATCATGGAGGCAAGGGCTACAGAGCCATTTCGAAGCTTCTGGACATCCCGATTTCAACGATTCAGTACGTCGTGAAGAAGGCACAAAAGAACGGAACGGTTGAGAACCTCCCAAGATCCGGTTGTCCAAGGAAATTGTCAGCCAGACTTGAGAGGAAGATTGTCAGAGAGGTCACAAATAATCCTCGAACAACGGTCAAGGACATCCGGAACAGTCTCAGTGAAAATGGATTGTCCATCTCGAGGTTTACTGTTGCTCGCTCACTTCACAAAGCAGGATTGAAGTCTTGTCGCCCACGGAAGACTCCCTTGCTCAAGGATAGACACTTGAAGGCTCGCTTGGAATTTGCCAAGAAGTACCTTGACAAGACCAGTGACTTTTGGTCTAGGATTCTTTGGTCAGATGAGACAAAGGTTGAGCTTTTGGGTCACAACGATGTTCAAAGGATTTGGCGACGTAAAGGAGAAGCGTTTCATCCAAAAAACACCATCCCTACGGTCAAGCACGGTGGAGGATCGATCATGTTATGGGGCTCCTTTTCCGCCAAAGGCACCGGTAACCTCGTGAGAATTCATGGGACAATGAAAAAAGAAGACTATCGGGATATCTTGGCTGAGAATCTCCGGAGTTCAGCGCGGAAACTTCGGCTTGGTCGACAGTTCGTCTTCCAGCACGACAACGACCCTAAGCACAACAGCATTTTGGTCAAGAAATGGTTGAAGGACAATCGGATTAAGGTCTTGGACTGGCCCTCCATGAATCCGGACCTTAATCCAATTGAAAACCTTTGGAGAGAATTAAAAGTCCGTATCCGTGCAAGACGTCCAAAGACAATTGACGAACTGGAGCAAATCTGTTATGAAGAATGGGCTAACATTCCTTCAGATGTATGGAAAAATCTTGTAAATGATTATAAAAACGTCTCTTAAGTGTAATTCAGCAAAAAGGGCATTCAATAAACTATTGACAAAATGTTACGAATACTTTTGCTCTTGGTCTAAAACATGTTCTGAGCAGTTTTTTAACCAAAATCTTGTAAATTTTTAAAAAGAAAAGTATCATAGCTTTTAAATGATAAAAGAATAACTAAGGAGCAAAATGGTTCTTAAATGTATTTTTCAAAAATCGAGTATCATTTAAAAATCAATAAAATTTTCGAGGTTACGAATACTTTTGCTCCTGACTGTAAATGATATTTATGTCTAAATTTTGATGTTTAAGAGAAAACATAAATGATAAATGAAGAGGGGATGAACAGACTGCACGAATGCAATTTGGGACTTTTTTATGGGAACCATGGGCTTCATTTTGAGGGTGTTGACTTGAAGGTTATTGTCAAGGCAATCACCTTGCAAAATGTTGATGCTATTTAGCGGTCCTTTGCTGAAATTGAGGAAAAGAAACAGGTCGTCTACACATTGAAAGTATTGAATTCCTTTGTCATTAATGGTGGGGCCTTGGTGACCTGGGCCTTTCGGCAGGTCAGAGACACAAAGGATAAGCAGTAGTGGATCCTTCACCATGAGATTGTGTTCTATTGAAACCTCAAATTTGTTAGTTTGAAAAGTACAACACACAATTAATGATATTGTTGTATGCACTAACTTGCTTAACACTAGTGATGTGACTTGGGCAAGTAATGAGTCATCAGAAACACCCAAGAACAAGTTGTTGACAAGCATTACTTGGGCAATACCCCAATACACTTCCCAAGCTCAAGGAACATCGGAAGATGCAGTTGCCGGCAGTTGCTCTTTGAAGAGTTAAGATACTTGCAGTGTGACTAAGAAGAAAAAATGTCAAGTTGCATTTTCGATGATCTTTTGACCTTAATAATTTAGCAATAAATAGTGGAAGTGATACAAAAAAAATATTTCAATTTGGATAGCATTTGCAAAACCATGTTTTTTTTGTTTCGGTTCAAGGCCACACATGAATGCACTTTTGAGGCTAATCAAGACCGAGATTTAGAAGTCACACTTCCGGAACAATCTCGTTTACTCAGAGTTGCCGGCATGAAAAAGTAAAATGCCAAATCTTTTTTTAGTATTCTCGAAATCTTTTGCATTTCCCCATGTGAGAGAATTGAAGTGTTTAATTTTCTTAAAAATATATCCCTTCAAACGTATAGGCCCTATTTAGCTGAATCAGCCTGGTTTAGTGAAATTCGGATGGCAAGTTTATTCTTCGTTCATAGCAAATTTGGCAAACCTGTTAGCTGGGAAAAGTACTTGTACAAGCACCCAAGCTATGCCAAGCTTCAGCAAGCCCAAGCATTGTGCCAGTACAGCTTGCCCAATCTCTTGTTTGCCCCCCATCACTACTTAACACCCTTCAATTTGCAAGGGTAAAACTGCTCAAGGTGTCTAGCCTTAATAACCATAATGTAAGAACTTATTTGGGTGTTAGGGTAAATAACGAGTTCTCATGTAGTTGGAACTTGATTTCTATATGCATCTAGTATCCCCTTAGTTATTACAAATGCATTTTTGGGCAATTTCATGCTTAGTCTTTTCACTCTTTGCCATAATGCAAGCAATTTTGGAAACCCTGCATATTTCTGTGTTATTGTCAGTTAAAGTTGCGCTCAAAAGTAAACATGCTTCATGAACCCAAATGTACTTACTTTCAGCTTATAATACATATATATTTGATTTAAAACTCTTTCTTTTCATTTTAAATGATGAAGAATGGCTAAAATATTTTTACCGACTCTTAAAATAAGGTGCAAAGTTATTGGTTGAAGGTTTCAAATCGTGCTACTTTTGGAACCTGTTGGGCACCCTGAAATGCTTTTTCCCAGATTGACGAGATTGATTTTTGGACTGAGATTGGGGGCATCAAGATTGGGTCAAGGCTAGATTGAAAGATTGAACAGATTGAATGATTGGGATTTTCCATCAGTACCTCGAACTAGGGCAGCTGACGAGCGGATTTTTGTAAACATCTTCGGTGCGCTTGCCAAATCTCTCTCCACTCACTCCACGTTGAGTGGCCTCGCGGCTACTCAGCGTGCTACACGCTCCACTTGACAAGCATTAATTTTTAAATCACCCTCGGGAATGATCCCAGGTTCTCCCATTTAAGCCGTCAAAGACCGTGACAACTGCATGTAACTTAATACACAGACCAAGCCCCAGACTTCTCAGTTCTAGCTAAACAGCACAAACCAAGCCCCAGACTTCTCAGTTCTAGCTAAACAGCACAAACCAAGCCCCAGACTTCTCAGTTCTAGCTAAACAGCA
>CM021312.1:549707-566212 GCA_010645155.1 Tigriopus japonicus | reverse complement strand
TATTGTTGGGTAAAACATGGCTATTGAAGTGCAAGAAATGCCAAAAAATCAAACTTGATAAATATTTGGGTAAAAGACCAAACAACTAATACACAAAATTTCCAAAAAAATTAACTACTTACAAAAGCAACATTTTTTGGGTACAAAACATTTCGAAAGTTTTATCTTTATTTTTTGTCTTATTTGGTCTTACTGATAAACTCAAATTCAAAGTCTCATTTTATCTAAATGAGAGCAAATGTGTGCAAAAAATGTGCCCTATTAAACTGTATCAACCCAAAGGATGCTTGATAAGTTCAACTCAGCTATCTTTATTGATGAAAGGTTAATACATGATATTCTAGAAGGACCATGTTCGAAATGGACCAAAATTGAAACTTAAAACATTATCAGATTTTTTCAAAACTTTTAAGTACTCCCAACTTTTAGTGTTTTTGATACTGCAAAAGATTTTTTGTCGGAAAATGTATTTTAAATGCCTTTTTAGTGATATTTTTTCTTATTTTGAGCTATTTTGACAGAAGTTCCAAAATCAAAAATATTCATTTATTTTTGCGATATTGAAAAGTTATATGATATCTTTGCGAATTGTTTTTTCATATAACTGGCTCATGGGCTCCAATGAGTTCAGCAGGTTTGCAAAAGGTCGAGCAGGTTCAAAAATGTTTTACTAGGAACATCACAGGAATGAGAGAGCTCTCGTATTGGGAGAGGCTCCAGAAGTTAGGGTTGTACAGTACTCAGAGAAAGTTTGAAAGGTACCTGATAATGTATGTCTTTAAGAGCGTTCATGGGCTCTGTCCTAACCCCGGATTTGAGATCAGTTGTAGCGATCGTAGAGGTTTTACGTGCGTTTTGAGAGCACCTCCAAATCCAAGGGAATCTAAGCTAGTTCGAACAATGAAGTCCTCCTCTCTTCTTTATCGGGCTCCTTCATTGTTCAATTTGTTGCCTATTTGCCTTCGTCGGGAATATGTAGGAGCTGATCCTCTGACAGCATTTAAGGCAGGATTGGACAAATTTTTGAATACTATTCCTGACCAACCCACTATTCAAGGGTTGTACAGATCTGCCAACAGTAACTCATTGGTAGATCAAATTTCATATAAACATTAATTATTGAAACTATAATAATGATTAACTCTCTTTACAGAGAATCCCATTCCTTGTAGCGGTATTGAAAAATCCGCCCCCCCCCCCAAAAAAAAAAAAAAATAACTAGCGTTTTGCGGCTTTTTGGGGTCAAAAATGGACCATTCAAAGTCAAATAACTCAGCTGTTACTGAATGAATTTTTATTCAATTTGAATTCATCAGGTAACTAAATGGTCTCTAAATATGGGTAAAATAAGTTATTTAAAAATGTTATAAATAATAGGTTTTTAGATATATAACTTTTTCCCTGGACCTAAACTTATATAATACAAAAAAAGTACAGCTGTTCCCCATTGAATTGTGGGTCCAAAAAGTGCAATGATGTCTTTGGGTATTTTGATTCAAACCTAAAAAGCCTTTCGGAACACCCTGGAAGGATATTTGCTTTACACACAACGCAACGCACTCTATGAACTTCATCATGAAGCACCACTTTCAAGAATAACTCTATCTAGGCAAACCCTTCCAGAGGGTGCTTTTGGGCGCCGTCAAAGTTGAGATATCTTTAACTAATTTATTTATGCTTAATATCATAGGCCACTAGAACTTGGCAAGCCCAGGATCGAACCGGGGCTTGCCTCGTTTGCATTGAAAGACAGTTCAATGCTAAATTTTGACTCCGAAGAGTTGAGTTTGGAAAGTTGCTTTTGCATAGAAAAACGGTTCAAATGCAAAATGGCAATCAACCAGGACCGAACCCCAGCCTTCCTCACGACAAACCGACGCAATTTGCACTACGCCATACCTCACCCCTTAATCTGAAAGAAATATTGCATGAAAGAGATTTCTAACCCGAATTACAATAACCGCTTTCTTCAATATCTGAAGGACGTCAATGGGTCCCATGGATATTAAATTCGTTTCTTCATGTGACAATTATTTCTATTTGTAACCCCAAATCCCAATTAAAAAAAACAATTGTTAATAAGTCTTTTTATATCTTCAGTGTTCACAAGGATAATAAGTAAAACATGTTCTCTTCATCTAAACTATAACTAGAGTATTGATCATATTAATACCGTTTTAAGTCATTTTGTCCCACGTTTCATGTAGTTATTTCCTAAATTGCAATTTCAAACTTTCTATATTTCTTATAGAGTCCTTTAAGCGCAACCACTGAAATGGAAAACACCTGTAACCTTCGAGCTTTAATACGCAAAATTTTTGTTCTTACGTATCCAAAATACATCGAGAAGTTCGAAAATAGGTCAAACCTTTGTGTCAGGGTGCAATATTTTGAGTTGTACTACTAAGGTGACCTCCCAGTCTTATGTACTGTGACCTCCCAGTCAGCTGCTCGTTAATGGACCCAATAGGTGGCTCGCTTTGATCAGTGTAATTAGATTGATCCTTGATTCAAAAAATTGAGAGACCCAAGGAAACTTCCATTGAATTGTGGGTGGCAGTAGTGCCAGTATCCAATGATCAAGCCATTTAGAAGTCATTATTATTAGTTTTCACTTATTATTTGTGACAAACAATGGCAGCTAAGGAAGCCATTTGATTTTTTTCCCAAAAACATTTGTGGAATAGGCATTTCAGAAATGGATAGTGAACGAACAAACGCTTCTTAACAGGTTTCTTTTTGCATTGAAGCATTAGTTTGTTTTTGTTTCCAATTAGAACAGACAGAGAAAAAAACCAGTCTGACCACATGTTCCAGTCTGACCACATGTTCCAGTCTGACCACATGTTCCAGTCTGACCACATGTTCCAGTCTGACCACATGTTCCAGTCTGACCACATGTTCAAGATCGAAAAGAGCTAAAAAGCATCTCAGATTAGGGGCAAAGACGGAGGTTAAAGAGAGTACCATCTTTGAAAAAGAACTAAAAAGAGCTAAATCTAAAAAACCCAAAATACTCGTAGGTATATATCTGAACCGTATTCCAAAAATAATGATTAGGCATGCTGTCTTACAACAAGGTTTGAGCGTTTGTCAAGAGTTCCAAGAAAACTGGGTGAGTGGAATATTGGACATATCGGAAAACTGGGTACCGCCGACCCTGTAGACCGGGAAGTTTAAAATTGTAATTCCAATGAGTACATGGACAGCCAGTTTATGAATTATGTTCTTGCACCTTTTATAAGTAATTCACAAACATTTGGCTTTTCTTTTGGATTGCATTGTGCAAAGCTAAATTCAAACTTGAAGTGTATTGCTTTAAAGATCAACCAATATTGCTTCAGTTTGTCACACTGACGAAAAAGTTTTTGTCCTAAAGGGATTATTACCTTAAAAATTAATGTGTAAAAAATAAGGGATTACGTAAAGATAGCAGAAACCTGAGTATAGCACAAACCTGTGTATGGCGGAAAATTTGTGCTCTAACTGTTCCCAGCTTTCCGTTTACCCAGCTTTATGTATTGAATCTTCCTGTACCGAGTTTTCTGATGCACCTAGTTTTCCGCCATACCCAATTTTCCTGTGTTTAGTTATCCCATTTTCTGTAAAAAAAAATTTGAAGGCAGTTTTATTGACTCTTACAATAAAACTTAACTTTGTTCTATGACTCCTAGAGCTCATAATCTTTTATAGCATTCTTCCCAGGGTGGGCAGTTTTCGACATCGAGAGAATTTTGGACACCCTTTTAATTTTGGACACCCCTATTTTTGGACATTTTTTGGACAGGGGTGGACAAAATGTCCAAAAATCAAATGCCCACCCTGATTCTTCCACAGACAAAGGCCAATCCCGAGGAAGTTTTTCGGTTGGGACAAGTAAAGGCAAGGAGCTAAATGTGGAACAGTAAGACCATCAGGATGGCGGTGCATCACAATCTCAGCATGAAATCATTTCATGACTCCTGACTCCAAGGCACCTTCTCATGGACAAAATGAAGTCATGGCGCCTGGAATGGTTTAAGAATGTAATTTGCTACAAGCGATCCACCGGCAGGGTCAAAATTTTCTCTGACAAGAAAATCTTCACCCTAGACGCCGTCGTCAACCGGCAAAAAGACCGATGTCTTGTCAAATCAATAGATCAATTCAAGGGGCACTACCATACCAAACATCCTCAGCAAACAATGGTCTTAGGTGTCGTGGCAAGCGGAAGGAAGAAGATGCCACCCTACTTTTTCCAGCCCGGACAGAAGGTTGACATTGCTGCCTACTCCAAGGTGTTGAGGTACACTGCCATACATTGAAGAAGGTCGAGGAATTCTGCCTGTCTGACTTCTGGCCCAACATGAGGCCAAGTTCCAGCCCGGATTTGAACCCCCTCAATTTTTCTGTTTAGAGTGTCTTAGAGAATGGTTCCAACAAGAACTTTTAATTAAAACATTTTTAATACCACTACAAGGAATGGGATTCCTTGTAAATAGAGTTATTGATTAATGCAGCTTATATCATTAATGTTTTTATGAAATTTGATCTACCAATGATCTACTATTGCCAGATCTATTCAACCCTTGTATAGTGGGTTGGTCAGGAATTGTGTTTAAAAAATTTTCCAATCCTGCCTTAAACGCTGTTAGAGGATCAGCTCCTACATATTCCAGACGAAGACAAACAGGCAACAAGGTGAACAATGAAGGAGCCCGATAAAGAAGAGAGGAGCACTTCATTGTTCGAACTAGCCTTGATTCCTTAGGATTTGGAGGTGCTCTCAGAGCGCACGTAAAACCTCTACGATCGCTACAACTGATCTCAAATCCTGGGTTAGGACAGAGCCCATGAATGCTTTTGAAAACATACAGTATCAGATACCTTTCATACTTTCTCTGAGTACTGTACAACCCTAACTTCTTGAGCCTCTCCCAATACGAGAGCTCTCTCATTCCTGTGATGTTCCTAGTAAAACATCTTTGGACCTGCTCGACCTTTTGCAAACCTGCCGAACTCATTGGAGCCCAAATGGGGGAAGCATATTCAAGATGCGGTTAAACAATCGACATGTACAGAGTTAGCATTATAATACTATCTCTGGACTTGAAAGTGCGATAGATCCAGCCACACGTTTGAAATGCCTTCCCCACTTTCAACTGGATATGCTCATCAAACTTTCCATCATCTTGGACGACAACTCCTAAACCCCTCATAGATGATACCTGCTCAATATCACAGCCTCCATTGTCTTTGAGCGGAACATCTAATTTTGACGCCCCATACGTCATTGTGCGGAATTTCATCCCGTTCTTTTAATTAGGTTCTTTTTAATTGAAGTCAATTACATTTTCGGACAATGTAATTGCAATTGTAATCAATAAGTGTTTTGATGAGGTAATTGTAATGAATAACATTTTTTCAAGTACAGTCGAATCTCGATATAAGAAATCTCAGTTTAAGAAATTTTCGCGATATAAGAAACTTTTCCGTCCTGACCAAAATTTTACTACATAACAATTCTCGATATAAGAAATTTTCCATTTTTCCTCAATCTCGATATAAGAAACATTTTCAAAGTTTTGGCCTATTTCTCTTGCTTAAATTGGTCACAGCACAAAACAAAACAAAATGAAGCATTTCTAAGAGGATCGTTGCAGTGCTTCCATATTTTGCGCTTTTGCGCAAATTTTGCGCTTATTAGGGTGCCTTTTGCGCATTTTTTGGGCTCTCGGGCCTTGCGCCTCTTTTGAAAAAAACAAAAATCAAGTTTCAGTCAAAAGAACAAAAAATTGCATTTTGAACTCTAAAATCGCTAAAAATTGCCCAACATGCCACTCAACAATAACTATTTTTATGGTATGAAGTTTAAAAAAAAAAAATTTGTCGACAATTTTAAAAAATGATATAATCTCATTTTGCCAGCAAACTTGCAATGCTTGAGAGTGAAAAAATGTGTGTCTGCCAAAGCAAAACCTAGTGGAAAATAAGCAATCCAAGGAAGTGTCATGTGAACCCAAGAAAGTCTTTCAAATTTGGAGAAATTTAAAGTCAAACTGAGAATAGAAGATTTGCAGTTGAGATATTCCCAAAAAATAGCAAAAAAACTTCGTCAGTAGGAAAGCGTGGAAGGCTCAATTTTTTTAAAATAGTTGTTTGTCCCTGTATAGGTTATATAATTTACCAATCATGATGACAAAATTATACTTGCTTTTTTCATTTTTTTCTGTCAAATTGAGATTGAAACAAGTTCTTAAGCTTTGTAATGGAGATATAAATGCATGCACTTGTAATGTAAATTTGCGTGTTTTGATAACTACTTTTCAAAAGCTAAATTTTAGATTCATCGTCGAATTTTGATGCAATAAAAGTAAGCTTATAAGGCTAAATAAAGGTGAGGTAAACTCCTCTGGAAGTTCCTTGTATTTTTTATCGTTTCTTGAGCCAATTTTCGATAAAAGAAAAATCTCGATATAAGAAACATTTTGCCGCTGACAGAAAAGTTTCTTATATCGAGATTCGACTGTAATTGGCTAAACTCAGAAGAAATCTTGCTTATCAGTCAGCAGGAGATTACTTGCAATACTCTGAACAAATGGCAACAATTATGCATGAAAATAACATTAATTTGCGCACCTAATAAGAACAAAGAAAACATGTTGATGGAAAAATCTTTATTCCACTTTCTTAGTTTTCCGCGTTCTAAATTAAATTGGCCACCCTGTAAGACGTGGAGGGCACCAGATCAAATAAAAAAGATAAATAACGAGGAAAAAGGTGGATGTACATCTTTAGTACTGGTTCAAAACATTTTCCAAGTTTATTATTGAGGAAAATACTTTACAAGTGCTACAAAAAAGGCTTGAATGTGGAATTCAAGCGACACATTATTGTTCAGAGGATCCCAGTCAGAAAAGTAAAAAGTAGAGACCGGATTTGAAATTGAAGTTTTTTTAGTCAAAACGTTTTTTAAATTGAAAAATTGACCAAAAATTTAAAATCAAATTGAAAAGAGGAAAAATAATAGAAAAAAGAAAAGAATTTCCCCCACTTTAGGACCATTTCCGATTTTTTTTTTCAAATTAGTGCTAGAGGATTTCTGTTTTGTTAGATTTCCAGTGTCATTCCAGTTCCTTGCAATTTCTAAAAAAAATATTTACATGGTGCTCATTTGCGTACTTCTTGGTAGTGTGGATGCAATCCTCTGAACCGGAATGACCTTGAGAGCATCCAAGAGTGTGGAAATCTAACAAAACAGAAATCCACTAGCACTATTTTTAAAAAAAATGTTTCGGAAATGGTCCCAAAGTGGGGGAAATTCAATGAATGTCCTGTTTCAATTATTTTTCCTCTTTTCAATTTGATTTTAAATTTTTTGGTCAATATTTTTCAATTTAAAAAAAAGAGGTTTTGACTAAAAAAAACTCTCTTATGTGGCGACTCAATTCACAGCAAAAGTTTACTGAAAAATGCCTGCACCAGCTTGTACAAGATTGTAACTCAGATGTGTATCATGACAAGAGCCATTTGTTAGTGGCATCAAATCAATTTAAAAAGAATTGTTTTCCAGGCGTAATTTCTTTATGTTCAGTACTCAGCAATAGCCAAAAATGTAATCAAGTATAATTACTTTGCCCGGTAATGTAATTGATTATAATTACCTGCAATTGTAATTAAATTTACCAGAGACAGGAACTTTAGACGACTCTTATCCGTCTTTTTCCCCTTTTTCGTCTGTTTACCTTCATTTGTCGTAAAAACTTATTCGTCTAATTTGGATTTTATTCTTCTTTTTTTGTCTACTTGTGCAATTCTATTCGCTATTTCTTGTCTACTTGAGCAATTTTATTCAATATAAATCATTTTTTAGAGTTGCTTGACAAACACAGAAAGAAAAGTTGACTATTGTATTGAAAAAGCTTTCTGCCCATGAGAACATTTAAGGTGTCACTTAAAAATCTCCTCATAAGAAGTTGTTGAATGAAGAATTCTGAAAATAGTTGAAGAGATCAGAAAAAGTTGAAAAAGATCAAAATGTTAGGGAAAAAGTGCACATTTTCAGAAAATTCTTAATGAAGGATCAATACAGTGTTAAAACACGTTAGCCAAACATTTTTGGACAATTTTGGACACCTTTTTTGGAAAACTCTAAATATTCAAAAATACCCGCCCTGAGATGGACTTTGCTTGTTTAGTTCTGGAAAGGTTAGAGTTGTTTTTTGGTAATTTTAAGAAATTCAAGAATTATGAGGTGAAAGAGCAATTGAGGTTAAAAACATTCATGAAAAAAAGTAAGTGAGTAAATCAAAAAATGGGGAGTAATTGCAATTGCTAGAGACAGGAAGTTTCAATGGATACAACAATCATATCAGACAAAAAAAAAGAAAAAGAAAATTGCCCAAATAGACAAATAAAAGTCCGTATTAGACAAAGAAGACGCATCAAAATCCCTCTTAGGCGAAAAAATAAATAATACGTTAAAAATGGAACTCATTATGCAAAAAGGCGAATGAAACTGACTCATTGCACAAAAAGAGAAAAAAATGCCCGTAAAGACGAAAAAGTGAAATTAAAATCGTAGCCCAAATAGTATTGGAATGGGCATCAGATGGGTAAGATGCCGCAACATAATGTTGAAAGACATAAAATTCACAAAATTTTCCTAATTTAACCAACCATTTCAACATTCGACTTTACTATTTCGTCATTTTTTCAACTTTTTTTAACAACACTTTTGTTGTAAAGGTAGCTAAAGAGCTATCTTTTTGTCGTTTTTTCCCACTGAAAATCCGGTCCTTGATGATGTCTATCACCCAGACCTTGCCTTATCAACTCCCTGAATACCAAGTATAGTTTTCTTCACCAATTTTCCTTTAAAATATGCATGATTTTGAAAAGCATTTGTGATTATATGACTTACCAAACTTTTTGTTCACCCGGTAACCTTTTTGTTCTGTTTCAAAGCGGCTTCCGTGAAGTTTGAAATTACTAAAGATATTTCTAATGACCATTTCATTATTCAATTGAATGCTGTTACGTTCAAATGATGAAAAGGGGCTGAATTTGACCTTTTTGTCTCCCTTAACATCTTTTTTTTCCACCATGTACAAATGTAAGAACCAGAAAAGAGTGTAACACTGGTAGAATAATGTTGCAATGTCTATGGTGTTCACTTTTTTATGGAAGGCTTAACTTAATAAAAGGCTTGATTTCATTTTTCAATCCGTACCATGTTTGCTACTAACATAAACGGAATCCCGAACTTTATAATGCTCCAAATACTGTTGAGTGATTAATCTTCTAAAACAGTTATTGGCACGTTGAAGTAGACCTAGCTGATTGCGGGCCGGCGCGAGAGCGCTTAAAATTTCAAAACAAGGCTTTGAGTGAATGCTGTTCATATCCTCGTTGATGGAGTGTACTGTGGTGAAAAATCGGGCCAAATTTTGACGAATTTAATTAAAATGGGTTTAGGGAGACTCCCAATTAGGGAGAAATGGCCAATCTGACTTTAAGCTATGTTTTGAGTAGCCATGGAAATCAGCAGAAAAACAAAGTCTTTAAATATACATATTCTTAGACGATAATTATGAACAAACATTAGATCTGATGAAGGCTCTCAAGAGATAAAACCACGCACCACATATTGAAATCGATGTAAATGCAATTGCCTGTTCGCCTTTTCTAATTTGGTAACGTTTTCTTACCATATTCAATACTTGAGATTTGCAGTGTGCCATGTTAAAATGTGACTAAGTGGGATAATGTTGATGAGATACCTATCGTATCAGGATCATGAAGTGGGCAAGGAACAAAAGCACAGGAGAAGGAAAAGCTTAGCTTTTACAAAATTAGACAAATGCACAAAATAGAATGACAACTTGCTGAAACATTCCGTCATATTTCTGTGACGTCATTAATGCAGAAATAATTCGTTGGTTTCAATATACTTTTCATTGCAAATTGGTACATTTGTGCAATTTAAATCGAAATCTGTGCTTTATGGCCGAGACTACAACTTAAAAGGTCATTTTTTGGTAAAGATGACCTTTAAACAAAATGTTGTTTTATTTTCCCTGGGTTACAACTTAAGATTGAATTACTACGGTTGGAAGGCTAACAATGGTGCAATGAAGCCTTCTCAATGCAATTTAAATAAAAAAGATAAGTTATAACTTTTAATACCAATTGTGTGCAATCTTTTGGATGAAAACATAAATAAAGAAAATAAAGATCCTGGTGTATTATGCAATTATGTGATAACATGCAGTTTGAGAATGATCCAATAGCAACAGACAAAATTAGATATTAAATGTGAATGTCATGCAAAGCAAGTACCACATCAGTTATGTTGACCCTCAATATAGACCAATTCTAAATTAGTAAGAATAAGAATATCATGTTAGAGTTGACATTTTGTTGCTTGGTTACCATAACATGCCTTAACTAAAAACGTGAACTAAGATTCTAAGGATAGAGATTATACTAAATGAAATTTTATTTTGCAAAAATGTGCTCTCCAATATTGGAATTCTTGTTTTAAGTTTAGCTCCAAATAATAACAACACCATGATTAAGTACATTTAATTGAAATACACCAAGGAACATTCCCTCCCCGCTATATTTGTACAAGAGAAATGAAGATTCATTTATATTTGGGCCTGGAAGTAGTTAAGATAGTTTTTTCACCGCATCATTTATATTTCATTTTATTATTTATCTTAATAAAAAAGTACAGAGATTTCTTTAGCATGACTATATCCTGGGCATTTTATTTCTAAGCCTATTGCTCTGTCATCTGAACTTGTTTTGGATATACAAAAGCCATTTTTGTGCTAAGATACAACTCTCTTGTACAAGAGGGAACAGCTTTTGAGATTTGTTGACAAGCCTCGAACGAGGGTAGCTGACGAGCGGATTTTTGTAAACATCTTCGGTGCGCTTGCCAAATCTCTCTCCACTCACTCCACGTTGAGTGGCCTCGCGGCTACTCAGCGTACTACACGCTCCACTTAACAAGCATTAATTTTTAAATCACCCTCGGGAATGATCCCAGGTTCTCCCATTTAAGCCGTCAAAGGCCGTGACAAGTCCCATCTTTTTGCTCCTGAAAGATCATGATCATAATGAGTTGATGAATGAGGAAAGTTACTTTGGAGAGGTCTTTTTGAAAGACGAAAACCAACTTTGGTTCCTTTTGGGAACATTTTCTTGAATTGTATGTCACAAAGTCCACACTCTAAATATAAATAGGAGTTATTGGTGCGACATTTACAATAAAACTTGACCTTTACTTGTCCCAACTGAAAAACTTCCTCGGGATTGGCCTTTGTCTGTGGAAGAATCAGGGTGGGCATTTGATTTTTGGACATTTTGTCCACCCCTGTCCAAAAGATGTCCAAAAGTGTTCAAAAATAAAAGGGTGTCCAAAAGTGTCCAAAAATAATAATTCGAAAAATAATGGTAAGAAAATTCTTAGAATTACATTCTTCAAACTTTCTTTCCAAAATAAATTCAATTGAACATATCTAATCAAGAACAAGTCAATTCAGTGTTAATAAACTTACATTTAATACATTAAATGAGCCAATTACTTGAAGGCCAAACTGGACATTTGAACTTTCCCATTTTTTATTTGACGACCGAGCGTCGTCCAAAACGCGGAAAATAACGATCGACCGAAGGAATGAACGAACAAACGAATGTGAGACTGGGACTACTATCAACACGCTAACACCAAACTTCATGTTAAACATAGTATGCAAGTACATTTTAAAGCTACTTGTGTCATGATTAATTTACTAGAGAAAGTTACTTAGTATTTTTATTTGTACTCCTAAGTCTATCATTGTTGTAAGTGTTTCCTACCCAAGAGGCAAGAAGTCTTTTGAACTGAGTGTTCGAAAAAAACTTAAACTGGATTGGAAATATTTCCAATAATATTTTTTTTTTGAGTATATAGCCATCCATTCTTTAGAATTCAATTACTTAGGCGGATTAATTGGTTCTTCGTCTGATTTGCACAACTTTCTTTTACGTTTGTTGGATTTTTAGACACTTACGGGCACCTTTTGGGGATTTTTGGACAACTTTTGGGGATTTTTGGACACCTTTGGGGGATTTTGGACACTTTTGGACATTTTTGGACACTAGGGTGTCCATATTCTCTCGATGTCTAAAACTGCCCACCCTGGGAAGAGTGCTATATAAGACTATGAGTTCTAGGAGTCATAGAACACATTTGTTAAGCCTAATTGTTGAAACTAGCAAGTCTCTTTCACCACGCAACAAAATGAAACATTTTCTAATTGCTACTAGCATGCTTTTGGCTTTGATAAATGCTAGTCCGTTGGGTAAGTGTTCAACTTTGACATTTTAAAACGTCATTGACAAAACACGACAAAAAACACTGTTTTTTTTGGGGGGGGGGGCGGATTTTTCAATACCGCTACAAGGAATGGGATTCCCTTTTAAAGAGAGTTAATCATTAATATAGTTTCAATAATTAATGTTTATATGAAATTTGATCTACCAATGAGTTAAGGTTGGCAGATCTATTCAACCCTTGTATGGTGGGTTGGTCAGGAATAGTATCTAAGAATTTGTCCAATCCTGCCTTAAATGCTGTTAGAGGATCAGCTCCTACATATTCCCGACGAAGGCAAATAGGCAACAAATTGAACAATGAAGGAGCCCGATAAAAAACTAAGGAGGAGGACTTCATTGTTCGAATTAGCCTTGATTCCTTAGGATTTGGAGGTGCTCTCAGAGCGCACGTAAAACCTCTACGATCGCTACAACTGATCTCAAATCCTGGGTTAGGACAGAGCCCATGAATGCTCTTGAAAACATACAGTATCAGATACCTTTCATACCTTCTCTGAGTACTGTACAACCCTAACTTCTGGAGCCTCTCCCAATACGAGAGCTCTCTCATTCCTGTGATGTTCCTAGTAAAACATCTTTGGACCTGCTCGACCTTTTGCAAACCTGCTGAACTCATTGGAGCCCAAATGGGGGAAGCATATTCAAGATGCGGTTAAACAATCGACTTGAACAGAGTTAGCATTGTAATACTATCTCTGGACTTGAAAGTGCGATAGATCCAGCCGCACGTTTGAAATGCCTTCCCCACTTTCAACTGGATATGCTCATCAAACTTTCCATCATCATGGACGACAACTCCCAAATCTCTCATGGACGATACCTGCTCAATATCACAACCTCCATTGTCTTTGAGAGGAACATCTAATTTTGACGCCCCATACGTCATTGTACAGAATTTCATCCCGTTCAATGCCATGTTACTCTCGCCAACCCAAGAGTAGACCTTCTCCAAGTCCTCAACTAAACATTTCGAGTCCTGACCATTCCTTCCACAAACTAATTTTGTGTCATCAGTAGGGACGGGCAGAAAGTGCAAATAATCTTACCCTTTTAGTTACCAAAAGTTGCAAAAAAATGTGCCCAAAAGTGCAAAACAAAGTGCAGAAAAATGTTGAAAGTGCAAATAAATGTCAAAAAAGAGCAAAAAATGTCAAAAAAGAGCAAATAAGTGTCAAAAAAGTGTAAATAAATGCCAAAAAAGAACAAATAATTTTTTTTTTGGACCTAAAACATCATTCATGGAGTACCCACGGCTCCTAATTGAGCAGGAGAAGTCATTTACAAGTTCTAAAGACATTTGAGACTAGTTTGAGGTGAAGAGACAATGCCGCACAAGTAATAGAGTTCTATTAATTAGGTCACTAGCAAAAAGGATGTAAAGTCATGAAAAATACTCTAGTCAACAATCTTCTGAATTTTTCATTCCTAAGGTGGTCTCGTGGATGTATGTACCTAAAATATTGTCGAAATATACTAAGCAATTGTTTTATATGGCTTTACATCACTCCGTTTTCGTCCTTTAAGTTGTTCAAAAATAGACATTGAAAATTGAACAGAAAAATACCCACGTGTGCCTAGCAATTGCATCAAAGAAAATAGTCATAAATAGAGCGGCCGAAAATATTTGATTTTCAAGGCCAAATATTTAAATAATATTTAAGGAAAAAACATCAAAATATTTAAGAAAATATTTAAAAATCCCCCAAATATTTAAAAAATATTTAAATTTGTAGGTATTCAGGAGAAAAAAATTGGTATTTTTAGAGCTTCTTCTGCATTCAAATTCCAATTTTTTGATGAAAATGAACGACGTAAATGCAGGTAGACAAATCTTTGGTGGAAAACATTCAAATCATGTAGTGAAAATTGGTTATTCTTGACAGTCTTTATTTTTACCCAATTTTAATCAAAATGTTATTCGCCAAGATTTGGTTGAACATTCAACACAGAGTTTCCCGAATTTTCTTGTGGTCGGAGCTGTGTTTTTCTTCTCTAGATTCAAATCCGTTAATGTAATTTTCAAGGCCAAATCGCCCACGCAGAATACTTTCCCAATTTAGTTGTTGACTATTCACCTCAAAAAATTGGCTTAATAATTAAAAAAAAGGTAGATTTTGAAAATATTGTTTTGGGAAGGTCAGATTGTTTGCCAATATTTCAAAAGATATGCGGAAATCATGATTCTTAAAATAATTAAAAGAAATAAAGGGATTTTTCCTTTAGTTTTCGAAGAAAAAGCCCAAATATTTAAAAAGTGCTCAATACGGTAAAATATTTAACTTAAATATTTTTATATTTAATTCTGTAGTCATAAATGTGTTTTAAGCAAGTCTTTAGAGACATTACTTCAATATTTGGCCCATGGCCTAATTACCAGAACTCAATTTCAAATGTGGCATTCATTGTCTCGTCACATCAAAACTGTTCTCAAATACTTTTGGAACTTAAAAGTAAGATCTCCTAGTCAATTTAACAATGTGTACTGCTACATTGATGTATCCTTAGCTAGATGATTTTAAGTTTATAACGGGCTTTTTTAGAAATAGCGATCTTTGTAGGCAGCAAACCTAATTCTGCAATCTATATTGTTTATAGATCATTCCATTACCATAACATGAGTTTCTTTAGGTTTGCTATTGGTTGCATGCAATGAGGTTCTATTGTCTAATATTTAGTTTAGTAAACAGGATGTTATAGTTAAAGCCAAGATGGTGAATAAAGTGTGAGTTTTGCATCTGAAATGGACATATTTCTTCAAGGTGCTAAGAATGGTTGATTGCAAATGCAAGCTTTTTTGACTAGTTCAAAATTTGATCTTGAAACTAAAAATTCTTACAAAAGCCACTACATTTTCTTAACAATTTGTCAATTTTGGCCGAAAACGTAAATAAAAAGTGCAAATAAAGGTGAAAAGTGCAAAAGTGCAGAAAAATGGGTTTATGTCACCAAAAATCTTTTTACACTATTTGCCCGTCCCTAGTCATCAGCATATGAAGAAATACTGGCTTTTGTTCTAAAATTCTGGAGAGGAGCAATAAAGAGAATAAACAAGAGCGGACCTAAAATTGAACCTTGCGGAACACCTGACTTGACATCATACATGCCGCTAAAAGATCCTTCGACTTTAACTATTTGCTTCCTTTCGCCTATAAAACTATCAATCCAAGTCAGGACCTTACCCTGGACCCCTAACTCTTTGAGTTGATCGAGCAAAAGACCATGATCTACCTTATCGAAGGCCTTGGCAAAGTCAAGATAGACTACATCAACTGACTCATGACTTTCGAGCCCTTCAATGATTTGCTCAATATGAACAACCAATTGGGTTACTGTACTAAAATGAGCTCGAAACCCATGCTGTCCAGAAGGAATTAAATCATGGACTTCAAAATGATCTACAAGCTTGGACTTCATAATCTTCTCAAACACCTTTGCAACGCTGGAGGTCAGAGAAATGGGCCTATAATTACTAGGGAGTGACTTATCTCCGCCTTTAAAAATTGGAACGACATGAGCTACTTTTAGTATGGACATTAATCCACACGCACTTTCCTCTTGGAAGGGTGACCATAATTTGCGTATCAAAATTGTGTTTAATGTGACTCACGTTAGTCACACTCATTTCTCGCGAAACAACAAAATGTTTCTGATTTCCATATGAGATTGCTTCTGAGTGACCTTTTGGAGGATCTTGAGCATGGATAGAACTACAGACAGTTCAAAAAGTGGCAATAAGCCAAAAGAGCGTAAGTTAAATAATATATGATTTCATTCATGACACGTTCTTGTATGGTCAGTTAACAGATAACGGGATTTTGGTATTCAAAATATTTAAAAAAACAGGAAAAGGTCACCTTATGTAGCATGGACAGCCAAGCAGGAAGTTAAGGGAGGATGTTAGGTTTAAAAAGCTTCACTGTTACAGGTTGACAAATTAGATTAGAAATCTCAAAAGTTCTCGTAGAAATGGAGTGAAAACAATACAAAATGTAAAGGTACTTAGAATGCTTCCAAGAATCATGATTTTGATGCCAGCAAAAATGAAGAGAAGCCAATGCAGGATCAACCGTATTTAGTTTCCCATTCCTTACTTCCTAAAATTTATACAGTCAGCCTGTAACAGTTAAACTTTTCAA
>CM021312.1:532200-542897 GCA_010645155.1 Tigriopus japonicus | reverse complement strand
AAGAGTGTATAAGGATCTAGTATCATTTTGAACTGTTAAGACGAAACATACCAAAACTTATTCTTTTTAGAAAATAAAAAAATACATTTGCTTGGGAATTTAAGTTTTCATATACCACGAGCGTTGGATAAATGATAGACAAGTTCATTCTCAAAATACACCAGCAGCTGATTATCATATTCTAAATCATATTCAATTCAACAGTTTCTTGAGTTAATTCTACTAGACTTAAGTTTCCAAAAGAAATAGTTTTTAGGTATATAACTTTTCATCTAGACCTGAGTTAGTTTCATTTCAAAGTTGTTCCTCGTAGTTTTCTGGGTCAGAAAAGTTTCATATGCACAGTTTTGGGACATTTCATAAAAGATTCATACAAATTTTTTCAGTACAACGGGATAATAAAGAACTAATCTTTAGATCTTCGGATCGGTCTTGGTCAATAATTGAATGGCCTTGGAGAATCTCCAAACCGGTCTTGAATAATAATCAAATCGGTAAAGTCAGTATAAGATTGAAATATCATGATCAATTATATCAATTATTCCATTACCAATTCTATATCAATTCAGATTCCATTCATGTGTCGGAAAAACTATTTCACTCGATTACTTTTTTTAATGATTTGAAGAGACTATTATTACGCAACTTTTAAACTAACGCAACATTAGTAAAATTACTCACGCAACTAAAGGGTTCCGTTTTCTGCCGCCAGTCGAAAAAGTTCGTGTGTCGGAAAAAGTGTTTGAGCCAAAATGTCAAAAGTATAGTAGGCATTAGCCATACGCCGTTTGGACGGTGTCTCCTTACTAATACAAATGAGTTCCTTTTTCCTTCTCTCTCCTTCCAACATTCTTCTGATCTCAAGATTATAGGTTCACCCCTTGCTGGGGGACGAGTTTTTTTCTCAAAACATTCTTCTGCAAAAGCAAATTGAAAGAGTTATTAAAATAACTGTACATAGTTAGGTTAGGTTTAAGTTTCGTTAGGTTAGGTTCAAGTTAGGTTAGGTTAGATTTAATTTAGGTTAGGTTTTAAATTAGGTATGATAAGTTTCGAAGTAGGTTAGGTTTACTCTGAATTCGGTTAAAACTGTAATTTGTTTCTTTATTGTGGAGGGATTCATCCTTTGATTAACGGAGTTATGACTCACCGTCCAAACGGCGTACAGGTAACGTCCATACAAAAGTATGGCAAAATACGAACTCGAAATCCAACAGTACTAGAAATAAATCCCTTGAACATAAAGTTGGTCCCGAATTTTGAAAAAAATATCTATCCAAATGGTTTTCGTATGCGTGATTACTAGGGACGGGCAGAAAGTGCAAATAATCTTTCCCTTTTAGTTACCAAAAGTTGCAAAAAAATGTGCCCAAAAGTGCAAAACAAAGTGCAGAAAAATGCTGAAAGTGCAAATAAATGTCAAAAAGAGCAAATAAATGTCGAAAAAAGAGCAAATAAATGTCGATAAAAGAGCAAATAAATTTCAAAAAGAGCAAATAATTTGCATTTGGACTTAAAACGTCATTCATGGAGTACCCACGGCTCCTAATTTAGCAGGAGAAGTCATTTACAAGTTCTAAAGACATTTGAGACTAGTTTGAGGTGAAGAGGCAATGCCGCACAAGTAAAAGAGTTCTATTAATTAGGTCACTAGCAAAAAGGATGTAAAGTCATGAAAAATAATCTTGTCAACAATCTTCTGAATTTTTCATTCCTAAGGTGGTCTCGTGGATTTATGTACCTAAATATTGTCGAAATATATTTAGCATTTTTTTATATGGCTTTATATCACTCCGTTTTCGTCCTTCAAGTTGTTCAAAAATAGACATTGAAAATTGAACGGAAAAATACCCACGTGTGCCTAACAATTGCATCAAAGAAAATAGTCATAAATGTGTTTTATGCATGTTTTTAGTGACATTACTTCAATACTTGGCCTATGGCCTAATTACCAGAACTCAATTTCAAATGTGGCATTCATTGTCTCTTCACATGTATATTGTTTGTAGATCCTTCCATTACCATAACTTTAGGTTTCCTATATGTTGGTTGCATGCAATGAGATTCTTTTGTCTAATCTTTAGTTTAGTAAACAGGATGTTATAGTTAAAGCCAAGATGGTGAATAAAGTGTGAGGTTTGCGTGTGAAATGCACATACTTCTTCAAGGTGCTAGGAATGGTTGACTGCAAATGCAAGCTTTTTCGACTAGTTCAAAATTTGATCTTGAAACTAAAAATCCTTTCAAAAGCCACTACATTTTCTTAACAATTTGTCAATTTTGGTCAAAAACGTAAATAAAAAGTGCAAATAAAGGTGAAAAGTGCAGAAAAATGGGTTTATGTTACCAAAAATATTTTTACACTATTTGCCCGTCCCTACTGATTACGGTGTCAAAGATGTCTCATGGATCAACTTTGAACCAACTTAATCTGAAGATTTTGTGTTGGCGTAAGGACTTGAAGTAGTCCGAAGCCTTTCCTTGCAGCTCAATCCTTTCTCTTGAACAAACAAATAAAGTTTAACCAAATCTTGATTCCACATCTCTTTTGTAGAGCCCTGCATGAATATTGTTTTTGGAAAACAAATCAACGTTGAGAACAAACCCCAACCACATCGAATGACTTTGGGTCAATGTCATGGCATTTGTTCTCAACCTCGTTGGACGTGCAAAGCATTCGAACATTCCGGTTTCAATCCCAGCGGAGGCTATGACCAGTACTCCATGGGACTTTGCCGTTTCTACTTCGAGGATGTGGAAGTTGTAGATTCCAGTCAGGCCGGCACTGCCGTTGGAGTCAAAGGACAATGTTAACCGTGAAGGTCAATCCATTTCCTTGAATGCTAAAATAAATGAAAGGCACTCCTGACGCACCAATCACTTTTTTTGCGAGCTTTGTTCATGGATATTTGTAGTTCGTTGAAGATTCAAAATCCGTCACTAGATGGAGGCAAAACAAGGGCAAATCTCTTGATTTTAGAGCTATCGTCGATCAACTTAAACTTGTTGCCGAAATTGGAGCCCAGATTTTGAAATTGATGTCTGTTAATATTTTGAATCTTTTGGAATTCAGCTACAATGTAGCTGTTTAAGAATAAAAAAGTAATGATAAGTAATCAAAATTTGAAAAGATTATTTTTCGCATTTCTAAGAGATTCAGGATAAAATATGACCATTGACATCCCTCAAAACTGAAACTTTGAAGTCATTTTAGTAAGTACTGAATAGTGTTTCGCTGACAAAAGAAGTACACACGGGCAAAAAAAGGTATGTTTTTGCAAATAAATTTCGTCAAAAACTTGCCTGTGAAATTCCATCTTTAAATCCAACTTCACGAACCGTGGCCAATTTTTTTGGGCTTCAAAAAACTAAAAAAAACCACATTGATCGGATGGACTGAAAATGTTATGATATACTTCAGGTTTGAAACTCCATCGCTCTGGGCTACATAACCCTGAACAAATGAGATTTACGATGAGCGACACTTTTAAGCCAAATCATAAATTAAGGGATATTGTCAACATGTTAAGGAGTCATCTCATAATAATCATTAAAACAAAAACAAATGATGATTGTGATGAAAAGTCATGGAGTGAAACACAAATTAATCGTAAATTTGACGGATGAAAAACGCCATTCCGTGCTAGACAAGTCTTTGGATGAAATTGGAACTGGGAATACTGTACAAATAATGCTTCATAATGTGACGGAATAAGAATAATTCGTCGAGTGGGGAAGAATTGGGCAGTATTGGCCATCAATGATGCTGATGTTTAAGTCGTAAATTGTTGCCGTCTTCTAGCTTGCCTTTGCTTATCAAATCTCTGTTCCATTTCTTCCAACACTTTGGGCGTGTACCTGAAATGAATCAACCCGACTTCCTGATTACATCCACTCAAGAAAAACCATGGCCTTCTTTGGTTACTCACCGAACCACCAACTTGACAGCTCCAACAGCGGCCTTTAATAATTCCACGGCCTTCTCGTGATGTTCGCCTTCAACGGACACGCCATTGACGGATAAGAGTTGATCGCCCCGTTTCAATCCACCATGGCGATCAGCCACACCTCCTGGGATGATTCTGGAGATGTAAATGGGCGAATTCTGTTCTTTGCCCCCCATCACATTGAATCCAAGGCCTTCTTCGGTCTTGGGTAAGGCCACCACACGCGGGTGAGCATGTCCTTCACTGGCAGCAAAGGCCGCCACCGTGGCCTGATTTTGAAACGAGAGTACCGTAAGATTCAAACCTTTCTTGGAGTTTTTACGTTCTGACAAGATGACTTACCTTGGCTGTGGCAGAAGCTCTAATCTCGGGGTTACCTTGAACATCCACGGTCTCGTAGACATGCTCATAAACTTCTCGAACGGCGTTTAAAAACTCGGATTGGAGGACCCGTTGAAGAGCGGCTAATTTTGTGGCGGGCACCTCACTCACTACAAAAACATACATCGAGAACGATAATATAAGTCGGCAATTAATTGGATACTAGCTTCCATATTTTGCGTTTCTGGGGTCTATTTTGCGCGAACACTTTGACACCTTATGGGGTAAATTGCACTTTCTTTGAATAAAATTGCCGCTTTTTCCCCTTTATCTACCCAAAGGCGCTAGGCTCATTACTTTCCTATATCAAATTATATACAATTTTAGCTTTCCTTTTTTTTATTTTTGGCAGTTTTAAGGTCTCAAAATTTAATTTGGTGTTGAGTTTCCAATATATCAAAAATACTTCCCTCTTTAGATTAATGAGAGCAGCACAATCATAGTCTCATCAAAGTTTTCTAATCTAGGTTGTTTCATTCTTTTACATTGGCCAATGAAGTTTATATCTTAAATAAAATCTTTAGCACTTATTCTTGTATTTTTTAAAGAATCTATGAAGTAGTCAATCAAATATTTCCTCTCCTACTAACCTTTTGTTCTTATTAGCCATGTTTTCCTAAAGCACAAACGTAAAAATGATCTTGACGACACAAAATCTCCTGATTAGTCATTTAAGGTTTTAAAATCCAAACCTAATGCTTTTTTGACCCAAATGTAATTAGAATGACTTGTCTAAGCGACTGGTGTAGGTCTCTACTCACAATATTTGCTCTTTTGTAGCTTTTCCAACAATTCCACGGCTCGCTTCACATCTGTCACAAATAGAAATAAGTGTTGTCACATTGTTCTACATGAAAATAAATTATTTCTATGTCTTTTGTTACCTCTGGATAAAGTGAGTTTCTCACCGCTCATGGGTTCTAACTCGGCCATATTGTTTGTTGGGTTTTGTTCCACCACAAAATTGATCCCACTAGTCAAATTCAGCTCATGAGCCCCAAAATATTGCCAATCTGTTCCAAGCCCCCAGTGAGCATAGAACACAAAAAGGCTGGAGTTGTCATACTTGATACTGATGCAGGTTTATTCTGCCTTACTTAGAAATGGCAGACATGTTAGCTGTTGATCTCTTGCTTAAAATTTGCACGTGCATTGTCAGATTCGCAAGAACTCGCGGAAACTATTGATATGTAATTGATAAAATATGTTGGTTGTGGTGTAGTTGGTTAAAATTTAGTTAAATTTGTCTTTTAAACACACCCATTTTTTTAGGGGTTCAGTGTCATCTTGCAGCTGATGAAGAGGCAACATCGCCCATGTTGTGAACAATATACAGTCTATCTGGTTTCCTACGTCTATGGAAAGACATCCGAGCTTCTGCCAAGTGAGCAGTCCAAGTAAACACAGCTTTCCGCTGATTGGAAGACTTAATTTACCAGCCTACTCAGCCACAAGAAGGGCCAAAACAGGTGCATTATTGATCCATCCCGTTCACTGGGTAGCTTGATTACACAGAAACTGAAATAATATGATCGGAGTTGAGAAAAGTTTATTTTTTAGCTAAAGAAGGTTTATAACAAAATTGTTTGAGAAAGATGACATCAACTTCATTTTAAATGCATCAAGGCAAGCTTTTTATTTAACTGCGATGTTTGAACGATTTTATGCTCAAGGGAATACAAACCACTCATCATGACTTAAATTAAAGATACGCTGCATCAATTATATCTATATTATGAAATATGAAAAATTTTATCGCAATTTATGATCTACAATTTAAAAGTTGATGCTTGAAGATCTCCCGTCTATTTTTTTCTACATAAGAGCCCATAGATGTCATCTTTTTAGGGAGCTCACCGATCGTTAAGACTGTGACGATTTGAAAGTCCAAACTCTCTATGAAAATCATTTCAGTCAAACGAGTTCCTTCCAAACAGACCACAAAAATAATTCACCACAAATTATCTCTCCTCTAGTCTTCAAATCTCCTATCACTCGAAAAATCATGTCCATGAATTTAGAAATTTCCACCATCACGCTGACAATGTAACTCTATCCCTTAACTCAAAGAAAATCCAAGATCGTGGAACTCCGTGAACTCATCCTCAGTGAGTGCCAGACTCCGAATCATGCCGTATCCGCGTTATTCCGGCAATTCCGGCGGAGGTCGCGGCTACTCATCCGATAACGTAAGACCCATCATCGGATCGGTTTAATTAGATCTGCCCGATTCACGTCGGATTTGGATGGAATTTGCCGAGAACTGTTGGTCTGTTTAAGGCAGACGAGCAGGCCCTCAGTCTTAGCTCGGCCAATTCAGCCGGGGAGGGTAAATGAGAGATTTGTCCAGGAAAAAGTCATGGCTGAAAGAAACCTATAATCTTGATTGGTCAATTTCAGTTGGATATAAATATGGGTTGGGGATTGGAAAAGGTTAGCCGATAGGAAAGAACGGGCGGGATTGAAAGACCGAAAAGTCTGAAGAAAATCGAGAGATGTTTCAAGACGAAGTGGGATGATCCAATGGATCTAGAGGAATTTGGTCAAATCGGATTGCTTTGAATGCCGAAGATTAGACGGTTTAACTTGTTTTTTGGCGTTGAATGAATGAAGTCAATTTAAATAAGGATGCGGCCTTGTCCGTTCAACTAAGACGTAGTTAGCGCAGAGAAGCCCTAGGTTCGATTCTCCTCTCTGACCTTTTTCAAGTTAATTCACACTCTCAGATAGAGAACGTTGTTATACCGGACTTGAAATTATCTATCAATATATCTATGATGGTTGGCTTCGCTGACCAGGCGAAGCTCAACTCTCCGATCCTAAAGAAAAAAATATCCATCTCAAAATAGATGTGAAAGGCATTTAAATTTGACTCCTCCGGTTCAAATGTATAGCGTGTACGGCCTTCGACCTTAATCAAAAACTATGCAAATGTATGTCTTGTTATACATTGATGAATATTTTCTCGAGGTTGGATATTTTACATAGTCATACTGCCGACTTGGACTGCACCAGGGATTCCTTTAATATTAGTCGTAGATGTTTCTAGAAGTTCAATTAGTTCTACCGTACTCTCCTTGCCCTGCAGATCAGTCCGTGGCAATCTGGATCTGGTGCGGGTGGCGATGGCCTTCTGCCCACGCCTCGAGGAGGAGGAGGAGGGGGAGGATCCTCCTCGGGAGGAGGTGGAGGCCACGGAGACCTCAATCCCGTGGCCAATATCTTGGGCACGTTACTAGGTGGAAGCCCAGGAGGAAGCACATTGGCCAGTTTGGCGGGTCAGTTGGCCGTGGCCCAAGCAGCCGTGATGAATCCTCCTTCGAGCTCGAAAATGATGGGTTCTTCGGCCAGTAACTATCATCAGAGCGCGCCGTACTCCAGAGACCGCGAATACCGGGTAAGTGAGCTTTAAACCGAGTGGAACTAATCCTTGAGGCTCCCACTTCACCGCTCTGAGAATGAGACGGTCTGTTTTCAAGAGGATTCTCAAGCATTTAGCCTCCAGATCTCGTCATATCCTCCTCGTCGTCGTCGTCATCATGAGCATCATCGTCATCATTCATCTCCCCACGTGTTTTCTGATCATGATTATCGTTTTACTTGTTGTTACCCCTTGTACCTACTATGTGTATTATCTAGGGCTATCGTCGGGGTGAGCGCTCGCCTCCGCGCAGTTCTCGCGGCTATCGAGGCAGTGGTCGCCATGTCCGGAGGAGCCGCAGCCGCTCGCCTCGCCCACGGGATCGCCCTCGCACTTCGAGTTCTCGCGGCGGTGGCGGCGGCGGAGGAGGCGGAGCCGGAGCTCGTCGCCCTCTGTCCTCACGGTCCAATCGCGGCGGCGGCAGCAGCAGCGGGAATGGCGGCGCGCCCAATTCATCCTCGTCGGGTTCTGGTGCCAAGGGTGGCGGTGTGACGTCAGGTGCTGCGGGAGCCTCCAGGGAGGATGACCGCGAGAGGTGAGAGCCGAGATGGCCTTTGTTCTTGATCGTCTCCGGCCTTTTTCAACAATTGTGAATTGAACAGCAGGGGAAATGAATCGCTTCTTCTATGACCCACATCATTACCAACTTCTTCTTGGGCACACACACACTCACAACATCAACTACTAGTTTTTGAGAGTTAGCTATCTCATCCTCAGATCAGATCTTGGATGCGTGTGCCTAGATTCTGCTGATTCTACCCTATGTTCCATATTGGCGATCAGGGATGATCTGTCCGGTTCTAATAAAGGCCTCATCATACATGTGCCCAAAATAGATCGGGTTTTCTCAAGGCTAGATTTGTCCCCACGATCTTCAGCATCCTCCTCTCTTGCGTGTAGTTTACTTAACCACCAAACGTCTGTCTCTCACTCTCTCATTGATGCACCTGGTGAGGCTATTAAATGCCTCTCCTACTCATTCAACCCTTACCAAAGGGCGTTTTGCGTTTGTATTTTTTCTACCACGACTGATGTTTCGAAGGCGTGTCTTTTATTTTCACGTTTTGAGGACGCCTGTTGCCCCAGTTTACCCTGATGTTGATATGGGATATAGGGTAGTATATATTGCAAAAGTTCTTCCTCTTCTTCTTGTCTTTGAGCGCTGATTCAGTGAAGTCATTGACTCATTGCTTCCTGTGATCAATCTGGGGAACAAATAAAGTATTAAAATTTACTCTTTGAAGGGCTGAGTTCGAGATCTACATCGGAAACTATCCCAAGAGCTTCAAGGAGAATGACCTCAAGAACTTGTTCAAGGAAAACCAAATTGAAGTGGGAACCGTCCGGATGAAAAGCGATGGAGTCAAAGCGTAAGTCAGTTAAGATATACAAGTGGCTATTGTGCCCCAATAATACTATTAATATCTCTAGATTTGCCTTTGCCGAAACCAAGAGCGCAGACGAGATCAAAAAAGCCGTCAAAGCCATGGACTCCATTGAGATCCGTGGTCGACGTTTGCGCGTTCGAGCTGCCGGAGATAAAGATCCCAAACCCGATCAAGGGTAAGTTACGAAAAATCAACGGAAATAAGGATCTTTAATAAGGGAATATTACTAGTAGTGATGCCAAGGGTAAATCCTCCGATGGCAAGCCCGCCGAGAAAATCGATACCAGCCATGTTTGGAAGCATTTAGTTCACTCGTTCAACTTATTCCTGGCCGATCAAATGGAATCGGGCACGCTTTCCGATGAGAGCAAAGACAAGTTGAAAACCGTTCAGACCCATCTGAAAGAAGTATTCCAGTTGCCCGAAGATGATGAAACGCTCAAGATCAGCCGCTCTTTGGACATGATCTTCATGCAGAATAATCGCCGAGAAATCCCCAAGAAGAGAAAAGATCCACCCAAAGACAAAAAGGGCGCCACTAATTCGCCCAAAGCCAACAACAAAACGGATTCCACTCCCGAAGATGATAAGAAAAGGAAAGCCTCTGAAATGACCGAGGAAAATGGCAAGGCCAATGAGAAGCACGAGGATGATGATGATGGCAATTGGAAGCGAAGGAAAACCGGCAAAGAAGAAGAGGACACACCCGCGGAATCCGAACCGGAAAAAGCAAAAGAAACGGATAAAAATGAAACACCCGTCGAGACTTCAACCGAAGAGACCACCAAGGAAACCAGTGAGGAGAATACCACAACCACTCCAATGGAAGAGGGCAACACGTAAGTTTCGGGAATTCTTCCCTGAAAAGTATTTTGAAATCATGATAAATATCATTGCAGAGAAGAGACCAAGAAAGAAAATGGCGAACCGGAACCGGAAATGGAGCCCGAAAAGAAGGAAGAGGTCAATGGAGAAGAGACTGAAAAAGATGGCAAGGAAGAAACGGCTCCAAAAGACGATGAGAATAATGAAGAAGTTGGTGGAGACGAAGACGAGCAGGAAGATCATGAAAATGACGGAGAGGAAGAAGCTGATGAAGTGGACGAGATTGAAGCTGAAGCAGTTCCTGCCGCTCCCAAAGCTTCTCCCAAATCAGGTAAGGTCTTGTTTTTTAACCTAGTTGAATGCGTAGACATGAATGAATGACATTTTGTGTCAATTTTAGTGCGTGGTGGTGGGCGTGGTGGAAGCCGTGCCCGTCGTTCTCGTGGTCGCCGCTCCACTTGAGATATGTGAACAATATTGTTGATGTCATGATTACTCGAATAAAAATACCAAGCAACTTGGAAAACATAGTTATGACAATTTATTTGCACCAGTGAATGAGGAACAAAAATAGAACTGTTTTTTGTCAGAATGAGATGATTTATTCAAGGAGAAGGGAACATGCACGTGTCCAAACTGAGTGTTCCCTCCTTCTCCGCGAAAAAACGCATATCCGCCAGACTTTGTTCCACGGCCATGGTTTCGGCTCGAGCCGAGAAAGGTCGAACTCCGGGA
>CM021312.1:503741-532024 GCA_010645155.1 Tigriopus japonicus | reverse complement strand
ATAGTTGTATGACAATTTATTTGCATGAGTGAATGAGGAACCAAAATAGAACTGTATTTTTGTCAGAATGAGATGATTTATTCAAGGAGAAGGGAACATGCACGTGTCCAAACTGAGTGTTCCCTCCTTCTCCGCGAAAAAACGCATATCCGCCAGACTTTGTTCCACGGCCATGGTTTCGGCTCGAGCCGAGAAAGGTCGAACTCCGGGAACGCCCTTGGGTGGGAATTTGAACTTGGGCCCGAAATTGGCCTTGACCTTGGCACACCGGAACGACGATATCGCCGGAAAGTAGTCTCCCTGCAATGGCAACAGTTGAAGAGACTATAAGAAGTATGCTGCTTTCCCAAGAACTTCATTCTCCGATGAAAAGTGAATGATATTCACTTATTGAATGGTGCAAAGTAAATGAATAAGTGGTGAAATAAAGAATCACAAGTTCATAAAATGTTCCAAAATGTTTAGAATATATAAAAAAACATTATTTTCAGAAACCTTACCATTGAGTTTTGAAATAAAAAAGATTGTTGGGAACTAAAATTGAAATCACCCTCAATTAGAATTTTTGCACTAAAAATCTTATCAGGGCCTCCCATTCATTTGAGGGTTTTTCTTCTTCATGCGCTCATTTCAAAGTTTTTAGACTACTTTTTTCACATTCTCTTGTCAATCATCTGCAAAAACCTTCGGTCTCGATGGATGGATCTTCGTTCTTACCTCGTAGATATCAGTGAAAGCTTGGCCTAAACTTTCTCCGTTCTTAAAGAACGTGATTGAGGCTCCCGGAAGTGGTTTGAGCGTCTTCTGCGCCTCCTTGATGCCATCTTTCTCCTCAAAATAGAAATGCGATTTGAACTTGATCAACGGCTTGTCCTTGTACGAACTGGGAATGAGATCGCGCGTTTGCTTCTCAGGCATGTCGATCAAGCAGCCAATCACATCGCCAGCTCCATATCCACTCGAGTAATGCTTGCCAATGGCCTCATGGAACTTGGTGCCCTTCCGAGATCGCACGGAATACCCGAACTTGTCAAAGCCCAACGGAGCCTGCAGATTGGCATAACGTTGAGCCCAGCCAATTCGGGTGGCAGCTCCCTCGGGAAAGTCCAAGATCTTGGTCTCGAAATACCAACGCCCTTGATTGACACTGTGATTAGCCCGCACAGTGCAATAGAACTTGTAGCCCGTCATGGTGAGACGATCGTCGTTGATGTTGATTTGGGGCGCACGATCGTGCATAGCTAATAGAACCACGGGTGGAGTGAGAACGCGACATAGAAACCCGGGGATGGGTTTACCCGCTAAATCCACGGACTCGTCGAATTCCTGTAGATTTAAGGTTTCGGTTGGGGCTGAATTAGGGATTTTTCCAGAGAAAGATTCAAATTCAGTGGATAATCGACCAAGTTCGAGGTGAAAGGATTTGATGTTTCCTTTTCGTGGATTTACTTTGACACTGCTGGGTTAAGTTCTGGCGTAAATGAAGAGGAAAAAGGACACTTCTTTCTTTTGTGTTTTTACTTAATCTTGCAGCAAAGAAGTAAAGTTATCTTATGACGAGTGCACGAATATTAATAACGACACTTCTGACAGCCATTTAAAATTGAGATATTTGATCACCAGGAAGTCCACAAGCATCTTTTGTTTGCTTTTCCTTCTTGGATAACAAACCAAAAATTTACAAGTATGCAAGAATTGTGCTCTTGTCAATTAAAATGATATTCTTACTTTCATCAAGGGAATGTTTCCCTCCAGACTAACAAACCATTGACGAAAGAAAGGTCTACTTTTTTCGATATTCTTCCTTATTACGATGTTTTGAATTCGATAGTGATTTAAAATAAACACATTTGTCCGCATTTCTTGCCATAAAAAGTTGAAGTGAAAGCGAGCTCATTGCGAGATTGGACGTACATATTTTCTCATGAGTCCTGACTGACCTGTCTGAAAGGGGCGTGAGGATCGGCTTCGGCCAAGATGTATCGGTAGCCGTCGCGATTAAACGGATGCTCCTTGGGAAATCTACAATACAGATGGGGGGATATCAAGGCAATGCCATCAAAGTTGAGTATCAGAATGCCGGATAAAGTGTGATAGAAACAATGACGGCTAAATGAAGGTCATGGTGAGAGGTCATGTCAGAATAACTTTCAATATAGGTATATACTGTGGCGGCTATTTTTACCCCCTAACCAATCTTTCCGAAAATGGCTCAACATTTGATAATGACGCATTTTTCCCCGTGTCGATAATAAATAACACTTACATAATGGAACAAATTGCAAGTTGAACTCAAAAAAGGGGCAATTAATATTTGATATCATATCATCTCATGACCTCATCGGTAGATCAATGAAATTCAACTCACTGGTGTGTGCCCAAGGAGGGCGTGGACAATTCGCCCTTGTGCAAATTCGCGGCCGAGCCTTTGACATTGGGCTGGGATCCGCCCGTGTCATGATGGGCTCCGCCCCCGCCTCCGCCCCCGCCTCCACCGTTCCACGAAGTCGACATGGAGAGTGACGAGGGTGGCGGTAAGACGGCGGCCGCGGCTGCGGCTGCTCGGGCCGCCCGTTCAGTCTCGAGTTTGCGTTTGGGTCCTCGGCGACCTCCGAGATAGTCCGCGGGCAAGCCCGATGCCGATGCTGATGCCGACGACGACGAGGACGAGGACATACTCGATCAAGCGATAGATCGATCTCGAAACACACCGCGGGTGGATTGTTGGCGCTCGCTGGGTCAGAAGTGAATGAAGGAATGGACTCTGTGTTCTTCGGTTTCGGTTGGTTTGTTTTGATTGGATGAAAAAAACAATGTAAGGTTGCGTGATAGGTAAAAGCGAGTTTGAAGTTGCTTTTTGGTCTTACGTCGTAAATAAGAATTCTGATTTTATGGTTCATGAATTCTTTAACGATTTTGAGTTATAACCCCTTTGGAGCTCTTTTGGCTGCTTTTTTCGATTTAAAAATGACAAACTTTGGCAAAAGTTTATACGTATAATTTGTCAGCCAAATCCTACAAAGTTGCCTTTTTCCAAAAGGTTCAACTTTGTACCCAAAGGAAAAACAGCCATCAGTGAAGAGGGTGGAAAGATGGAAAGAACTGAAGCCATGTCCATAACTTCCCACGGTGTGTTTTTGAGCTCAGGAAGTCATTTTTAAATTCCAAAAACTTTTGAGACCCTTTTGAAATGGGAATGCAATGCAGAACGTTTATTTGACATCGGTTAAATAGTTCAGGGCAAAGACACTTAAAACGCACTTAAAAATAAATAGTTGAAAAATTACTTTGACTAAAGTCTTAGATGTCACACGTAAGAGCAGTGCTGCTCTCAAATATTTTGGAAATCTATTTCGCGGATCTAGTGATCAACAGGCTTTTTGATCGGCATTCTCGTAGGACCAAACAAGAGGGTCATTTCAACAAATGGCTAAGTAGATTTCTACAATATTTTAGGTAGACACACCCATCTGCCTACTTGAGGATTGGATTGGAGAAAATGCTCAAACAGTTATCTTTAAGTATGTTTTAAGTGACCTTATAACGTATTTTTGCCCGTGACCTGATTAACAGAATTCAAATTCACATGCAGTGTTGCATCAACACCTCAAAAGAGGTCTCAAAAGTTTTTGGAATTTAAAAATGACTTTTTGAGCTCAAATGCACACCGTGTTCCGACAAAGGGGATTGCTCCTACTCCAATTCAGATTGAATTGTCACTGACTAGTATTTTGACAAAAGTTTTTTGCCACACATTATTATTCCGAATTAGATGATTCTTAGGAGGTTTGACATTGATCCCAAAACGCATCCGGTCCTGAAACTCGTCCAACAAGCTTTTAAGTTTGAAGAGGCTGTTGAGCAATTGTTTCATTATTTCTATAGAGAAGGTAAATTTTCAAAAAAATCTTATTCTCAATTTTGCAAAAATCCGCTCTACTTCAGGCTGTGAAAAATTGTGGCTGAATTTTCACATCATTCAAAAACCAATAATGATTTATTTGCCCACACAAGTTAGTGCAATTTATATAAGTGTGAGGAAAGTATTTTTGACAAAGACACATCAATTGAAAAGAGAAAACCCTCAAGACATGCAAAACTCCACTTTCTGTTAGTGTCCCTTTGCCCGCAAAATGATAAAATTCGCTTCCTCCGAGATGATATCTCCTTAAAACGTCTTCTCGATCGAATATCCACAGAAGAATGAAATTACTATCATCTTCCATTTGTCACTTTTACACATTATTGAATATTGCATTCCAAGCATCCTGTGAGATTTCACGCCAAATTGAAGAGTAGGCCAGGTGGAAAATGCGCTTTAATTGTCCCAATTGTTGCTGAAACTTGTTGGAAAAAGAAAATCACTTGAAAGGTGAACTTTTTCGCGTTAGATTTCTCTTTAACTATGACTCGAGTGAGAGAAGGACGTGCCTGGTTCTCAGATATCTACTAGATATCCGTGTTGTGTTGTACTAGGACATAAATGAGTTATTTTTGAAGATTCTCGAATCACGAGTTATTTTGGTTTTCAACTAATTTCTTGAATTCTAAACCATCAAATCTGGCTTGTGAGTTTTGTTTTCCAGGTTGAAATTGGTGTTTCATTCAAATCATATCCAAATATATGTGCTACTTTCTTCGCAATAAAACGAATCTTGGTGTAGCGTTGCAATTTCCAAGCCAAATATTATTTTCCGAGTTTTTGTCGAAACCGGCAACAACGTCGATCAGAGTCCCGTTTGTTCAGTTCTTTCCATTCATCCACGAGCACGATGACTTCGAGTACTGTACTGTACTGTACGCCTTTACTAGATCGAGCTCTCTAGTCTTTACTTTGCACGATGAGAGTGAAAATGAAGCCAAGGAGACAATCCCGTTGGATTTGGAGTTGGTTGGTGTTGCTTGAATGTTGTGGTGTTGCAGGCGGATTTTCCAATAACAAAAGCGAATGAGTGAGGATGTGAATAGAGGACTGGTTCCTCAAGGGATCAAACCAGGTTTGAAGCGGAGACTGCCAATGTGAGCAATGCCAAGAAACGACCGAGACGCCATCCCGGCATCCCGGTTCGAGAACAAAAACGATGCCTTTCTTGGATGACTTTGTTCGTAGTAGATTCCCTTAACTGTCCAAGGAAAGAGAAAACGAATAGTCACATGATGCGCCATTAACAATGGATAAGAGATAAGGTGGAATAACATCGATGTGGATTGCTTTTTCATATGTACTACAACCGTACAAGAAGTAGTATTTTTGACGTTTGAGTGGGCGATAAGTTTTCTTCAATATATACGCGTATTCCTTTTTTGGTTTGGAAAAATGATTACCGAGAAAGCTTATAATTTAAATTTCGAAAGTTTCCAAAAATCAGTCTAGATAAAGGTTAGGCGGGATTTCTTCTTCCAAGCTATTGCCTAAAAACAAGGACATGGGTTAAGAAAAACAAAGACGATACCTAGAGACTGATTCAAGTGGGCTGCTTACTCAGCGAAAAAGAAATTAAAGTTTAGGCAGGTGGGTGTTTTGTTTTTCTTCAATGTTATTCCCCCTTCAGTACGTGTGTGAACATTTCTTCTTCCCAGAGGCCCTTCTTCGTTTCCCCCTTGGACGACGGACCAATTCAACGGTAGGTGAAGTGGGTCTTCCAGTCAAAAAGAAACGGGAGAACCATCGAACCAGGGCACGACAGATGGTCTATTACCTCGGAAGAGCAGTAGAATCTTGGTGTTTGAAGTGTTCACAACGTTACGATTGATTCAGGTGCAATATGAAGTAACGATAAGGAACCACCTTCCACGTGATCAACCCTGTTCAACAATCCAAGTTATATTGTCAAACTTAGTTCACTCTAAAGTATAATGGGATACGTCAAGTCTGAAAATGAGCGAGGCTCTCCAACCTCTTCAAGGCATCACCATCACCATCATCATAGGCGATCAGCAGCAAAGGCTCCTCGGGAACCATCGATCAATTCTTTATCCTCCTCGGACATCTCGTCGGAAACATCCTCAGCCATCCATCGCAAGACCACGCCTAAAATCGCGGCTGTGATCATTGCAGCCATTATTGTGATCGCAGCCTTGGTGGGGATCACCATCTACTTGATCGACGCGGATCGATTTGAAAAGCAAGCTATCGCCATTGAACAAGAGGAAAACGCCAATGTCTATCAATCCCCATCGATTCGACCCGATCCTGCAGCCGCTGCAGTTGATTACCAAACCTATCGAGATGAATCTTCCGTATTGATGGAGAAGCACTTGAGTGACCACAAAGAGCAGAACACTCTGGCCAAAGATGAAGAAAGCAACGCTTCAACCACGGTTAGGTACAGGTTTGGCAAGGATCCCGAAGGACCTCATGACGCCATTTATGAGGAATACTATGACGAGGAATCCAAAAGCGATTCGCCCAATAAAGACTTGGTGGTTGATGGCCATGGTGGTTCCCTGTCCAAGGAATTCTACCCTCACCAACGGGACGACATCATGCCACCCAATCAAATGCAACGAGCAGGAGGACACATGCGAGGACTTCACCGAGATCGACAAGGAGGCGTGTTTCAACGAGTCACGTACCAAAATAATCAACCCTACGGAGCTAAATTACCGCCATCCTCTCAAGATCAGGATTGGTCTCCATCTCTTCGAGCTCCAGAGACAGAGCAAGAGGTGCCCAGTGATGGTCGGGAAAAGATCTACAACATGGAACCATTTGTGGACCAACAGGGAGATCTGGAAGGGGGTCCGGGTCCTCAGGGTAAATTTCCTCGGCGAATGCTTCGACCTGGCCAACGCTTCCGACGTCCCGGCACTCTAATCTCTGAACCCGTGGGTGGAAGTCTTTTGAAGACAGATGCATCCATTCAAGTGGACGACGAAGCCATGCTTCCTAAAATCAGTTCAGACCAAATTCTTCCCCTTGGAGACGATATCAAGCACCATCCTCTTCCTCCAAGCGGAAGTCGCGGAGGCATCCACGTTCCAGTTGAGAGTGGGGTTGATGATTTGATTGAACATCCCAATTTGCAAGATAGTGCCGGAATCACCACTCTTGATCGACGACCTGGTCGTCCCATCTTTCATCACATGGGTCCAGGTCAGACCCGACCAATCAATCGAAACATGCTCATGAGACGACGGCAACAGGCTATGCTCCAAAGAAGAATGGGGATGTTTCCCCCTGGGGGTGAACCCCAAGATCCTATTCAGCAAGCTGAGAGACTGTTGAGCAAATTCGACAGGATCGTCACTTTAGCCGAGAGCGAAATGAAAATCTTGAAACAGATTGGAGAAAATATCACCTCTGAAGGCAAGGATATCAACTTGTGGGAGGTCATGAGCGCTGTCAACAACACCATCAAGGACAACCCCGATTCTGCTTTGAGCAAGCTCATGGATCGATTCTACAACAAATACCTCATGGAGACCAACCAAATCGAAGATAACGCCTTTCCAATGACAGATCAGATCTACGAGAAATCACTCTCATCACTCCTTTTCTTGTCTTTCGGCATCTTTCTCCTCAACTCTGTGAATGACCTTATTGCTCATAAGGGTTTGGATCAAGGCCGATCCTTCACCAATAACAACAACACATTGATTCTTAAAGACCTTCTCACGAAACACGACGAGCTCCTGGATGTCTTCCCTAATGTCATTAAGGATCGCATCGACGAAAACATGGCGGAAACCAACGGATCACTCATTCAAAGTCATGAACCACCCACCATCAACTCTTTCCTTAGACTCCTTATGAATCTGATGAACGCTTACAATAGCGGGGATGAGGAAGAAGTTGAATGCATTTGGGCCTTGTATTGCCACCAACTGAATCAGCAAGCCGCTTTAGGGGGAATGGTGAGCTCGGTAGCGCGGATAAACAGCGTCGGGATGAGGGTGCTCTTGAAACAGGTGCCTTCATCGCATGCCATTCGACTAATGTTCAAGAATTTAATGCACTGGAAGGATTTAGATTGCGAGACCATGTTCCCAACATGTTCAGCGCAAATTCGAATGAAACTAGATGATCAATCGTCCTCGACAACAACATCATCGGCAGCAGCAACCACAAGCACGACAACCACCTCGTCAACCGCATATCAGAGCCGTTGATCACATCATTCGAGTAGCAACTGTGGCCACAGACAGATACGACTAGATACAGTTGAGACATTTCATATACGAGCGCATCTGAACTCTTTCCGCCTTGAATAATTCAGGATTGAGCCCATTGCCATATAAATTTGATGAAACAGTTTACGTAATGCATGACAATTTCTTAAATTGGTAGCCCATTCGGTATGGAATAGGTGGTTAAACAATGTTGGGATTTCACATTTCCTCCCATTCGCCTTCCTTCTTGGTATTGAAGAACATGAAAACTTTGTATGTACACATTTCTTTCTTCTGTGATATTTGTTAAGAAGTGCAATAAACTAATCTCTTTCTTTACCAAGCCTTCCGTTTTTGTTGATCTATGTGGACTGATTTCTGTCTTTGCCCCAAAACACGACAAATTCTCATGTTGAAGTTGAGGAAAGCTAAGGGAAACCAAGGCTCAGGGAGGTATTAAACCTCTTATACTTGATGGCTGGGTTGTCCCACAAGTTTGTGCCAGAAGAAAGGCCTTGGCCTTTGTATGGCTGTTTTGGTGTAAGGCATAAGCATTCTTTGCATGACAACCGCATAAAACATTCACAGACATATCGATTTTAGTTCCAACAAGCAGGCTAAACTGTCACAGTCGCACTCGCCATGGTGGTGAAGAAACGTTCTTAAACATGAGTGGTTTTCGGCAAATGAATCTAATTGTCTCGCTCGCGATTGTTTTCATCTCATTGAACTTAGTTTCAAGTGGAACCATCAACATCAAATGTCTGAACTCTGATTCATGCGATCCCAACCAATTCTGCTCACCCTCGGGCATATGTGAGTGCAATCCTGGAACAACTCTATTTGCTGGAGAATGTGAAGCTTTGGCTCATCACGGAGAGCATTGCACCAAGCAAATCCATTGCTCTTTGACCAGAGATCCCAATCTTCACTGCTTGTCCAAGGATGGCTCGTCCAGTGAGGATCGAATATGCCAGTGTCGAAATGGATATCAGCTTGATGGGGATGTTTGCCAAATGATTCCGGGATATTCCCCTAGTCACACCGATGGGCGAATCTTCAGCCATGAAGTTGAAAGACCTTCGCACATCAGCATGAGCCGACCGCAACCGAAGCTCGAAGACGGGATCGTGGATTTGAGGAACACCAACCTTTCGCAAATCTTCAATCGCAACTATGAAAAGAAACCTCATAAATTTAGTATCTTTGGACCAGTGGTCCTGGTCAGCACCTGCATCTTGATATTTGCTCTGTGCTTGTGCTTTTGGACCGTAAAACGCCCCGAAGACTTGGATGAGGAGAGACGGTTGAACACACGAGTTTTAGCTCATCAAAAATACTTGGCCAACCAGAATGGACAAACTGGGCTTGAGGAGAAAATCAATATTGGACAATCGGATATGGAAAAGCGTGGTTTTGCCCATGATAATCCATGCTATCAGGGAGATAACATGGACACCCTCAGTCACTTCACGGGCAACACAGACATCTGCGAGACATCTCACCGAGAATACAATGAAAACAATCCAGCCGAGAATCACACTCCCCCATCAAACGGGATCTCAGATGTCATGGGTTTGAGTGCTCAAGCTCAACGCCCATCTCCAGTTATCAAGAACAAATTGGCGGACCGAAATGTGAAGATGTTATTTGTCAATGATCCCCAACAGTCACTAACGCCCTCTATGGATGAAGCTGATCACGAAGTGGCTGGAATCTACAAAACCTATTCCTCCCTCAATCCATTGACCGTTCGCATGGATAATTTGTCGACACCTCCCCCGTTGCCACCTCCACCTAAAGAGCCACATGTGATCGAATTGGTAGACACCCCAGATTGTACTTCAATTGATACGACTCTTCAAGAGGATTTAGATGACAACCAACAACTTAGTAAAGATGAAACGACCATGGCAAGTCAAAGGAAAAACTCAAAACCCAATGAAGTAAACCCAAAGAATGAAGGAAGTCTTTCTAAAGAAACAAATAGTAATGATGAAGAGGCAATGCCGGAAGTGGGATTCAATCCGCAAAATCATGAGCAATACTCTGATTTTATTGAAAATGTTTTTAAACCGGTTTTCTCCATCTCTTAAGTGGATTTCTTGTTGTTCAAACTGGATCAAACTACGATTATTTTTTCATCAATTACATGCCAGATCATATTGGTGTTAAATAGCGTGAATGATTTGAATGTCAATAAAGTATCATAATACATTCCTTCAACATAGAGCTTCTCATTGTGAGATGTGGTCGATTCTAAGATTCATCATTGTCTTGGTTGTAAGTGGTTCTATTGCAGAAAATAATGAAAACCACCAACGTGCTCTCCAAGCTTTAAGAAACAAAATTCAAGGTTTAAAAGCTAACCATTCGGATTTAAAAGCGGACAAAGTGATGAGCTCTCGAAACGCTTTGGACATTTTGCTTGGCAAGGATTCTTCTAACAGAATGAAAGAGAGGATAAAGAATGAAAAGGGAGAAGAGGAAAATGAAGAACCGCAAGGTGATCCTACGTTGATCTTCAATATCTATAAGGACCTCCCATGTGAAGACACCTTCGAAACTTGTTCCCAAGTAAAGCCGCTCTGCCCGATATTTCCTCGCATTGGGCATTTGTCTTGCCGTAAATCTTGTCATGTCTGCGGAAAGGATAGGCCGAATTGGAAAAGTACAAGTTTCAATTTCTATCAACTTTCTGACTTAATCCACCATTTCCTCTGACCATTGTAGAATTGACAGCTATATTTCCCAAGGGATTAGGAACGGTAACCTTTCTACAAGAATCGCCCGATTCCACTGTTTTTGCCGTTCTCTGCCTTGCCAAATTAAACTTCTCACAATCCCAGAACGTTTCCCTGATGATTCACACGAATGCAGTAGAAAACTGTAGCAACCTTGGGCCTGTTTTTGATCCCTTTCAGGTAAATGTAAAGTCTGACTTAATTGGATTTACACAAGCAACTTTTTTGATGAACTTTCAAAGTTCCAAATTTTTTCCTTAGGCCTGTAATAGTTCTACCCGAGACGTTTTAAATTCTTTCACTTGTGAAGTAGAAGTTCGTCTCCAGCTTTGTCGATAAAATTGCTTGTGTTAATGCACCATTCGTAACTACGTAATTTCAAATTGTATTTAACAAACTGCCTCACTTTTAGTCTTGCCCAAAAAGCCAGGTTAATGGTAATTGCACAGGAAATTTAGGGAATTTCTCCTTGACCCAAGCCGAATCTCCAACCTCACCCAAGATCTGGCCCTCAGAAATCCCTCGATGTCCGGTTTCTGATGGATGGGCCTCCTACAAGCTTCTTAACAACCAACTGGACTTATTTGGAGGAATGCCCTTGTCCCACAGGCCCATTGTCCTTCACTTTGACAACAAACCTCATGAGAGCGAAAGAAATGCCAGAGACTCAACAAAACACGATGGAACGAATCGTCAAGCACATGCCCTAAATTGTGCGGAACTTGTCCCCGAAGTATATGGTGCGTAATTTTAGCACTTCTTCCGTTTCCGCTTGATACTGATACAAAACACCAATTAGTAATTGGTTGCGTTGTATCACCGCTCTCCACAGAAACAGCGATACCACGTGTGTAGCTAGATTCTTAGACAGTGGTTCTTGAACTGCGGGCCTGCATGATTTGTGGGAACTATCATATACCGGGTGATTCAAAAGAACTGGAACAAGAAACCTACAATTCTGGAGAGAGAGGAATGCCACATCGGTTAGATCCGTGCAGATTTGCATTGAGCTCATTTCATCAGTTGGGTAGCCAGGGATCGCCAAGTGACTTGATTCGTCATGTTCATGCATTATTGCTCTTATTTTAGCAAGGTAGTTGAATGAGCGATTTTGTAAATGGCTGTCTGAAATCACAAAATCCGGTTTGAATCCGGTTTGAATTGCATGAACCGGTTTGAATCAGCAGGTCCAACGATGTTTCAGTAGGAACATATCAGGAATGAGAGAGCTCTCCTATTGGGTCCTTTAAGGAGCAGCTGACTGGGAGGTCACAGTACATAAGACTGGGAGGTCACCTTAGTAATACAGCTCCAGAAATTGCACCCTGACACAAACATGTGACCCATTTTCGAGCTTCTAAAGGTATATTGGACACATTAGAATAGAAATTTTGTGCATCAAAGCTCAAAGGTTGCACGTGATTTCCATTTCACTAGTTGCGCTTGAAGGACTCAATTGGGAGAGGCTCCAGAAGTTAGGGCTGTACAGTAGGGATGGGTGACACGGGCAATTTTGACCTTGACACTGACACCGACACTGACGCCGACACTGACACCAATAATAACACCGGCGCCAATAATTCATATTGGAATTTGGAGTCTGAAAATCATCCAAAGTTTTATCAATTGCATAAAAGGTTTCACCCTTTTTGTTAGCCCTTAACCCCAAATGAAGGGTAAGCATCTGACAACTTTCCCGTTTGGAAGTTCTGACAACTAGGGTCCGGAATTATTGCTTTTTATAGTATTTCCCCAATTTTTCTAATATTTTGGTTGTTTAGATAATTAATTAATTAATATGTTTTTGAATTATTTGGACCTAAACAAGAATGTCACAAAAAATTGAGCAAAATGAATTAGTGAATCACATTAGGGTTAATCCAAAATAAACCAAAGATTCCAAAATGTCAGCAAACAGGCATTTAAACTAAAATTTAACATTCCCTACCAGAGCGGCAAGAATTACTGTCATCATTTTTGGCGGGAAAAAAGTTCGTAAGACGTGTGTTTCTGTTGAGCGTGAGAGGCAGCTAAAACGAAGATTTAGGGCTGGTAATTCCAACAGTTTCTTTCTCATCTGCATAACTTGAAGTTGGACTAGAAATTCTTGACATTTTTTTGCAAAAATGTGTTTTGTAGTTTTTTTTAAATTTTGCTACATAAATTGAAGGGGGTTTTCCGAACTTTTGTATCAGGAATGGTCAATTGAATAACAAGGTGGCCAGAGGAGATCGGTTCCTGGGGTAACTAAACCTACAATTAAATAATTTGTTTCATTGAAGGCTTGCAATTTCTCCATTTGTTTTTAAATTACTTTGCAATACTTCTCAACATACATTAACCATGCCATTGCTCATAAATGCAACATTTTTCGAAAATCTGACCCTTAAAAGCTGAGACATTTTTTTGGCAAGCCTAGACTGTTAACGGCAGCAGGTCTCATCTTTGCAAAAAATGTGGCATCTATTGGGAAAAATTGAAAATAATGTTGTTAAATCCATTTGGTGTCAAGTGTGCCGCCAACAACAACTCATTAGATTTTGATTGCCAAACATATGCATATTTGCACATCATATGTGCAAATATGTAATGTTATGTTATAAATATGTAAAAGTTTTTGGTGGTATTTAACTAAAAATCGTGAAATTTGGCGTATTTTCTTTGATATTGTAGGATTAATTGAAACACAATGGATAATTGATTGGAGAGCTGCTGAGCAGTTGAGCTGCTTTGAGAGCTCTTCCTGTTAGAAGTCAAAATAATAGAGTCATCAAGTGCATAGAAGTGTTTCGACCTTATCAAAAGACGTGTGAGATTTCGGTGGTTCTACTTAGCCTTTTGGCTCGACGCCACGCCCCAAATTGGGGCATGAACAACGAAATTGAATATCTGTTTCGGGGTCAGCTGAGGAAATTGGCTCTCTTGACAGCAATATGAATCGTAGCTTTGATGGAAATCAAGCTGCATTTGGCAACTATGCGACAGCAACAAAGAAGAAATTCGCTGGTCTCGTCCTGGATTTCGAAAGCGTTCCTTCGAACAAACAACTCTCAACAGAGAGGTTAACTGAGTTTCTGAGGGATGATTTGAAATTATCACGAGATGAGATTTTGAGAATTCGCAAAATTGGAGGATCTGAAAATTCTACTACGATCAAGGTCCAAACTCTGAACGAGATATACATCCAAGAGCGCTTTGGCACAAATTTTGAGTTTCAAAGATCCAGCGATGGGGTGAGCTGGAAATGTGTAATCTGAGGGGGAGACAAGAAATCGAAACTGCGGTTTCTAAACGTACCGGAAGAAGTAAATAATGACATGCTTGTGAAGAGCATTGAGTCTTTTGCGGTTCCTTTGTCTGATATTACGGAGGAGGTTTTTGGACCAAGACATGATGCTTGGTTGGCAGGAATTCCGAATGGCAACATGTGCGTCTGGGTTCGAGCAGATGGAGAGGTCCCCGACTTTGTCCGGGTCGGGAAGAGGAAGATCAGAATTATTCACAAGAATCAAACCAAAAAGTGTTTCTTATGCGGGTCTGAGGACCATCTGCGATCGGGTTGCACAAAAGTACTGTTGTCGCAGCCTTCAATTGGCGTAGAGCCTGAAATAAACCAAGTTTGTGATCCCTTGTTGCAAAGTGAGCAAGTGGGAAGTGATCTAGGGGACCTTGTGTCGAGGAATGGATCTGTACCATTGGATACACTGGTGGAATCTACAGGTTCCTCGGACGGGACAGAAGAAGGCGATTTTCAAACTACTTCCAAGGGAGACGATAACCAAGAAGAACGATCGACAAAAATGGATCGAGTTGAAAAGGAGGGTAAAACCAATATGAAAAGCAACGGTGGCAAATTGCAAACAAAATCGAAAAAAATGAGCGGGAAGTCCGACCATTCTGGCCAAGTTTTAACTCGTTCTCAAGGGATAACGACCAGAAGTAATGTCAATCAAAGCCCTCCACTGGAATGCACGAAGCGTTCTTAACAAACTGTTAGACCTTGAAGCAATAATCGCTTGAAAGACCATCCATAGTGCTTATTAGTGAGACATGGCTACACAGGGGGATTCTTTCTTCAGAGGTCGAATTTCCTGGTAATTCCGTAATATCTCGGAAAGACAGACTCGATATGAAACACGGCCGTGGAGGTGGTGTTGTAATTTTATGTCAGAGAAATCTTAGTGTCAAAGAAGTAGAAACATCTCATCGCCAAACTTGTGGGATTAGAGTTGGAGCAAAAAATGTGTTTTGCACCTATTTGTCTCCGAACGCCTCTGATGGGGAAAGAGGGGAGCTGAACACATTTCTCTCAAATGTGGGGCCTAGTGCCTTATTGTTTGGGGATTTTAACCAACCAGAAATTGATTGGAACTTTATGTGGACTCGATCAAGTCGAGCAGCTGAGTTTTTTGACGCCTCAACGAACGGGTTTTTGACCCAATTGGTCCAGGATCCCACTCATATAGGTGGAAATATATAAGACCTTGTTTTTACCTCGTGCCCAAATTGTGTGCGCTATGTTTCGGTCCGAGCAGATTTGGCTCTCAGTGATCACTATGCCCTTGAAAGTGAATTTGAATCATGTGTGTCCTTTATTAGTACGGTACAGATGGTTCCGAATTTCGCCAAAGGAGACTATCAATCGTTTTCCGAATTTCTGAATCGGAAAAAATGGATGGAAGTGTTCGAAAAGAAAAGTGTTCAAGAGGCCTGGAATTACTTCAAGGGTGCAATACAAGTGGGAATGGAATCGTTTGTTCCTTGGAGAAAACGTAGATCTAAGGATGAACCTGTCTGGATGCAGAGTGCTTTACGGAGTGCTATTCGAAAGAAATCCACGTTGTGGAAAAAGCATAGACAAACAAAAGAACCTCATGACTTGGCTGTGTACAAGCTACAAAAGTCTTTGGTGCAAAAAATGGTTCGACGTGCGAAACTCGATTTCGAAAATCGCTTATCGTTAAACCAGAACATCAGATCTCTGCACGCTTGCGTTAGAAATAAGAGGAGGGATACAAAAAAAATCACCTCTATCATAGACTCGAATGGGAAAATCTGCGAGAGTAATCAAGAGATAGTGAGGGTGATGAATGACTATTTCGCCTCCGTTTTCAATCCAAAGGGGGATCCATGTTTCGTGAATTCCAACGGTGGCAAGGGTGTTGGACTGAGTTGTGTGGTTTTTTATGCGTCAGAGGTGTTCAACAAACTGAAAGCCTTAAAACCTTCAACAGCACCAGGCCCCGATGACATCCCTGCTTTCGTTTTGAATAAGATGGCGAACTCTCTAGCCGCTCCCTTGGCGGCATTATTTAATATGACGATGCTCTCTGGGGAAATTCCGAATGACTGGACTAAAGCGGATGTTTTCCCCTTACACAAAGGAGGCGATATGAGGAGGGCGGAAAACTTCAGGCCTGTTTCTCTTACGTCCATTTGTTGCAAAGTTATGGAGGGTATTGTAAAGGACAACATGACTCGATTCTTGGGACGCAAAAAGTTTATAACGGAGGAGCAACATGGATTTAGACAAGGATTTTCTTGCACAACCAGTCATCTTCTCTTTCACGACTACATAACTCGACATCTGGATCATGCTACGCAAGTTGATGTGATCTTTCTGGATTTCGCAAAAGCATTCGATAAAGTGGACCACAATCTACTTATCCAAAAACTCATCAGTGCAGGAGTGGGAGGAAGCTTTCTCCAATGGATAAAATGTTGGATGTCAGGTCGTTTGCAACGGGTGGTACTCAATGGCGAGAAGTCTGATTGGCGAAGTGTGACCTCGGGCGTTCCACAGGGAAGTGTGCTGGGCCCTTTGCTGTTTCTTATTTTCATCAACGATTTGCAAACAAGGCACGGATCAACTATGATGAAATTTGCCGATGATGTTAAGCTCTTTTGTTCAGTAACAAACCCATCTGACTGTTTGGATCTACAAAGAGATTTGGAGCTGATGTGCCAATGGGCTGCGTCTAAGCGTATGGCTCTTAATGTGACGAAGTGCTTGGTCTGGAATTCTGGCCAAAGTTCGTTAAATCCATTGTATGATTATGTCATGAATGGGACCACACTGAAGAGGACCTCCACTCATCGTGATCTTGGAGTATCCTTTGACAGTCGGCTTAACTTTAGTGGACATTGTGCCAATATTGTCTCCAAGGCCAATCAAGTTCTGGGGATGATTGGCCGTCACTTTCTGACGCGGAATCGGGAAACGTTCGTGGGCCTATTTAAGATGTACGTGAGGCCGTTGTTGGAATTCTCGTCTCAAGTGTGGTCACCTCCGAATCAAGGCGACGTTTTGAGAGTGGAGAGGGTGCAGAGGAGGGCCACTAAAATGGTTCATGGATTTGGGTCAACCGACTATGAGACTCGCCTTCAGTTACTTCAGCTACCATCATTGGAGACTCGTCGAAGACATCTCGATATGGTTTTGGCTTACCGGGTGTTTTCGGGATTGATCCAAATGCGTCCTCTTGGTCTGTCTTCGCCTTTCTTTTTGCGTGAGGGATCCTCTCATGATCGTCCAAAAACGAGGATGGCTTCGACAGAGTCTGTTAAAGAGTATTTAACAAAAACACGAGTTCGTTATCACTCGTTTTTTGTGAGAATGTCACGCTCGTGGAACAAGCTCCCTTTGGCCATTAGGCAAGCGAAAACCACGCATTCGTTTAGAAGGGAACTACTCCGATTGGATGTTGCTTAAACAGATTGCGTAGTTTACTTGCTCTCCAGTACTTTCGGCTTATTTTTTTTTTTATAATTTGATTTCGAAAGTGTTTTCATCTTTCGCGCTTTTTTCTCCCTTTTGTCGTTTTTTTTTTTCTTTTTTACCTATACTCTATCTCATCTTTTTGATGCTTGAGTGGTCTCATACAATAAACAATAAACAATAGCGTCACACTGTTCCAGCAGAATTCAGCATAACAGAGCTCAAAGTTCCAGCATTAGTTACAAAAAATAATGTGACCATTTTTTGGCCCATCTCTTTCATTTTTCTCTTTTTTATGTTAACTTTCCTGCAATTTCAGATAAACAACCAAAAGTAGTGCTTATAATAATAATTTGTACATTCTGATATTAAAATATCATAATTAATATAAGAGAGTGCTAGGCCGTTGAAACCATTATTGGTAAGCTTGAAGATTTAAGAAAATGGATGATGCTTTTCAAGCTGAAAAAGGGGCAAGCAAAATGCGCTAGATTGGAAAAAATATGTTGGCATTGTAAAGAAAGTGTGTTGGGATGAAAAAATATATGCTTGAATGGTAAACAAAGTTTATGGAATGGCAAATTAATTTATTGCAGTGACAAACTCAAATGTCAAAGAAACTGAAGAGTTTTTAAGCAAAAACAAAAAAATATTAAAAAATACAATTTTGCGTGTTTCTGTTGGCTAAAACATGGCTAATGAAGTGCAAAAAATGCCAAAAAATCATACTTTGTAAATATATGGGTAAAAGGCAAAACAAATAACAGACAAAATTTCCAAATATTTCAACTATTTGCTAAAGCACATTTTTAGGGTACAAAACCTTTCGAAAGTTTCACACTCATGATTATTAGCTTGAATATGATGGTGGTTTGCTTTATTTTTTTTTGTCTTATTTGGTCTTACTGATAAACTCAAATTCAAGCCTGATTCTATCTAAATGAGAGCAAATATGTGTGAAAAATGTGTCTTATTAAACTGGATCAACCCAAAGGATGCTTGATAAGTTCAACTCAGCTATCTTTGTTGATGAAAGGTTTGTAGCGGACACGCAACCTACGTAACAACAATAAAGCATGAGACACATTGGGACTAGTGATGGGAGGCAAACAAGAGCTTGGGCAAGCGGTCCGGTACAGTACCTTGGACTTGCCGAAACTTGGGTCTACTTGGGTGCCTGTACAAGTATTTTTCCCACCTTACAGGTTTGCCAAATTTGCTAGGAATGAAGACTAAACCTTCGGCATCAGAATTTCAATTAACCAGAAAGTTTCAGCGAAATAGGGCCCATGCCCTTGTTAGGATTAGGATGGATTTTTAGATGAAAATACACAATTCAAAGCTTTTGTATCGAGAAATGCAAAAGCTTTTGAGAATATTTCAAAAAAAAAAAGAGTTGGCATCTTATATTTTTTTTCTAGCAACTCTGAGTGACCGAGCTTGTTCCCAAGTGTGACTGTTAAATCTCATTCTTGATTGGCCCGAAAAGTGTATTCATGTGTGGCTTAGAACGGAAACTAAAGAAAAAACATGGTTTTGCAAATGCTATCCAAATCAAAATATTTTTTGTTTCACTTCCACTGTTTATTGCTAAATTATTAAGGTCAAAAGATCATTGAAAATGCAACTTGACATTCTTTTCTTCTAAGTCACACTGCAAGCATCTGAAATCTTCTAAGAGTAACTGCCGGCAACTGCATCTTCCAATGTTCCTTGAGCTTGCCAAGTGTATTGGTGTATTGCCCAAGTAATGCTTGTCAACAACTTGTGCTTGGGTGTCCGTGATGACTCATTACTTGCCCAAGTCACATCACTAATTGGGACACTGTAATCGCATGCGTTTTCTTTTCTTACCGCTGGAGCCACCACCCCAACTTCAATCCGCCTGTATTAGCTTGGAAGAAGTGAGAGTGCTTCAGTTAAAACGTGATAAATCCCTCCTGTGAAAGGCCTTTTGCCAAAATGAGAACAGAATTGATTAGGGTAGAGACATATCTAAGTCATCAATCAATCACTCTCAACACTGGTTGACAAAATGCCGAGCATTTTACGATCAAAATGATAGTGATGATTTCACTTTTCCTCACACTCCAGCCTCAGCTGCCGCGTCTCGTCTGCCTTCGAGAAGAGATCGAGAAATTTTGAAATTTCCCGCTAAGGTAACGGAGCGCAGACTGGCAGATGGGCAAAGTAGGGCTGGACTGTGAAGAAGCGTAATATCATCGCTATCATTTTGATCGTAAAATCCTCAGCATTTTGTCAACCAATGTTGAGAGTGATTGTTTGATGACTTAGATATGTCTCTACCCCAGTCAATTCTGTTCTCATTTTGACAAAGGGCCTTTCACAGGAGGGATTTATCACGTTTTAACTGAAGCACTCTTGCTTCTTCCAAGCTAATACAGGCGGATTGAAGTTGGGGTGGTGGCTCCAGCGGTAAGAAAAGAAAACGCATGCGATTACAGTGTCCCATTGGAGATACACGCCTTATTTGGTAATCCGGATCTATCTAAGAGATCTCTACAGGTTAGTACATGGTATGTCTGCTCTAGAAAAAGTGCATAATGAAGAAACTGAAATCAGGCGTTATTCTGACGTTTTTTTTGAAAAAATCTGGCGGTGAATTTCGATATCTGGCGTTTTTGACAGGTTGATCTGGCGTTTTTGGTCTCCAATTACCTGGCAGCCCCGCTGTCGGGAAATAAACAGTCTTTATCGAGCAGCCTACGAGTGAACTTGCTTATTGTTACACTGGTGACCCAGACACAGCTCTAGCCGTGAAAGAGTTGTTAGCAACTTCACCATGGACGAGCAACCTCAAGAATCAAAAGCAACAATCAGTGTCTCGGTAGTAGCCCCCAAGCTCCCGTCTTTCGATCGTGAGGCCTCGGATATATGGTTCGCCACCATCGAAGTGTAAACGTTAAACGTCCAAAGATCGGCCGAGAGGTTGCGTGATCAATATCAACATTCCATTTCATACATTACATTGTCATATACATTTAGATCAATGTATAAGAACAGCACAACAAAGATTAGTGTAATAAGTAGGGACAGGAAGTTAAGACGAATAAAACTGTCAAATTAGACAAAAAAAGACGAATAAAATTGACCGATTAAACAAAAAAAGATGAATAAAAGTTCCCAACAGATGGAAAAAAAGAAAAAAATACTTGCAACATGGAAAAATCGAATTAATTTCCCAAAAAGGTGAATGAACCTATCTTATAAGAAAGAAGAAAGATTAAATGCCCGTCCAGACAAAAAAAAGACGGTTAAAGCTGCTCCCACGACGTTATGTATGTCCCTTTTGATTAGGACCAATGTGTCTGAACTGATCTGACTGTCAAAAAACGGTGAAATCTAGAAAATTTAAAAAAAAGTAGTACCTAATGAGCAAGAATTAGCCGGTAGTACATATGTCAAATAAAAACCAAGAGTTAAAAATGCCTTTTTAAAGGAACGTTTTTTGTACAGCTATACTTAAAATCAGATTTGCAAATCCAATAATTGTTTTGATGGCCTTTTCAACCCAATACTAATCTTTTCTTTCTGTGTTTGTCAAGCAACTGTATGAGTACAAGTTAATTTATTAGCGTGGATTGTATTTTGTTCGTGCAAAACCGCAAGTGACAATCAAAATATTACATTGGCCTATGATTGGTATGACTATTTTCGAGCTATCTAATCAAGAAATATCCTTTTTCCTCCTAATGTCTTTTTTCACGAAATGTTATTACTTGGCCACGCAACCTCTCTCAGCCAATCTTTGGACGTTTAACGTTTACACCATCGAAGTCGAATTTGAAGTCAGAGGCGTAACCGTCCCGTCCACTAAGTTTTCTCATGCCTTAGCCGCCCTTGACGCGGAGTCTAGACAACTTGTGAGCGACATCCTTTTGACCCCATCAAGCTCCAAGGTCAACAAATATGAACTCCTTAAGGAGAGGCTAACGGACGCTTTTGGCCTCTATGAGGGTCAGCGCAGGGACAAAATCCTAGACTACCCACCCTTAAACAGCGCTGAAAGACCATCTCTGTGGTTTGCGCAGATCAAAGCTATCGCAGGAGTAGCTGTGGATCTTGAGGATAAATGGTCAGCCCACCTGATTCAGAAGAAACTCCCACAAAATGTCCGTCAAAGCGCAGCCAGCAACGGCCTCCAATCTCCCTAAGCGATCATCAAGATGGCGGACGAAATGTGGCGAGCAAGCACAAACGCTCTGCCCCAGCTAGATCAATGCAAGTTTCGCTGAGCAAAGTCACGTGGCAGGGATCTGCCCGTATCACCAGGATTTTGGTTTCAAGGCCCAAAGGTCTTTTTGCACCCTCAGCGCACACATCGTCCAACCACCGGCACGCGGCGGATTCGGCCGAGGCGGCGGGCGTGGCTGCGTCAGCAAGGGAGGCAGGGGCTGAGGCAGAGGAGGCAGAAGATATGATGACAGAGTTGTAGCCCAACTTGAATTGGTAAACGGCTCAGCGAGTGCAGACCAGGGGGAAGAGGAGGCCGGCCTCTACTAAGAAGCTGTTCGGAGGCCGGCAACAACAACCCAGTTATATCCAGACTCTTTTACGCCTACGATGACACATCACAATCAAAGTACTTAATAGACTCGGGGGCCCAGGTGTCCGTGACCCCCGCGAGCTACGCCGAAAGATCGGGACCGCAGTCTCGCCTCCTGACGGCAGCAAATGAAACGAGGATAAGGACATGGGGCACAAGGAAAACCACATTGAAGTTGGGCCCCAAGAAGTTTTCTCTCACATTCATTGCAGCAGACGTTTCCTGTCCAATCTTAGGTAGTGATTTCCTGAGGAATTCCGGCTTGCTGCTAGACGCACAAGGCTCCAGACTGTTAGACAGAGATAATCCGAGCATTTCAATTCCATTAATATCTGCCCCATCTGCACTATGCCTACACCTCGAGTCATTTGCCGTAGCTAAAGACTCTTTTGGCCACCTCCTGTGGGAGTTTCCAACGATCACCACACCCACCGTTCAGGCCACATCAGTAGAACACGGAGTCACACACCAAATAACGACAAAGGGACCCCTCCCGCGAGCCCGTCCAAGACGCCTGGACCCAGTCAGGCTCACAGCAGCAAAATCATTCATGCAAGAGAATGTGCAACTGGGCATCGCGAGGAGGTCAAATTCCTCCACGGCAAGCGCTTTGGTGATGGTTCCGAAGAATGACGGCTCGTCGAGACTCTGTGGGGACTACGAGGCATTGAATGCGGCCACCAAGCCGGACAGGTATCCTATCCCTAACTTACGTGATTTCACCTCAAACCTTCATGGCGCCAAGGTATTCAACAAGGTGGACCTCATCAAGGGATACAATCAGATCCCAGTACACCCTTACGATATTAGCAAGACAGCTGTCACGACCTCTTTTGGGATGTTTGAGTTCCTCAGGATGCCTTTCGGCTTGCGAAATGCTGGAAACACTTTCCAGCGACTCATGGATGTGGTTTTGGGCGATCTTCCCTTTTTGTTCTGCTACTTGGATGATATTCTGGTGGCCAACAAGAGCAAAAGTGAACACTTGCGACATCTTGGGCAGCTATTCCAGAGATTGTCCAAGTACGGGTTAGTGATAGCCCTCAAGAAGTGCGAGTTCGGGAGAAGAGAGTTGGAATTTCTGGGCCATAACGTGTTAGGGGCTGGGATCTCACCACTGCCCTCCAAAGTGGAAGCCATCATGAATATTCCCAAGCCGTGCACGGTTAGGGGTTTGCAAGAGTTGATTGGCATGGTGGTTTTTTACATCCATTTCATACCTCACCTAGCAGAGATCCTCCGCCCACTTTACATCACCCTCAAAGAAACAGGGAAGGCCAACAAGAAAGCCAGCAGGCACCCTGTCACTTGGTCCCTACAAGCCGAGGAAGCCTTCCAGGCAGCAAAAGCAGCATTGTCGCAGGCGATTCTTTTGGAGCACCCTAACCCGAACGCGGAAATAGCTTTGACAACCTATACATCGGACAAGGCAGTTGGAGCGGTCCTTGAGCAGAGGGACCCTTCACAGGGAGGCGGTTGGCGTCCCCTTGCATTCTTCAGCAAGGCTTTGCGGAAGCCTGAGATGTCTTACTTGGCCCTCGACAGGGAGCTCCTGGCCATCAAGCTGGCCGTGCCAAATTTTTGCTATCAGTTGGAGGCTCGCCCCTTTGTGACGTATACCGACCACATGCCGCTCACCTTCATGTTTGAGAAGAACACAGAGACCATGCTCCCCAGACGACAACGCACTATTCTGGAGCTGAGCGAATACGACTCTCAGACACGTGGCGGGGAAGGCTAATGCGGTGGCCGACGCCCTCTCTCGGGCCCCAGTTCCTTCGACCCAGGTCTTGGCCTTGGCCGAACCCCATCGAAAGTCGATTGATTTTGACGAGTTGACAAAGGAGCAGCAGCGGGACCCGGAGCTGCCGCTAGTGAAGTCATCTTTGTCCTCCCTGCAGTGGGCAGACATTCCCCTCCCCAGTGGTGCATTGTTGCTATGCGATGTGTCCACCGGTCAAAACAGCCCATGGGTGCCGCAGTCCTTGAGACGCCAAAAATTTGAGACCCTCCACAACCTTAGCCATCCCTCAATCAACCTCACCGTCAAGATGGTTTGTGCGCGTTATGTTATTCCAAGGACTGTCGGACGTGGGCCAAGCAGTGCATCCCGTGCCAGAGAGCAAAGGTGCACCGCCATATCAGGCCCCCAATGGCCCAATTCCCAACGCCTCGAGCCCGCTTCAGTCATGTTCATTTGGATCTGGTGGGCCCCCTTCCCTGCAGCTCAGGCTATATGCATCTGTTAACTGTGTTAGACAGGTTCACTAAATGGCCTGAAGCTTTTCCTTTGTCCAACACGGACGCAAGGACAGTGGCCTCTGTTTTCGTCAAGGAGTGGGTTTCCCGTTTCGGAGTCCTTGAGCACATCACTTTGGATCGCGGCGTTCAGTTCATGAGCAGGCTTTGGAAGGCATTGGCGGACCTCTATGGCTCCTCCCTTCACCCAACCACAGCATACCACCCAGCAGCCAACGGGCCCGTGGAGCATTTCCACAGACACCTCAAGGCCAGCCTGAGAGCAGTGATGGAAGAAGCTGGACCGGAGTGGGCAGATCAACTTCCATGGGTCCTGCTGGGCATCCGGACCGCTGCCAAGGAGGAGTTTGGTGTATCTGTTGCTGAAATGGTGTATGGAGCACCTTTGGCTATCCCTGGGGATTTCGTCGCTCAGGACGCCATGTCCATTCCCATAAGTGAGTCGCTGGCCTGCCTCCGATGCTTGATAAGTTCAACTCAGCTATCTTTATTGATGAAAGGTTATGATATGTCTGCTCTAGAACAAATGCATAATGAAGGAACTGGAATCTGGCGTTATTCTGGCGTTTCTTTGAAAAAATCTGGCGGCAAATTTCGATATCTGGCGTTTTTGACAGGTTGATCTGGCGTTTTTGGTCTCTAATTACCGGGCAGCCCTGAATTGACGTCCATACAACCCTGAATTCGCATCCCTACTCTAGAGGGAAAACATCGATCACAGTCCTTGGTGAGATCGGCCGACTGGTTCAGAGCCCGACCTCATGGATGTAAATATCAATCTTAATGCAATCCCTCAAAGTACAGCCAATGATGTAGAAGAAGAGGAATCCTTGGACTCGGCCCAAATGTCCCATCATGCTAATGTGGAGGAAAGCGTCATCGAGCCCACTCAACTCTTAGACCACAGCAACGACGACGACAAGGGAAATGTCAATCCCGAACAAACTCAAGACAGTGAACAATCGAGGGCCCCAGCCTCACCCAGCAGCCATGCCCAATTAGGTGGTCCGTCCATGATGCCTCTATGCACGCAGACTGCCTCTTCTCTGTTCAATTCCCGCTCCTCTTCTTGTGCGGGTGGTAGTTTGAAATTGGCCAAGGCTGTTTTGGACCCCAAGACCATAAGCCAGCAACAAGGGGCATCATCATCCACAAGTGCTGGCTCATTGAAGAAGCATTGTGAAACCCATTCTGAAGACGCAGCATCAGAAACTAGTTGCCTCAGAAGAATCGTGGAAGACCTTCCCCCTGAGTGGAACGGGTTACCGTCTCAAGAGAAAAGGTTAACATTAAAGCGAATGGCTGAGGAGCTTGAGTCCAAAGCTCAGGAGCATAAATCTAAGGCTCAGGAGCATGAATCCGAGGCCAAATATATTCGTCTGTTCCTCCAGGGCTCCCGTCCTGTTTCTCCCGCTTGAGCGAGCCAGGATGCGGAACCCTCCACGTCAGAAGGCCCTCGGAACAAACCGATTCTTGCCGTCCCACCTGGATTGCGGCATTTAGGCCTGTCTCCGATTTCCAATCATTCTTTTCTCTTGCCCACACCTCCGGCCATTGATCCATCGCCGATATCTTCCGAGTCCCTTCCTTCGATCACACCAGAACCCGAAGACGATTTTGAAACTGCTACTTCCCTACGTCCCTCTCAAAAGTTCTAGAGAAAGTGGTCTACGCACAAATGTTTGATCCCTTTAGCACCTACCACCTTACTGACTTCCAGTTTGGATTCAGACCAAAGCATTCAACTATGCATGCCATCCACAACTTCTTCAAGAATATGACAGACAATAATCACTCAAAATTCTCGGTGGGAATATTTGTTGACCTCCAGAAGGCATTTGATACTGTCAATCACGGCATTCTTACGGCAAAGTTAGCAAAATATGGCTATAGCGACAATGTTATTACATGGGTCAAGGAGTATCTGCATTGCAGAAAGCAAAGTGTGGTTGTGGGTAGTAGCTTTTCGGATTTTCAAACCTTGACTTGTGGAGTACCTCAAGGCAGTATCTTGGGACCGTTATTATTTTTGATCTACATAAACGATCTACCTCAAGTGACCAATTTCAAAATTACAATGTTCGCAGACGATACTACATTTCAACATTTCGGTAACAACCTGAAAGAAATGGAGGATGAAGCAAGCGATTGGATGCTTAAACTATCAAATTATTTTAAGAGCAATAAAATAAAGGTGAATGTCAAGAAAACGAAACTCAAACTATTCACTTCCCGCGGTGCAGCCGCAGACTTCAACGTAATCTTAGATGGAAACGTTATTCAACAAGTAGGTTTAGGAAGGCAAGATCAATCTGTTAGGTTTTTAGGTCTAAATCTAGATGAAAATCTAACTTGGAAGCCTCACATTAGACAAGTAAGTTGTGATGTGAGGAAAATCATTTTCTCGTTTTTCCTGGCAAAAAACTCTGTTCCAACAAAACTAAGATATGTTCTTTATAACGCCCTTGTCGAGAGCAAACTAAAGTACGGTATTGAATACTTACGTGGCAATAACGCTATTCAAGGGTTAATTTCTTTACAAAAAAAGGCAGTTCGATGGATTGAAGGCACCAAAGGAAAGGCTCATACCAACCCAATTTTTAAGAAATGGAAAATTTTAAAGTTAGACGATTTAGCACTTGTTAATCAAATAACATTTATGTTCAAATGCTTAAATCAAAACGTGCCAGGAGTCTTGAATCATTACACATACAAAGAACGGAGAGCAAATGGAATTATGTTTGAAATGCCACTCTTTCGTCTAAATTTTCATCAGAAGCTGCCCGACTATCAATTTCCAAAAGCTTGGAATAACTTCTTTCACGGAACCAAATTGAATACAAGTTTTAAAATTTCGACAAAACAATGGATCTCACAAATGACGGACTTAATCATATGCTCTTACTCGACTGTTTGTAGTGAAAAGCGTTGCTTCCCTTGCGGAAAATGATCATGTAGGCACTTGCTTGACCTCAGTAGAGTGAAATTCATCATAGCCTGGGGCTACCAATGACTTTTACTTGATTTGGCGAAAGCTGGATGTTTGGACTGTCCCCTACTAATAGCAATGGGTTCCCGTTAAAACAAGCCTCTAGGCTTTCGAGGAACCAGGGGTGGCTATACCAACTACTTGACAGTTTATATTTTTCATTCACTGTTGAAATGCCTAATTCCCCGAAATATACATACATACAGTACATACTTAGCAAATTTGGCAATTTTATTGGGATTACATGACAACGTCCACAATTTTGTGGAAGCAAGAGCTGGCCCTTTTCTGTGGATGAAATCAACCAAACAAAGACCTCCCGTGACAAACTTTGTTCTGAAAAAGCTGAATACAAGTTCAAGCTCACTAAGATTTTCAGTTTGACCATAACCAATAGCCTTATCCAATTACACCAACAAAGGACTTCGAATTCTAGATTAGGATGAAACATGTAGTAGGGTTAATGAAGTGTAACAAAAAGCTGACCTTAAATGAGGGTTAGAAATGTAGAATCGCATGAATAAATGAGCTCAACTTTGAATTCCATCGCACACACTGACCAGTTATTTTTGTTTTTTACTGAAACATGTGTTTTGTGCAAAAAGTAAACTCCCGATACAACAACACAGTGCAGGGTTGGTGAATCAAGAATATTTATTTGAGTATCATTTCTCTTAGACCTGTGAACAAACCATGTCCTTAACAAGAAATGGTTGATGTCTAAAAATGCACAAAACTCAAACTACAAAAAAAATGACAGATGGCAGTTCTTGAGAATCATGTGATTATGTGCTGTTTGGTTCCCATACAACTCCCCCAACAGTGATCTCCCCCTGTAGGTTTGCACCAGGTGATCTCCGCCAAGGTAAACTCCCCCAGCACTTATCTCCACCA
>CM021312.1:487113-503683 GCA_010645155.1 Tigriopus japonicus | reverse complement strand
CTCTATGACGCGTTACTTATGAATTTGGTCAAATTTTGACAGAGAAAAAAGTCGGAGTCACTAACACTCCTTTTCTAAAATGACCCTTTGTGGGAAAACCCGTCGTCGCTTACATAATGAAGAAGGGGAAATTGCTTTTCCAGATTTTTCAAGCCAAGTGTTAAGCAACCCATATGCAATGATTTTGAGATTCAAGTATGGTTTCAATAAGGAGTTACACATGATAAAGTAAGTTGTTCCGTTTCTTTTGAAACACCCGGTAATTAATCCTATAATAAATATGACAATCGGCAATCCTCTCTTAAAGATTTGTTTCAAATGCAAAAGAAGGGGGAGTCCTTTAAAAACACTAAACTGAATATTTTCTTAGAAACTTCCAACACCGCACTCGGAATTAGCAAAAGTTGTGAGCTGATATTTTTTCCAAAATAGTCAAGCGAATATTCCGAACATTTCTTTTCAAAAATGAAGGTTCAAAACATGACATTTACTGAATCAAAATGAATTTCTTTAAGGTGTCTTAGCTAAAAGTGCTTGAAATGACCTCCTTCATAAAATGCTTCTAATAATTGAAACAAGATTGTACTCTAGGCACATTAAACTGAATTGAGATTATTTTGCAAGTGTGAATTATCAACTTGCCAAAAATCGGAAAAATGTCAGTGAATTTTTATATCCTTTTTTGCAGATCGGTCTCTCAAAGAATCCAAATTGGATGACGACCCTTTAGACCAATCTCTAGATGTAACTATAATTCCATATTTGCACAATCTGCTCAAGAATAAGAATGAAAAATATCACGTTTCAATTTTTAGTTTGAGGATTGGAAAAATCATTGGCTGATCAGAAAAAATGGATCAGATCCAGGAAAGAGGAACGAATCATCAAGTACTGAAGTAATCATTGGGGCAGATTTGGAAATTACGACCGAGTTCCTTGAAAAGGATAATGACGAAACTAATCTTGAGGATAGTGAAGATGAGAAAGCTGAGTATATCGATGAGACTGACGATGAAGATGACTACATCGAGCCAATCTCGATTTCCTTGGACGATAACAATGAAACGCATCTCAGCGACAAAAAAGCCATGACTTTAGATGATACTGATCGGTTTTACGCCAAATCCATGGATGATTTAGATCTGGAGGAGGAAAGTGAGACACTTTCCCCAGATATTTCCCTGGATCCAAGCTTGTCCACTACTCAAAATGACACTTCCTCCTTTGTGACTAAAACCTCAATTCCGCAAAAGAATCGCAGCAAGAAACGGGAGAGAAAACACAAGAACATCTAGTTAAAAGATAGTCTGTCTTTATTGACTACAAAATTTTCATTATCATCATTGTCCATTTTATCAATTTTTTTGAAAATGCAATGCAGATTTCAGGTTTATTAATCCAACTGTGTCCAACAGATCTTTTGATCCCAACCACAGCTCAATAAGGTTGAGACCTCGGTAGAAGATTCTTTTTCCTCCGATTTAGGAAGCCAAGCCATTCCCCTAACAAAATCAGTGTGATTTTTGTTGGCTTTTCTGTAACAAAGCTAAATCAGTGAGCAAAGACGTCATGATTCAATAACTGAGAATAACTTACTGGACCGTGAGATCAGAATTAGGAGTGATTCCAAAGATTTTTACCACAGTCGAATCGGCTGAAACGGCAAAAGTGTGCCCGGGACTGGAACGAAGTCATGCTTTAATATCTATGCTCAAGCATAACTATTCATATAGTTTTACCTGGAGTGGTCAAAAGTGATCTCGTGGATTTGTTCCGAGAAGGAATCAGTATGTACCGATAACGGTAAATCAGTTTTTCGAGTATCCAAAAGAATCAAGTGACCAGAACGGCACCCCACCACCATAAAATGATCTTCATCCGGGACGAATTGGAGCGAACATGGCACGTGATTTTCATCCTTATAAAGCACTTCATTTCCAAAAAAGATAAAAATGCCAAAAAATAATTCTTTTTAAAATACGTAGCCCAGTGATGGATCGCTAACCTTGAACTAGTTTCTTCTCTCTGATGTCCCAGATTGGCACTCGACCATCCAAGCTAGCCGTGGCCAGAATATGCGACTCCTTTGGATGGGAAGTCAAGCCCAGAATAAGATCACGGTGAGCATTGTTCATTTCGCCCAATTTGGCCAAGGTGGTTGCATCCCATAGAACGAGATTTTGGTCGTGTGACGCGCTCACGATCTGTGAACGTCCGGAAGTGTAGACTAGACCACTGACTATGTCATCGTGTTCTTGGAATGTGCCAACTCGATCCAAATAGTAATAAGAAGGCTTCTTCTCGTCTTGAGCACTTTCCGAGAGACCCAGGCAATGGAGCTCCAATGATCCGTTATCCAAGCCAATCAAGACCTGGAAAAGCGTCAAAATATGAGCGGGTCTAATGAATCTTTAGGTGCAGTTTTTCCTGGTTATTTTTGATAGTAATGTAGAGTAGGGTCGGTCAGGGATTGGATGGTTACTCGCCAGGCCTCTGCCGGTAAAACGAGTATTTCCTTCCGGGTATTGAATATAATGTCTTTCGATATATTTCCGAAAATAACGTCCATCCCCTGAATTTCAGATATATTAAGAATCTACCGTTTTAGAGTAATACTACTAGCCCCACATGATTCATAAAGAACGAACAGGAAACCATGTCCGTTATTGCGGTAGACAATAGGTAAGATGCGGCAGGTAAGAATTCTTTAGATGCACGAGTTGTTACTCCCTTAATTTAGCATATTTTCGATTTTAGCCAAATTTCGGGAGGGAGCAAAACATCGGAATCACACACGCTTTGTTTACAAAAAATGACCCGTCATGGGAAAAATCATTGTCGCCTTCATATTGAACTAGGGGAAATTGCTTTTACTGACGGCTCTTCAAGCCAAGTGTTTGACAAAGCATTGGCAATAAGTGTAAGATTCATGTTAAGTTTCAATCACTTTTAATTTTTTTTTTTAATTGAATTTTATCATAGATGATAAAGTTGGTTGTTATGTTTCTTTTGAAACACCCGGTAGGGTTTGACAAGAGCCTACTTATATCCAATTTGCGTTCTCACTCCACTTTTCAGTTCTTTGCCCTCATAAAAACGAGAAACAAGCTTGAAATTCCGTAAGGAATGTCTACCAAATTCCTCTTAACATATCTTGAAAAGCGATCCACCAACAGAATCGAGGTCATGCTGAAGATTGACCAACTCATTGAACTCGCTTAGTTTTAGAATAAGTCGTGCCTACCTGTTTGTTATCGGAACCATAGGGCAAGATGTGCGTGATTCCATGATCCGTGTCCGTTCCAGTCAAAGACAATGCGGGCTTGACGGTCTCGTTTTGCGGTGGAGTCACGTAGTACCACAAAGAGCCCGTCCAATACCGACCACTCAATGTGGAGGCACTGAGCCACATATGACCACCTACCAAACAAAGCGGAAAGAAACATTTTTAGCATCATTTAATATTTTTTTCGGCCACACAAGCCAACCTAGAGTCTCAAAAAGACGTTCGATTTTATGAAAATAGCGAGCAGACTTTGGCGTTGAACACGCTGAACGAAAAGAAATGTGAAGAAGCTTAAAGATGTCAGATGACGAGAGCTTGCTAGTAAAACCATTACTTTCAATCATGAAAATCACCTAAAATTGTTGTGTTTGAAGAGTCAAATGTCGTCCTCGTATTACAAAAGTGATTTTTAGCTATTTATTTAAAGAAACTAAAAGATAAAAATATATAAGCAGGTCTTGCTTCAATCGTTCTGCTTAGTCGGTAGAGGTTACTAAAAATGTAAAATATAAAAATAATATATAAATATTATATAAAAAGTATATATAAATATAAAAAGTATAAAAGTTATAAAAAACAGGAGATGTTACGAAGACGCTCATATTGCCAACAAACGTGTATAATTTCCGTTTTCAGACAAACGCAAAAACTCACAACCCATAGCTCACAAACACTAATCCTCTCACAACTTTTACAACGGGGTTAGATAACTGTTTTCAAATTAATCCTGATCAACCCACTGTTCAAGGGTTGTCCAGATTTGCCATCAATTACTCGTTGGTGCATCAAATTTAACATAAAAGTTCATTCTATATCTTATTTACCGTTTCCGGGGAATCACATTCCTTTTAGCGTTGGAAAAATCCGCAACTAACCCCAAAATGACCCTAAAATTCAGCGGTGAGATTCAAGTTTGACCCCCTTCAACTTAAAAATATCGCATTTCTTCTTTCTCGCTTCATCATCACCTTCATTCAGCAGAATATTATTTAAATGTCGATCCACTTGAACCGGAACGTAGTTGGAATGGACGAATTGGTGATCGGGCAATCGAGCTCGATCGGCGGGCAACGCGTGATACCGGCTGTCAAACTGGAATGATGACGAAGTTGAAGACGATCCACCCACCGCACTGTCGGTCAGGGCGGGACCAGCCTGAGGGACACGCCCTTGGGGTGGCACCCGGTTGGGCTGGGCCATCGGGATTTGGGCGGACGTGGACGATGAATCGGATGAGGGGGGTTGATCTTGTCCCATGATCAAAAGTGACGAACCGGTTCGACTTCGAGACGAGACTCGTTTTTCGGGGAACGATGTTTGTTTTGATTGAGATATGTCATAAAGAGAAAAAAATTCTAGACGTATGAGATTGATTTTGACGGACAAGTTGTTGAAAACGATGCGTTTGACCGGTTTAAGGCACTTTTTTAAGGCGATTGAAGTTGATTTTTAAAGTTTTTATCAATAAAGACCTTAGTTAGGAGAATTAGCTCAAAAAAATCGGAAAAATAAGACTCTTATTTGTCTTGAGAAGTTTTTTTGTGCGATTGGCGTGGAGATTCGGGCTAGGGATGCTTTCATTTACTTTGCGTTGGGAACGAGTTGAGCCAATCTTGCGGAAATTTCAAAGACTAATAACTATAGAAATGCCCCAAATAACATAGACAACGCCCCGTGTGTTCAAAATGATGACCATTAAAAAAAATTACAAAAGTGATTGTTTAATGAAGTTTACTCACAGTTATGATTCGAAGAAAAATTGATTTGGCCGTTAGTCTCCGGCAACCCTGAATGTCATAGCCAAAAAAGAACTTCTTTGAGCTAAAAAATGTTTCAATTTCTAGTCCAATCGTACTGATGTTTTTAACGGGAACTATTTTATGATTTCAAGAATGAAACATTTTTCATGCCCATAGACTTTGACTATTTCTTTTTGGCCAGGTTTTTCCAAACAAAATTCGTGCTCGCGTCTTCCTGAACCGGAAATGGAGGACGAGGTTGTCCCGACGGCTCTGTAAGAACGGGTACTATAAGCTATCATTACACTTTGTGCCTTTAAAAACCAAATCATGGGTAAATTAATACACCTAGGTTTCTACCTCAATCCTCATAAACCCTACGTCCTCATTTCAAAGCCCAAATTAGACCCCATAAAACCCGGCCCGTTGGAGGGTACTTCCGTCCAACTCGATCTATGACGTCACCGTTGGCCGGCCTGTTGCCTCCACCAACGTGACTTGTCTGAAAGGTTTCATCGTTTGTCCCCATCCACTCATCCCACATATCCGCCATTAAAGATCTCATCATTAGGCTTAAATCAAGTCCAAATTCTATAACTTTACCATAAATCTTCCAATATTCCTCCCATATGCCGCGCTTTGATTCTTAGGCTACGCCACTGTCGTTTTTGGAAAAGACCCTTCTCGTCACCCTGAGTTTCGAGTTGTCATTCGTGGTGCGACGTCAAAAGTGCCTGATCTCGCATGTGATTGGCGGAGACGCTTCATTTTCCGGCCACGCTGGCTCGTGATTGGCTGTGAACGCGTTGGAGCGCCGACAACTTGAGATAGTGTTCTTGTCCATCAGTCCGTACAGACAGTACATACAGTCGCCTCTCTTCCTCGTTCGGCTATTTATTCTCTCGTGTGTCTTGGACGTGTCCGGATCCTCATTTTGTCCGTGGAATTCGAGTTCCGCTTTTTCTTGGCCCGCCATCCATCGATCGATTGATCTCCATGAGCGATTAACAGAGTGTTCCCGTTCCCCGCTCAGCTGAATTTGACCCCAACCCAATCTTCTTGTTTTTTTTCTCTCTTCTTTTGGTTGGTTTTCTTCCCGGATCTTTCTTTTCTCGGGAAGAAATTGCCTTTCGCTTAGTTTTGCATCCTTCGATCGAGAGAGTTGAACATCAATCCGTATCATGAGTTCATCGGAAGCGGCCAACAATTCGGCTACCGAGAGCAACAACGCTCCACCCAAGCAATTCTTCTCCGGGATTTGCAAGCAGGTAAATTGAAGACTATTACCTACCTCGAAAAAGCATCATTCAATCCGTTTATGATGGGATTCAACGTGATGCAGGATGATGGAAGACGCGGATAAATTTGGCGATTGAAATCCCAACAGGTTGCGGACATAGTTTAGGCCACGTGGATTTTGGCTTTGAAAGGTCGTGGTCGGATTTTAGTGTATTCATCGGTCATGAGTAGGGCCCGGAAAAATATTTGCAAAAAAGTGGTCGAAAGCCGAATATTTAAGAAATACTTTTTTTTTTGACCAGGCCATTATTTGGTATTTTTGTCTGTGTGCACCGATTTTCAAAATTCGTCTCTGTTGAATTTGATGGATTTGGCCTTTTTTGGAGGCATACTTGAATGTAATTGATTCAAAAATATAATTTTCAATTCGCAATAATAGATGGTGCAATTTTTTCATGGATGACGGTAGTTTTGGTCGTGAATGTCTATATTCTTAGTACAAACGCCATTTTGTGGAGGTTTTTGTATTTTTTGTTCATTTTTGGTAAGCCCTCTTGAGCATTGGTGGTTCATTTTTTTCTTCGATTTTGCTTGATATATTTTTCTGACTCAAATACTCGAGAATATATTTAATTTTTCCTTGAAAAAGACAAAATATTCAAAAAAATCGACGAAAAATTGATCAATATTTTTAAAATATTTTATATTTTTAAAAATTTATTTCCGGGCCTTAATCATGAGGCTTCAGGGAAATCAAATGTGCAAGATGCACGACATCCCATGGAACTAAAGATGATTATGTAAAAAAAACAATGACATTTCGAGTACCTTTAACGGATAACTTGCTAAATTTTCATGGCTCAAGTTCCATCATTTTTCATAGCTCAATTTTTGTCCAAACAAACCCCTGAAAAAGTGAAGGTATGATGTAGAATATGTGGAGGCCTTGGTTCTAATTTTAAGATCTGAATGGGCCAAAGGTCATAGAAACACATCGACGGATAATCTGTCCATTTCTTTGCAAGAAATTGAAGACGACGCAAAAGATTGGTGGGCAATAAGTCTAATGAAAATCTTAGAAAAGATGTATTACTCAAATGTCTGCCTGGCAGATCCCAATCCTAGATTATCCGAACTTGGTCTTTTGTCATTCCCAATCCTCCCGGCGCAAGTTCCTCCATTCTCCATTGTTTCTTGAAATTTCAGGTGTTGGACGGCGGTACCGTGATCATCCGCGGTCAACCCCGCAACGGTCCACCCCCGGAGCGTCTTTTGGCTCTGGCCGAGATCGAAGCCCCGCGTTTGGCCCGTCGACCCGGTCCCAACAGCGTCGCCACCGACGATGAGCCTTTCGCTTGGCAAGCCCGCGAGTTCCTCCGCCAAATGTTGGTGGGCAAGCCTCTGTTGGGTTCGGTCAGTTACACCGTGCCCTCGGGACGCGAGTTCGGTACGGTTTTGGTGGGTTCCACCGATCCCGAGAAGGGCGAAAATGTGGCTCTCAAGCTTGTGGCCGAAGGCTTGGCCCGTGTGCGAGAAAACTCCTCGGATGCGGTTTTGAAAGAGGCTCAAGAGGCGGCCAAAGCGGCGGGTAAAGGCGTTTGGTCGGGTGATAGCTCGGTGGGAGTGCGGAAAATCACTTGGGATCTGGATAACCCCCGGCAACTCGTGGACCAAATGGGTGGCAAGCCGGTAAAAGCCATTATCGAACATGTCAGGGACGGCACCACTGTGCGAGCCTTCCTTCTGCCCGATTTTCACCACATCACCTTGATGATGTCCGGCGTTCGAGTAAGTATTAGTAAATAGGAGTATCAAGCACGAAGTGGTGTTTGATGAAATATTGTCCGTTGCGTGTTTCAGGCTCCGAGTGTGCGAATGGGTAGTGACGGGAAGCCTGACCCAGCTACGGCCGAGAAATATGCCTTGGAAGCCCATTATTTCACCGAGTCGCGGCTCCTCCAACGCGAGGTTGAAATCATCTTGGAATCGGTCAACAACAAGAACTTTGTGGGCAGCGTGATCCATCCCAATGGCAACATTGCCGAAGCCTTGTTGCGCGAGGGCTTTGCCAAATGCGTGGATTGGTCCCTCCAATGTGTGACGGGTGGTCCAGAAAAATACCGCAAGGCTCAGGCTGATGCCAAGGAGAAGAAACTCCGACTTTGGAAAGACTTTGCCGGACCCACTGGACCGGTCATTAGCGAAAAGGACAAGACCTTCACGGGCAAGGTCATCGAGATCGTCAATGGCGATGCCGTTATGGTCAAACGAAGCAAAAACGATATTAAGAAGATCCATTTGGCCTCGATTCGGCCACCGCGATTGGGTGGTCCAGGGGAGGCCGGCAAACCCGCTGATCGACCCAAAGCTCCGGGTGGTGGACCTTTCCGACCTCTTTACGACATTCCGTTCATGTTCGAGGCCCGAGAATTCCTCCGCAAAAAGCTGATAGGTCAGAATGTCCACGTGACCATCGACTACATCCAACCCGCCAACAACGATTTCCCCGAGAAGCATTGCGCGACCGTCACCATCGGAGGCGTGAACGTGGCCGAGGCTTTGGTGGCCAAAGGTCTCGCCACAGTTGTGCGATACGCCGCTGATAATGATCAACGAAGCTCGGCCTACGATGATCTCCTGGCCGCCGAGGACAAGGCCATCAAATCGACCAAGGGCATGCACGACAAGAAAAACATTCCCACTCGACGAATCGCCGACATTTCGGGTGATGTCGCCAAGAGCAAGCAGTTCTTCCCATTCCTCCAGCGAGCGGGTCGCATGCAATGTGTGGTCGAGTTTGCCGCCTCCGGATCGCGATTCCGCGTTTACATTCCCAGGGAAACGTGCGTCATCACGCTGTTGCTTTCCGGTGTGAGTTGTCCGCGAGCCTCGCGAAGCACGCCCGGAGGTCAATCCAGTGCGGGTGAGCCCTTTGGAGATGAAGCCTTGGCCTTTGTCAAAGAGATGGCCCTCCATCGAGAGGTCGATATCGAAGTTGAAGCCATGGACAAGGGCGGCAACTTCATCGGATGGATGCACACCGATGGAAAGAACGTCTCGGTTGAACTGGTCGAGAACGGATTCGCGTCTGCTCATGTCACGGCTGACCGCACGAATTACGGGCGAGAAATTGCCGCTGCCGAAGAGAATGCCAAACGCCGTCGAGAGCGCATTTGGGCCAATTATAACGAGGAAGAGGAGAAGGCCGCTGCTCAAGCCCAACTCGATCTGGCTCACGAAGACGACGACAAAAAGGAGGATGAGGACCGGAAAGTGAACTACATCAAGGTGTGCGTCACCGAGGTCACGCCCGATGCCAAGATCTACGCCCAGCACGTGGATGAGGGACCCAAATTGGAGCAACTCATGAAAGAGATCCGCAACGAGTTCTCCTCTAACCCGCCTCTGGCCGGAGCCTACCAACCCAAAAAAGGTGAGTGGGAATTGATGCTTGTTTTTAGGGGGACAGCATAATCTCGCGGCTTTCAATGGGCCATTAATTCGATATCATTGTGATGAAGTACGACTCCTCCTTTAAAAATAAAATCCTGTCCTTAGGTGATATTTGTGCGGCCAAGTTTGTGGATGACCAATGGTACCGTGCCAAAGTGGAAAAGGTCACACCCAGTGAAGTGAGCGTGTTGTACATGGACTACGGCAACCGAGCCACCATCGCCAAAACAAAAGTGGGCACGCTTCCGTCCTCTTTTACCGGCCTAACGCCTTTCGCCAAGGAGTATTGCATTGCCTTGGCCAAATTAGCCGATGATGTAAGTTGTTGAGCAAATAAATATCCTCGGCACCTATTTCACTTCATGCTATGTCTTCATCTTGTAGGAGGAGTACAATGCCCTGGGTCTGCAAGCCATGCGAGAGGACTTTTTGGACAAGACGTTGAACCTGAACGTAGAATATCGCGTGGGTGGCACGCCTTATGTGACCTTGTCCGATCCTAGCTCCAACGAGGACCTGGTGAAGAACCTCGTGGGCGAAGGTCTTCTTCTCGCGGAAAAGAAGGGTGGTCGAAAGCTTGTCAAGTTGGTTGACTCCTATCTGGAAGCCATGGAAACGGCCAAGAAGAAGCATCTTAACATTTGGGAGTATGGCGATATCACCGGCGATGATGCGCGAGAGTTTGGCGTTGGAAATCGCTAAAACCACGCAATCGCGTCTACGGAGAGTGGATTGCCATGGAACTTTGATGGATCCTATCGTCCTGCTAAAATAATTACAACCACACCCACACACATAAACACGTTGGTTGAATGAAGTTGTCGAAAAAGAATCATTTATGTTTATTCTTAGGAGTTTCCCTTGTGGTGAGACTGTGAAATGTTTCTTTTCTTTTTTTACCACTTCTCGTTGATGAAATAGATTTTTATTATCAATTGTGATAATACAGTGCTCCTGACCAAATCTTATTGTCCATCAACTTCGCATCAACGTGTCAAACATCATAATTATCCCATTTTGTAGTTACATACATAGTGGGTAGAAATGCTTTGGAAATTCAAACCATCATGAAAGTATCCAGTTAATTTCCAGATGCCGATGGCCGTTGAAGCAGGTTTTGAATGTTTCGTTTCGGCGGGAATGTCGCCCAAAGGCATTATATTATAAAGAAATCATAAAATAAATCAAGTAAAAAATCATTAAAAAAAGAAGAGTAATCGACCACACCTGCCGAGAGTGTCAAACAAATTTTGCTTGCAGATGGTTTCGGATTAAGTTACTAAATGGAACTTGCACCAAGAATTACGCTTGTTGGACGTTTTAATCAAAATTGGGATTTTTTTTCGATATTAATTCACAACAAATTACAACTTTTGGCATATTTTTCATCGATGACGGAAATTCTTTTGGATTTTACTCGAAATATATATTTTACCCGTACTCTTTCAGGACTCTTCACAGAATGCTATGTTACTTTTCATCTTGCGATGAAATGAGGAACCCCACTTTCAAGTTCATAAGAAGTTTTAGGTTTGTCTAAACTTCGCCTCTCTCGAACAAACTGTATTATAACATTGATGTCTTGGCCCCGTATTTGTCAGCTCATTTCAAAACATGATCTAAAACGAGCACTTGCACCAAGCATTCACGATTGCATCCCCACTAGCCGTAAAACAAACATATCTTCAGATTGCAAAAGAAGAACCTTGCTATCTTGCATAATCCCCAAAGCAAGGAATGTCAAAATTTTGCATGCCTTTGTACGAGTACATTTCCATCCCTCATTTATGGCCAGCCTGTTGTTAGACTTCATTAACCCTACTACATGTTTTATTCTATCCTAGAATTCGAAGTTCTTTGTAGTGTTGGTGATTGTCAAAGTGAAAATCTTAGTGAGCTTGAACTTGTATTCAGCTTTTCAGAACAAAATATGTCACGGGAGGTCTGTGTTTGGTTGATTTCATCCACAGAAAAGGGTCAGCTCTTGCTTCCACAAAATTGTGTGCGTTGTCATGTAATTCCAATAAATTTGCCAAGTCAATCTAAGTAGCAGTTTCAAAATCGTCTTCGGGTTCTGGTGTGATCGAAGGAAGGGACTCGGAAGATATCGGCGATAGATCAATGGCCGGAGGTGTGGGCGTGAGAAAAGAATGATTGGAAATCAGAGACAGGCCTAAATGCCGCAATCCAGGTGGGACGGCAAGAATCGGTTTGTTCCAAGGGCCTTCTGACGTGGAGGGTTCCGCATCCTGGCTCGCTCAAGCGGGAGAAACAGGACGGGAGCCCTGGAGGAACAGACGAATATATTTGGCCTCGGATTCATGCTCCTGAGCCTTAGATTTATACTCCTGAGCCTTGGACTCAAGCTCCTCAGCCATTCGCTTTAATGTTAACCTTTTCTCTTGAGACGGTAACCCGTTCCACTCAGGGGGAAGGTCTTCCACGATTCTTCTGAGGCAACTAGTTTCTGATGCTGCGTCTTCTTCAGAATGGGTTTCACAATGCTTCTTCAATGAGCCAGCACTTGTGGATGATGATGCCCCTTGTTGCTGGCTTGTGGTCTTGGGTTCCAAAACAACCTTGGCCAATTTCAAACTACCGCCCGCACAACAAGAGGAGCGGGAATTGAACAGGGAAGGGGCAGTCTGCGAGCATAGAGGTATCATGGACGGACCACCACATTGGGCATGGCTGCTGGTTGAGGCTGGGGCCCCCGATTGTCCACTGTCTTGGGTTTGTTCGGGATTGACATTTCCCTTGTCGTCGTCGTCGTGGCTGTGGTCTAAGAGTTGAGTGGGCTCGATGACGCTTTCCTCCACATTAGCCTGATGGGACCTTTGGGCCGAGTCCAAGGATTCCTCTTCTTCTACATCATTGGCTGGACTTTGAGGGATTGCATTAGGATTGATATTAACATCCATGAGGTCGGGCTCTGAACCAGTCGGCCGATCTCACCAAGGACTTTGATCGAAGTTAGCCCTCTAGAGTAGGGATGCGAATTCAGGGTTGTATGGACGTCAATTCAGGGCTGCCAGGTAATTAGAGACCAAAACGCCAGATCAACCTGTCAAAAACGCCAGATATCGAAATTCGCAGCCAGATTTTTTTCAAAAAAGCGCCAGAAAAACGCCAGATTCCAGTTCCTTCATTATGCATTTGTTCTAGAGCAGACATATCAGACATATAACCCTTCATAAATAAAGATAGCTGAGTTAAACTTATCAAGCATCCTTTGGGTTGATACAGTTGAATAAGACACATTTTTCGCACACATTTGCTCTCATTTAGATGGAAAGAGACTTTGAATTTGAGTTTATCAGTAAGACCAAATAAGGCAAAAAATAAAGCAAACCACCATCATATTCAAGCTAATAATCATGAGTGTGAAACTTTCGAAAGGTTTCGTACTCTAAAAATGTGCTTTTGTAAGTAGTTGAAATATTTGGAAATTTTGTGTATTATTTGTTTGGCCTTTTACCCATATATTTACAAAGTTTGATTTTTTGGCATTTCTTGCACTTCATTAGCCATGTTTTAGCCAACAGAAACGCAAAATTGTATTTTTTAATATTTTTTTGTTTTTGCTTAAAAACTCTTCAGTTTCTTTGACATTTGAGTTTGTCACTACAATAAATTGATTTGCCATTCCAATACACTTTGTTTACCATTCAAGCATTTATTTTTTCATCCCAACACACTATCTTTACAATGCCAGCACATTTTTTTTCCAATCTAGCGCATTTTGCTTGCCCCGTTTTCAGCTTGAAAAGCATCTTCTATTTGCTAAAATCTTCAAGCTTACCAAAACTAGTTTCAGCAGCCCAGCACTCTCTTATATTAATTAAAAGATTTTAATATCAGGATGTATAAGTGATGATTATCATAAGCGCTACTTTTGGTTGTTCATCTGAAATTGCAGGAAAGTTAACATAAAAAAGAGAAAAATGAAAGAGATGGGCCAAAAATGGTAACGTTATTTTTTGTAACTAATGCTGTAACTTTGAGCTCTAGCTCTGTTATGCTGAATTCTGCTATAACAGTGTGACGCTACTGTGTTTCTACTATTCCTACAAATCAAAGAAAATACTAGTGATGGGAGGCAAACAGGAGCTTGGGCAAGCGGTCCGGTACAGTACCTTGGACTTGCCGAAACTTGGGTCTACTTGGGTGCCTGTACAAGTATTTTTCCCACCTTACAGGTTTGCCAAATTTGCTAGGAATGAAGACTAAACCTTCGGCATCAGAATTTCAATTGACCAGAAAGTTTCAGCGAAAAAGGGCCCATGCCCTTGTTAGGATGGATTTTTAGATGAAAATACACAATTCAAAGCTTTTGTATCGAGAAATGCAAAAGCTTTTGAGAATATTTCACAAAAAAAAAAAGAGTTGGCATCTTATATTTTTTTCTAGCAATTCTGAGTGACCGAGCTTGTTCCCAAGTGTGACTGTTAAATCTCATTCTTGATTGGCCCGAAAAGTGTATTCATGTGTGGCTTAGAACGGAAACTAAAGAAAAAACATGGTTTTGCAAATGCTATCCAAATCAAAATATTTTTTGTTTCACTTCCACTGTTTATTGCTAAATTATTAAGGTCAAAAGATCATTGAAAATGCAACTTGACATTTTTTTCTTCTAAGTCACACTGCAAGAATCTTAACTCTTCTAAGAGCAACTGCCGGCAACTGCATCTTCCAATGTTCCTTGAGTTTGCCAAGTGTATTGGTGTATTGCCCAAGTAATGCTTGTCAACAACTTGTGCTTGGGGTGTCTGTGATGACCCATTACTTGCCCAAGTCACATCACTAGAAAATACGCCAAATTTCACGATTTTCAGTTAAATACCGCCAGAAACTTGTCAAAATATTCTTCCCCGCCAAACAGAAATTTCCCAACGCCAGACTGTAACGTAAACAGCCAGAATACCGCCAGATTTTTCCGTCCCGCCAAATAAAAAATCTCGCCGCCAGACGAGGCCTCAAACCGCCAGAAACACCAAAATCTGGCGGGCCAAGTTTTCGAGTTTCAAGTTGACCGAACCGAGTTAAAACCGAACCGAACCACCTCGAACCTCCGAGTCCAAAACCGAACCAGAAGACATCCACTGTCCCAGAAGCGTTATAAAAATAGAATTTTTTTGACGTCTTTCAATCCCAGAATGTCAGCTTGGCTCTTATAGAAAGAACATGATATCCTTTTATTTTACCAAGATATCATTTCTACTAATGGGAAACAAACAAATATAACCAAGAACAAACAAAGACAAACAAACGACCGCATACCAAACAAATAGAAATCACAAACAAAGAACCAAAAAATTGGAAGCAGAAGACAACAGCTTTTGTTTGGTTTGGTCTCCCCGAAAAACAGGGCAGCCAAAAATGACATCCCTTACGATTTTCGATTTTAAAAATGTCAAAAGAAAATCTAAGTCTTGAAAAAATTTCGAAAGTCAAAAGTCAGTGTTTTGTGTCAGTGTCAGTGTTCCATTTGCATGGAATATATCTCTTGGACCAATAAATCATTTCAATAGCAATAATTATTGTGGCGAAAATAATCATTAGACACTCGCTTTTACAAACCAGGACAGATCTTGACAGCAACACTGTTATTGTTTGGGAATGGTACAAATTTACCCCAAACAAACAAATATTCTGAAAACCCAAATAAATATACAAACCTATAGAGGTTGTGAAGAATTGATTCTTGTCTTTCGCTATGGATGCTGCCATGACCTGCCGCGTAGACATCGCTGTAGGCCAGCCAGCACTGTCCAGACACATAGAAAGAGACCAATTACCTAATATTTCAAGTAAATTTGCCAACTCTGTCACCAACCAATGTCCTTTTTGATATCGGTAAATAATTTTGATACTTATTAATCAGTACAATATCACACATATTGCAAAATAGTTAAAATTATGTTGAGTTTTGTCTCTTCCCGAGTGCATGGACAATGCTGGCTGGCCTCTAGCGATGTCTACGCGGCAGGCCGATGGGGCGGAAATAGAGGGGGACAACAAACAATTCTTCACAGCCTCTATTATTTTGAAACCCATTTGTTTTCTTATTCAAGAGTTCATTATATACTTTTTAAACTCCACTTGCTCTCTAGAAATTAGGTCAATATCCGTCACTCCAAACAGACTTTCACCTCTTTCACCTTTGCCATTGAGGAATGACTTCAGTGAAATTCAGCTCGCTTTACGTGCTAAGATCCAGACCATCCCTCAATATTTCAATCCCTCTAAAATAGTTCAAGGTTCTGCTGCGATTATAGGGGGAGCAGCTCTCCCTCAAGAGTGAGCAAAATGTGTTTCTCAGGGGGAGCCACCTGAACTGCGATTCAAAATAAAAAGTATCTATGCTACAAACTACAAAATTTATATTGTTTTTAATTATGACATGGAATACCTTGCCGTTATGTCAGCACGGTGTTTTTCGAGCTGGGCGAGTTATTTTCATTCAGTGTAGCTCTAAAATGTTTTAGAATTCTACACAGCGAATCTATTTTTAACAGCTTTTTGGTTTAGTATTCTCAAAGGACCAAACAGGAGGTGCGTTATTTATTATTTTTCATGATTGCAAATTTTGTCAATAAATATTTAGTAGATAATAAACTATCTAAATTCATGTTTCAAGAAGCAACAAATTATGCCATAGAATGTTCATGTATTTGAGCTATTGCCAAGAAACTTGAAAAGCATTTTTTTGTACATCACAAAAAATGTATGGATGTATATCTTTCATCCCTATATATGCGTTATTGTACAATATCATGATTTTTTTATGGCTTTTTAGTTTGAATGAAGGCCGGCTTATGTCATAGCATGTCTTGATTGGCCGAACTTAAAA
>CM021312.1:451379-487032 GCA_010645155.1 Tigriopus japonicus | reverse complement strand
AAGCATTTTTTTGTACATCACAAAAAATGTATGGATGTATATCTTTCATCCCTATATATGCGTTATTGTACAATATCATGATTTTTTTTATGGCTTTTTAGTTTGAATGAAGGCCGGCTTATGTCATAGCATGTCTTGATTGGCCGAACTTAAAAAAATCATTGAAATTTCAATGATTGGGGCTAGTGATGGACCGAAAGCGCTTTCGGCCAAAATTACGACCGAAATTTCGGTTTCGGTTTCGGTTATGCCTACCGAAACCGAAAGCAGACAAGCACTATGTAAAATGGAGTTTGACAACAAAATAAAAATTGGTCCAAAAACCTCTGAAATTTAAGTTTTCCGATTTTTCAAAATTTGCGACTACCCAACATCGAACACATGAGCATTCTAATTTTTAAGGCAGATTTTGCATTTGAACAATTTTGTAATCAGGTGCTTTCGGTTTCGGTTAAGCCCTCTTTCGGCCGAAACTTTCGGTTTCGGTTATGAGCCCTTTCGGTCCATCACTAATTGGGGCGTTAGATTTCATAGTGTAGTTTTATTTCAGCGGAGATGTGGGGATGAATGTGTCAAATGGGTTCTGTTTCATTTTTGCGTTAACACTTGGTTAATATTCAATGACAAAAGCGAAACTAAACTTGGTTTTTCTAAATTGTTTTAGTCAAATCATTTGATTTAATCACTTTTGTTTTGCGCAGATATAACAATCCTTTTTGTACAAGTTTCATAATTTAATTCAAATAGTATTTATCTTATCTTACTAGTAAATTGTTTTGGAGCAAAATAATCCACGTGATCCATGAACATTCGGTGGTCATTACTTGAGAAAACTTAAATTGAAATACGTCGCAACGTAATGGTTTGGGAATTTGAATTAAATCGGGGTATTTTGCGACAAATTTGATTTCATGCGACCTGCGTGTACTATTCTGTTCCCATCTAAAGATTCCTTTGAGGTTTTTGCAAATTGTATTTAAAAATGCGGCAATACGACGTATTCTGTCATGTCCAAACCGAAGCAATATTACTGTCGGCGATTCCAATTATTTTCAAATAGCCATGTTCATATTGATCTTAGGATGAGCTTGGTAACCCACCAACTCAAAATCGTCGAAGCCAAAATCCTCTATATTTTCCACGGTTCTCTTGATCTTCAACTTGGGAAAAGGATAAGGTTCCCTCTTCAATTGCTCAGTTAAAGCGTCTCCATGATTATTGTACACATGGGCATCTCCCAACGTGTGAACAAACTCTCCTGCCTTCAATCCGGTCACGTGAGCAATCATGTGGGTCAACAGAGCATAACTAGCAATATTGAAGGGCACGCCCAGTCCCATATCAGCCGATCGTTGATACAATTGACAAGAGAGCTCTCCATCCGCTACATAAAACTGGACCAAACAATGGCATGGGGGAAGGGCCATTTTGGGCAGATCCACCGGATTCCAAGCGCACATGAGCATCCTTCGATCATTGGGGTTGGTTTTGATGGTATGGATGAGGTTTTGTAATTGATCCACACCTTGACCAGAATAATCTTGGTGCATATCGGAGTATTTGGCTCCAAAGTGGCGCCATTGAAATCCGTAAATGGGACCCAAATCACCCTCTTCTCTATCACAAAGACCAATGGAGTCAAGATATTCCCGAGAGGAATTACCATCCCATATATGGACGTTCTTTTCTTGAAGCTCTTGAGCCTTGGTTGATCCACGGATGAACCAGAAAAGCTCTTCAGCAATGGCACGGTAGAACAAAGTTTTTGTGGTCAGAAGAGGGAAAGTTCCATCTCGAAGAGAGAACCGCATTTGAGCACCGAAAATCGATCGGACACCTGTTCCTGTGCGATCCCCTTTGCGATGGCCATGATCCAAGATCTTCTGCACCAGATCCAAGTATTGGTACTCGTCGTGGTTCTTGTTATTGGTTCCGTTTGAAGGACTGGCCATGGTGAATACCTTCTAAAAGAGATATATTAATCATTCAAGGCCTGTAAATTTTAATTGCATTAAAAATCGAAGGAAGTTTATGTGGATATCAAAAGTAACTTCAGATTTATCACAGATGTCAATTTGACCTCAAGAATCATCGTCATCATCACTACTATGACAATCTCCATTGGGTTCTTCAGCTTCTAGCGTCTCAGGAACATCCAGATTAGTCTTTTTCCTTTTCGCACGGGCTTTCTTTAAGCTTTTGACTGCATCCGCCCATACCAACGGATCTTCACAAACGGGACAAAAACTTTTAACGGGCAAAAGGAATCCCGGTTCACGTTTCCGGAAATGCTCGGCCAGACAAAAAAGATGGCTAATGCAGCCACATTTGTTCGATGGGCATTGAACTTGGTCTTCCACGGGCACGGGTTCAATGCAAAGCGCACAAATCAAGCCTTCACCACATTTAGCTTCTTCTTCATTTTTCGTCTTGGCCACCTTCAGAGGCCCGGTTACAACTGGCATATGACCGGGTGGCGAAATCTTACAATCAGGCGCATCTTTTCCCACTAAATCTGGACGAATCCATTGAAGAGTCAGAGCCAGACGATTCCAGGGTCCGGTATGGAGCATGGCTCGTAAGAGCCGCAAATGATAAGGTAAGGTTTTTTCTCGGGCTTTTTTGGGCGCCACAACTTGATGTAAACGTCGGGATCGTTTGGGGTGTTGCCAAGCCCATTCAAAGCGCAAAGCCGATATCATATTTGGAAAGCCGTGCACTATTAGTAACATGGCCCAGGGTCCACGTTGACTGGTCCGGACCGCCCCACCCTTGTCCCGTCCACCATTATGTTGCTTGAGACGTCGTTCGGGATCCACCGTAAAGCCCACATATACTCGACCTGAATGGAACCAATGAACATTGTATGAAAGAAGTGCCTGAAGGAAATCTTAGATGATAATTTTTCATAAGCTTTTCCCCAGTAAGAAGACACTCGCTCTAGAAAACCCCATAAAAAGAAGCGAATCTCTTTCTGACGGCTATGAAGAGTAGATTTATATTTTTTTGGTGTGTTCCAAATATGTTGGACTCACTTTTCTGTTATTCCCGAGCAACCTTCATTTATTACCAAGACGAAAATTCAAACCATTTGCAATCACAGAGACTTTATCCACAATGGTGGAAAAATCATACATGATCTCAACCATACCTCGAAATTTTGGATTCTGCGTTTGGAGCAGATAGACACCAAAAAAATCCCCAGCTTCATGAATGGTAGGATCACGGCTGGATTGTGACATGGATCTTCCGTCAATGCACAACCGTGCGCGAAGGACTCTTGATCGAAAGGGCTCAAATCAGATGATGATTTCCTTTTCAAAAACCGCGGAAATCAAGAGAAAGGTTCATACCATTAGAAAAACAAAGAATTCTTTTGAGCAAAAAAGGTTTTTTTTGTTAACACAAAGGCCTAAACAGTTCTTTCAGGATTTAGCATCGCAATTCACTTTCAAACTTGTAGAAACATATTCAAAAAAATCACAAAAGCAGCTTTGCCGAATTTCGCCAAAAAAGAAATTTTTCCCCGGACTTTCCACGCACATTGATTCCTTAATTTTAGCAAAATTGGGAAAAACACGGATGATCCAAAAACCATGGAACCGATCTGGAGTAGGAACCAACCTTAGAGGAGTCGACTCATAAACGTCATATGAATGTTACTTAGAAGCTCAACTTGATTACTTCTCCCAATTTTTTGTTTTACTGTTTCTTACAAAAGATAATGATTACTAGGGCTCAGACAAAGTCCCAAATTGTAACTTAAACCAAACACTGCAAATTTTGTCCATTTTAGTCAAAATTTACCAATTGTTCTCAACACACAGCAACTTTTGGAATTTTTTGTTTTAAGCAATTAAACCTTGGAGAAAATGGTTTAAAATGTATATTATGCACATACATTTACAAGACTGTTTTAAAGAAACAATAGTTCTTTTAATTTTTGAATAATTTGTCCCAAGTAGGCTTGTGTTCTTTTCAAAGCCAAAAATCAAAGAAATGAGAAACTTAAGATTACTTAAATTTGGCCCAAAAAGAGACACATATTTGGGAAAATTTCACATTTTCATGTCAATATGTGTCAGTTTTAGGCCAGAAAATAGCAACTTTTCAGCAACTTTTGCGGAACTGATGGCAAATCTAAACAAAAAAATACTGCATGTTTTAGGCAAAAACCTGCCATTCTAGGCCTAAAAATAGCAGCTTTTCTGAGCCCCACTTAATGTCAAAAAGAATAAATTTCTATGATTAAAGGTCATTGCGCCTTAAAACCGTGATAACAAGCAAATTAGTGTTGAAAAAAGTTATTTTTAATACCAGTAAAGAAACCTGATTGAAGGTCCCAATTTTGTCTAATTAAACTTCATGGGACCTGATGATCATTTTTGTCATTAATATCAAAATTAAGACAAAATGTGAAAAATGCAACCAAGATAAAAACATGCAAATGAGACGTTTTACAGTTAAAACTACTTAGCAAGCAAATTGGCCAATTTTTTGTTTGTTTGTATATTTGTTTGGTTTTTTAAATATTTGTTTGTTTGGGGTGAATTAGTATTCCTGATGGGAAACAAACAAATGGAACAAAGAACAAACAAAGACAAACAAACAACAGCATACCAAGCAAATGCAAATTACAAACAAAAAACAAACAAATTGGAAAAAGTAGTCAGCTGATGATGATTGTTTTGGTTTACCAGGGCTGCCAAAAGGGAGTCGGTCCTACGGTCCTACGGTCTCAAAAACTTTCAAGATCAAAACTAAGTGTTACCATTGTATGGAAAATACTTCTTAGACTAATTAATCCTTTCAACAGCATAATTATTGTGTTAAAAATGATCATCAGACACTTGCTTTTGCAAATTATTACAAATCATGATGGTAACACTGCTTTTTATTTGGAAATTATACAAATTTACCCCAAACAAATAAATATTTAAAAAAATCAATCAAATTTACAAACATAAAATAAATGGCCAAATTATTTGCATCAGTAGCTGTGAGCTTTATTGTTTAGAACCACATTTCTCAAAACAGACATCCAATCTTCATGAAACCTTATCTGAGTATAGTGAGACCTGTTGTCTGAAGTTACTATTATTGTATTAAAGTTATGCATCCATTTGCTTGAGATCCATTTGCAATTTTGTGCCAGGTGGTGTTTTGAAACAACTCAGTTTTGACTAACTCCTGAAAACAGAAGGTATGTTTATTACTTTGAATGACGGGAAAAGGAGTGCTGTCTGATGCTGTAACTTTGTTCTTAATTAGTGTTTTGTGTCAAACACCTTTAGGTTCGTCTTTTCGTTCAAATTCACTGCAGAGCCGCACCGTTTTTTAGGGTCGTTTTGGGCTACGCATCAGCTGAAGTTGGCGTCGAGTGGTGAGAGATTTCTGGTCAGAGCAAGCTGACCTGTACTCTGTTTCTGCTAGAACCGTTCATATTTGAATTTTGGATGGATCAAGAACAAAATTAATTTATAAGAGTAAAAACAAGCAGATAAGTGGAAGTTAAGGCTGAAAAGATTTCCAGCCTTTAACTGGAGGACAAACTCGGATTAAAACTTGTGTTTAACGATTTCCATGTTGGTAGTAAGAGGCCATGTCGCTTGATGTTAATGCAACAAACCATTCCCAAAATCGTAAGTATTGAGTGCAACAAAACTAGCATGGTCTAAATGGTCTAAAACAGGGGTCGGCAACTACTTTTGGGTCAAGGCCCACAAATTTGCTGACATGCTGTCAAGGGCTCACAAAAGAGACGTTAGTAGGTTGATGGGCCCACAAATTAACGATCAAAGAGCTTAGGGCCCACGATTTCAGTACTATGGATGTCTTGCGGACCCACTATTTTGGACTTTCCCCATAGCTCTTGGGGCCCACCGAAGACCACCTTTGGGTCCACATGTGGGCCTCGGCCCGCCGGTTGCCTACCCCTGGTCTAAAAGCGTGAGTGAACTTTCAAATTTTCAATAGGTCAAAAAAGGAAATACTTAACTTTAGGATCATATGCATTTTTCTTAAATAACGGACCCAAGTTTTTCGTCATCAATTTCATGATCCGGCCGTCTTGAACAAATTTCACACTTGATAAGAATTTTTTCTGTTAATTTGGATAATAAGGTGTTCAGAAAATGGCTCTATTAATTAAAAGTACCTTTCTGTTACAGTTCTTCATTGCTACGATTGTAAAAAGCTTTTCTACACCAGCGTAGGATTACGGAGGCACGAGAAAGCTTCCAAAAACCATCAAAAGTTATGTACTGACTCCACACATGAACACCAACTTGTACACGAAGAATTTTCCACTATGGCAGAAGCCAGAGAATGGTTTTTTGCCAAAGAGTTCGACAAACTTTTGACCACATCTACGTCTCGGGAGGATTATGTTAGATATCAATGCCGACACACTCGTGCAAGAAAAGAGGCCCACCCGGCCAAAACCAATTACTACGCAAGGATCCCGTCTTTTAGTTGCCCAGCCAAGTTGACAATTCACAAGGCTAAAATTTGCCAATGTCCTGAAAACAACGCGGCAAAAACTTGCCATAAACAAGGCGTGGTGTTCCGAGTTCTAGGATGCGCCGCTCATTCCCACGAAGTCGAGATGCAACACAATCTCCTTGGAAGAAAAAGTAAAGAGACGTTAATCGAACTTTTGGATGCCGGAATCCCAAAAAAGACTATTTTGAAGCGGTACTGTTCCTCGGTCAGAGACAAAAGTACCAATCAAAAACTCATCACAGAAATGGATTTGCGAAACCTGCAAAGGCATCGCTATCGCGTCACTAAAAAGATTGATCAGAGCAAAGCAAACCAACTAACGGCCTTTGGAGTTGATCCCAATGATGATCACAGTTCAACAACACCGTCTGAAGAATCTGCAGAAGCTGAAGTCTCGGAGGACGTACACGCGGATAAGGATTCACCAATGAGAAAAAACAATGGCATGGTAAGATACTACTTACCTTATTATTGGAATTTGCTTCAAAAACAGATTTTATCGAATTGTTGATTAATGAGGTTGTATTTAGTTTTTCTTTTCTCGTTCATTATTAAATATCTAAAAAAGCTCAACTGACCGATATTTCGTTGTTACGAAAAGTTTTCTTTCATGATTATCATCTTATTAGTATAGCATGGGAAGGGTATAATCGCAGAAATTTTGGTGCAGATGTCCTCCACGGCAAAACCAAAAAAAAATATTTTGGTTCAATTAGCACGTAAATTATAAAGTTGTCATGGGTATGATTGGTATGATTTTTACAATGATGAATAAACAAACAAACTTGTAGTGAGGGTGTGGGAAAAATATTTATAACTAATATGTGAGATTTCGAACTTTTTTCTACGTATTTTAGAGCATTTTTTAACTATTTCGTGATGTTGAGCCATTTTTCTGTTGCAAAATAATGCTAAGACACAAATAATCCTTAAACTATCACCAAGTTCACCAACTATTTTAACTTTTTTCATACTACGTATTATAGCAATATTGAACTTTTTACCTGCTATTGTGTCGAAAAAAGCAAACTAAAAGTGTTTTTTTTGCGTTTTTTACCAACTAAAAATCCTTTTATTTCTTATCAGTCTAAATTTAGCCAAAAGGCAGCAACTGCGATGATTGAAGGACCCAATTTGCAGTCGTTTAAAAATGAAACTTGGGGAAAAGTTGGGGAAAACGAAGGAATACTAATTATTACATCTAATTGATGAATCATCTATGAAAATATGGTCAAATGGGTCATTCGCCAAGTCTGATATGTGCTCGTTCTTCCATTTACGCATCCAAAGTGGCCAAAGTATGTGCATACTTTGACCAATATTGGTTTGGTTTCACAACCTTCAATTGGGTCCCTCAATTCTTGCAGTTATCGGCCATCAGTGTTGATAAAAATCACATTAGCACTTTAAATACCAAATAATGTTACTGAACTATCGGAAAAGGTACTGAATTTTTTATTCCCCTCTAGGAACTCAATGCTCAAAAGAAAAAAGTTGTCGAAATATTATTGGAATGGAAAGATTACGTGGAAAAAAGCACATCACTGAAGGAGGTGACTCGAATCCTTGAACACCTTGAGAAGTTTTCCAACGAGGACAGCTCCAGCATTATCATGAACAAAACCGAAACCCTTCCTAGCCCAAATCGGAAACGAAAGCGCTTATCCTAAAACGGCAAACAACCAAACATATATGCCAAACAAAGTTCTTTGGAAGAACTATTTTGGGAATGCAATAAAAATTCCATTGATAAGCCCTGTTGACCCGGCTGCTTTGGTGAATTGGTCGGTAGGTGTTTGTGAGGATGGGTCAATCAGAATTAAGGATTTAAAGAGCTTACTGCAGAAATTTGAGATCCACTCAAAACATATTTAATGCTCACTTAGATACCTATAATGTTGAATTTAAATAGAACAAAGTTGATCCGCAACTGGGTTATTCCAGTTCTACTCCAAAAAGTGGAAAAACGTTCCTGGTGTATAAAATCCTAAGTTCTCAAGCAAATAGTATAGTTTTTCTGATCTCAAATAATATAAAAATGTAGTGTCAGACATGTATGTGTAGGATGTATTACAGACCTAAAGCAAACATTGTAGAAAAACGTATGTCAGACATGTGTATATATTGGTGGTCTTTTTAGATAGATGATGTGTTTTTTAAAAAAATTGTCTTTTAACAACGCCATTGTTTGGTAATTTTGATCGGTGTACACCAATTTATTCAATACATTCTTGGTAACTTCAATGTAATGGGTCTTTTTTAACCCAACTGATTTACTACATACACAGATAGTACAGTTTTTTTGCTCAAAAGGCAGTAGTTATGGTTTTTAATGTTTAATTTATTACGAATGCCCTTAAAAGAAGAAGAAAATGTAGATATTATGGAATTTTTGGATAAGCCCAGTTGTGCATTGACCATTCATTTTTTTGGCTCAAATTTTCCTGAAATATTTTTCTTCCCTGGAAAGTCAAGAAAATATTTTACAGATAAAGAAATATTTCTTATTTTAAAAATATGGTTCTCGGTCCTAGTAATTAAAATAGCTCCCCATCCTTCCTCAGTGCGCGCAAAAAAGTTAAAAAATAGCTCCTAGGATATTGACTTTCTTGTTCTGGAATCTTAATTTCAAAAGGGGTAATCACGGTGAGCTTGATTCAGAAAATAGGTTGATCTTATCAATTGAACAAAAATGTTGTTGACAAAATGTTTTTGTTAAATGTGATGCAAAGTTTAGTAATGTTTCAGTTAAATTGTGAAAAATTTGATGGAAAAGCCAGATGGTTAAACCAAAAAGTCCATAGTAGCAAAAAATAATTTGATTTTCGAGGCTAAATTTCTCTAAATCAGGGGCTCTTAACCTTTTTTGAGCCGGGGCCCCATCAGCGCTTCTTAAGACCCCCAATTTAAGAACCGCTCTCCTAAATGCTCGAAAAGGCTCAATTTTGCTGTTTAAAGCTAAATCTGGTCACATTATCCGTCGCAGAGTGTCGGCGATACGCATTGCATCAGCTGAGTTCTTGCATTGATTTGGCCAATTCAGCCTGAAGATCCGGCTCTTCCCCTGTGAGTTCGTCTCATTGGCCAGCCGAGAAAACTGATTCTGCTTAGACTAGTGATGGGGGGCAAACAAGAGATTGGGCAAGCTGTTCTGGCACAGTGCTTGGGCTTGCCGAAGCTTGGCATAGCTTGGGGGTCTGTACAAGTACTGATGTGTTTCGAGTTGGATTTTTGGTCGAGTTTTGCCACTTTGGATTTTAAGGTCAAAAAGTTGACCCCCGACTAATCTTCTCAACTAGAGACGCCATAAAATATGGCAGCACTGCCAACTCGAAATCCAAAAGTTTAACTACTGATGGAACTCGAAATCGAACTAGTTCGAGTGTTGCCAAATTGGTCCCAGTTTAGGTCTTTTTAAAAACGTTCAATACAACCTGCCCTAATCAACAATGATAAACTTCCGAGTAAAAAATGGCAGCACTCCAGGTTTGAAACACATCACTATGTACAAGTACACGAGAGGAGACGCTGGGGCAGACAGGCCTATCATTTTGTTGGACAATTTTCAGGCCCCAGCTGACCTTTGGTTGTGACGTTTTCCAAGGAGTTGTGCCCAAACAAGTTCGTTTCGTTTGTAGGGTTGAAGTAGGGGTGGGCGAGAAGCCGGTGTCGGTGCCAAGTTGTTGGCACCAACTTTTTGGGCTTTCGGTGTCGGCATCAGCACTAGGTCTCTGGTGCCGACATTTTAAGGCTTCAAGACTTTTTGAAAAACGTACTGCCCGCCCAAAAACTTGATCCCAACTTTGATTGTAAATGTGAAGGACTAAACAAAATCCAATATCGTCATGTTTGGTTCCATCATAAACATAAACGCAATGCAAGAAAATCACACACCCAGCTAGGGTATTGTAAAGTGTAAGCTTATTTTCCCTCTCTCAAATTTATGTTGCACTAACGTGGACTTAAATGTCTTTAGAATGTGTAGGTCTGTCAAAACTGGTGCTCCATATTACAGTCCAAAAGGGCACATTTTGTTTGACTTAATTATAAGGAACACGCTATCTATGTCAGTGTTGACACCACGACGTTGATTGGCAACTTCAACACAGGTGCCAGTGTCGGTGTGGGTGTCAACCTTGCGGTGTCGGTGTCGGAGTTGAGGGCAAAATTGCCGCTGTCACCCATCCCTAGGTTGAAGTCAGGGTCATTTGTTGTTTGTTTGGGCACAACTTTAGTAATAATCTTCGGAAATATCAAGTTTTCACCTGCAACCTTGGCTCTTCAACAGCTGTAACTCATCCAACAAAAATTTCCGTATATCCACCCTGTGTACAAGTACTTTTCCCAGCTAACAGGTTTGCCAAATTTGCTATGAACAAAGAATGAACTTGCCATCCGAATTTCAGTAAACCAGGCTGATTCGGCTAAATAGGGCCCATACCTTTGAAAGGATGGATTTTTAAGAAAATAACACACTTCAATTCTCTTTCATGGGGAAATGCAAAAGATTTTGAAAATACTAAAAAAGATTTGGCATCTTACTTTTTCATGCCGGCAACTCTGAGTAAACGAGCTTGTTCTGGAAGTGTGACTTCAAAATCTCGGTCTTGATAAGCCTCAAAAGTGCCATTTACCATCATTTACCACATGCCGATTACCATCAAAATTTCTTGAAGGCCATCATGTGTGGCCTAGAACCGAAATTAAAAAAACATGGTTTTGCAAATGCTATCCAAATTAAAATATTTTTTGTATCACTTCCACTGTTTGTTGCTAAATTATTAAGGTCAAAAGATCATCGAAAATGCAACTTGACATTTTTTTCTGCTAAGTCACACTGCAAGTATCTTAATTCTTCTAAGAGCAACTGCCGGCAACTGCATCTTCCAATGTTCCTTGAGCTGGCCAAGTGTATTGGTTTATTGCCCAAGTAATGCTCGTGTCAACAACTTGTGCTTGGGTGTCCGTGATGACTCATGACTCGCCCAAGTCACATCACTACTAATCAGGGCCGCTGACTAACTCATAGAGGGACTTACTGACCCAGGGTGTCCGTCCATCGTTGGTTTATTTTAGTGCGTTTCGCTGAAGGAAGGTCGTTTGGCGTGCCATCCCAGTCGGTCGAATCGATCTTGAACGGAGTGAGTGAGTGTCTGTCTGTTTCGTGGCATCCCCATTGTCTCCACGATCTTCTTCTTCATCGGTGGTGTCTGACTGACATCTCGCGTTCTCCACGCTCTTTCCCCCAATCGCCGTCATGTCCGAATCCATGGCCAGTTCCCCCGGTTCCCCCGGTTCCGAGCCGGAGGACTCCATGGCTATCGATCCCAATGCCGCCACCCAAATCGTGCCCTCCGACGCCGAAGATGAACCCGCGGAATCCACCCAAATCGATCCCCATGCCGCCACACAAGTCCTGTCCGATGAGGAACACCCGAACAACGACCTCGAAGGCACCCAAATCGATGTCAATGCGCCTACTCAAGTCATGAACGACGACGACGATGAAGATGAGGGTGAAGCTCACGCTGAACTTACCCAGATCGATACCCAAGCGGCCACGCAAGTCGCGCCGGATTCCCCGGCTTCTGGGCGACAAAGTCGGTCTCGTTCTCGGGAATCGCGTCAATCGGGCTCGGGCTCGCCTCAGAGTGCGCGCTTCAAATCCCGGTCGAGATCGGGCTCCCGCTCACGTTCGGCTTCGCCCGTGGGACAACGAGCGCGATCTCGTTCTCGATCTCGCAGTGGATCGGGCTCGCCGGTGACGCGCGAACGGGCGCGATATCGGTCCGGATCCGGTTCAAGGTCTCGATCCCGAAGTGGTTCGGGCTCACCCGCTCCTAGGGCTGCTCGATCTCGTTCGGGCAGTCGCGCTTCCAGTACGTCGTCCATTCACAGCCGAAAATCCGTGCGATCGAGCTCGGGTTCGTCGCGGGAAGGGGATGGACCGGGCCGCCGGTCGCGTTCGAGGAGTCGCTCACGGAGTCGCTCACGCAGTCGCTCGCGATCTTCGGACGGTTCGGACCTGGTCAATCGCAAAAAGAAGCGGGTGGTGAGGGAAGCTTTTGGTGATAGTGATGATGAGAACCGGGGTGATCGGGGCAGTGGCGATGAATCCGATACCGCGGGCGGAGAGAAGCGTCCCCGTTTGGCCTCGAGTGGCAGTCGTAGTGAGGGTGAGGGTGACGGTGAACCCAGTGAGGGCGGACAAGGTCCGCCCGAGGAAGGTACGGTGGAGGGGGCGGAGAATGCGGAACGAGCGCCGGATTCGTCGGATGACGAAGGGACCACGGATCGGATCGGAACGCAAAACAACACCCAGAATTCGCTCATGTCCGATTTTGACCTCATGATGGAGCGCAAGCGGGCCGAGATGCGGAAACGTCGACGACGGAAAGATATCGATCTGATCAACGACAACGACGATGCCATTGCCAAAATGATCGCCGATATGCGATTGGCCGCCCGCGAGGATCGTGAACTGAATCAAGCCCGTCAGCCCGCCACGAAAAAAATCTCCATGCTCAATGTGGTCATGACGCAATTGCGCAAATCCGACCTCCAAATGGCTTTTGTCGAGGCCAATGTGTTGTCAGTTCTCACGGATTGGTTGGCCCCCATGCCGGATAAGAGTTTACCTAGTTTGGAGATTCGACGAAGCATTTTGCGATTACTCTTTGAGCTCCGTATCGAGGATCAGTCTCGACTCAAGGAATCTGGCATCGGTAAGGCTGTCATGTATCTCTACAAGCATCCCAAGGAGATTCGGGAAAACAAAGAGATCGCGGGGAAAATCATCAACGCTTGGGCTCGTCCGATCTTCAACCTCTCCACTGATTTCAAGACTGTCACCAAGGAGGAAAGAATGGCTCGAGATGAAATGTTGGAATCACGTCGACGTCAAGAAGAGAAAACGGAAGAACGAGCCCTAAGACCCGGTGATCCCGGTTGGTGTTACCGGGCTCGTGTGCCCATGGCCACGTCTAGTTCGTACATTCAACGACCCGAATGGCAAACCACGGTGGATATTTCCGGCAAAACCCACAAAGAAGCCACCCGTCTTGAAAAGCACCTGAGGGCCGCTCAAGACCGCAAACGCAACGCCAAGGCCAAACGAGCGGTGGAGATTTCCATTGAAGGTCGCAAGATGGCCCTCTAGTTAAAGAAATTGCATTTGCGAAAACGGCTTGTCGTATTTCAATCGAGCCAAGAGTTATGGTTTCCAGTTGATACTCCGTTTATCGTGTAACGCAGGCATTTCGATACAATGCGCATTAAAATAACAATAAAAAAGAAAATATGTAAAATTGAGGATTGAATTGGAATTCGCCGAGACTTGTGTGATGCACTATCTTTCACCTCTCTATTTCAGAGTGCTCGCCCCTCCCCATTTTTCAGCATGTCGTCAGCCTCCAAAGACGGCGGGGATGAGCCGGCTAGTGAGCAATTGAACCTGAAAGTCATCGGCCAAGACGGCCAGCTCATTCAGTTCAAAATCAAGCAGAGCACGCCGTTTCGCAAGCTCATGAACGCCTACTGCGATCGACAAAAGCTCATGCAAAGTGCCATGCGATTCATGTTCGACGGCAATCGTTTGACTGAAACAGACACGCCCAAATCCATGGATATGGAGGATGGCGACACCATCGAAGTATTCACTCAACAAACCGGAGGAAAGAGATCGTTACTAATATTATCACAATCAATTTCTTCAAAGAAAAAATGTTATCCTCGTTCGAAATGTCAACGATTGCATCTACATAGAACATCAATGTCATCCATTTCTACCAACTTACGTCGAGTATGTCAATCATAAACTTTTTGCAAAATATCAAGAATAAGAACAATGTTTACACGTACTTTGGTCCGTTTTATTTAAGCATATATAATAACCTTCATAATTCAACTTTACGAAGCCAAGGTAGGGATCACTGCCTACACGGAGATTTCATTCAGACCCTTAATCTGTTGAAGCATGGCCTTGGCATACCGGCGATGACGTTTGTCCTTGATATCACGATTGACCAAATTCATCCAGGTGCGTTTTGCCGCATTTTCCACATCGTATTGCATCGGGTTCTGGTCGAACACATAGTACTTAGCCAATTCGTCCATGGCACCCACGTGAAGGAAATTCTCAGTAATGGAAAGGTTTTCGTCAAGGTTTAGAACTGCATGGCCCATTCCATGAGGCACGTAGATGATCTCTCCAGGCTTTTGAACCGTCTCAATAATACTTTTCCCGTACCAGGTCTCCTCCCGTAATTGTGGAACCACGTGGGTCCACCAAGACACGGCAAACAAAGGGTCAAACTTGGGTGAGCAAAAATCGTCACATTCGTAGTCTTCAGCATACACGTCAGCCGGAAACAAAACCCAAGCCTAAAAAAGATATTCAAAGTCAACATTCCGAATGAATCAATATTTTTCTCTTAAATCGTACCTTATGTCCATACAGCAGGGCATTCCATGCATCAGTCAGTTCGGGGTCGTGATGGACGTGTGTCCCAGTTGTGGCCTGACTCATGATAACCCATTGGTAGTCGGTGCCACCAAAGGCAGGCTTGAAAAGGTCAGTTGGGATGGGTTTAGGCCAGGCCCAATCGTGATAGAGGTCAGCCTTGAGACTACTACCAGCCATTCTTGACCGTCTGGCCGCCACGCCTAGACGTTCAAAGATGCGAACGGTCACGTTTCGTCCCATTAGGGCTAAAATTTCATCCCCAGTCAAAAGGGCGTCCTCAATCGAGTTCTTGTCAAAGTCAGGATCATCCAAGGGGAAATCGTCGTCCTCTTTATTCAGCACGATGCCATTGAGCTGTGAAAAGTCATCGTATGAAATGTCCGTCTTCCATGTGCCATTTTGACCATAGCGACCCAGTAAATTGTGGATGGTCCAGGTTTTTGTGGACTCCCAATTCTTGATACAGTCAACCAAAATAACTGGTTTCCTCGGCAACACGTATTTTTCTACGAATTCCATGGGGTCAATATCACAAGAAACGCGTTCCAGACCGTCATTGATCGTGTTCTTCCAATCTGAGATATCTTTCTTGAAGTCATGTGTGGGACAGCAGAGGTCCATCTTCATGGAAGTGTCCCGAACCTTCTCTGGGTTCACATTGAAGTTAAAATAGCTGATCTTCGAGGGGTTGGGCACAAACTTGGCCAAATTTATGTCAGAAAGCCGTTCCTCGATTTCTCCAGTTTCCGCATTGGTCACCAGAGCAGCCACATTGGGACTGATCTTTTGTCCAAGCTCCACAGTTTCTCCTTCAATGGTAGTTTTGACAGAGGTGCCAGGAAAGCTGCCTTTATACACGGCATAGGTTCTCAAAGTCTTGTACGAGACCCAGTTAAAGTAGGGCTTCTGACTGTCCACAAATGGAACATACCGGAAGAAATAGGTCTCAAAAGTGAGTTCCGGAAACTTAGTATTGTTAACCAGTCCTCTGTATGTGAAACCTGCACAATGTTCATGCTCTTCACAAAGTTGGATGGCATCAATGGGTTTATGGAAGCCGTTCAGTTCGACCAAATCGAACTCATTAGGCGGGATTTTGCCCGCCAAAAACTTGGCTTGGGCCGAGGTGCCGCTTAAGGCCAAAAGGGCAGAAATGACTAGCAGGTTTGTTGCTATTAGGCTGACTGAAGAAGGCCCGTTTGCCATCAGGTTCTGACGACGGGATGAGAAAGATCGTGTCTTGCTGGATATCACAGACATGTTGCAACCTGGAACGAAAGTGGTAACAACTCAAACTCCAACGTCATCCTCAATTCATTACCATGATTTGGCGTTAAAAGCTCTCTCAAATTAGAGCATTGTCATGAGTGGGAGCAAAAAGAGCAGTGGTATTTGCCGATCAGAAAACCAACTGAAAGTCCAATAATTGGTGAAAAAAGTTATGTGCGGAAAGAACCCAGCAAAATTTGATCAGAAATCAAGACAAACAATTGACAATTTTCTAACCGAATCATTGCTGTCAAATGGAGTCCATTCACACTTCAACAGACCAGAATCCCCGCGAAAATGCCCTTGCCCTTCAGAGCATAAAAGACTGACATCATCTTGGCAAGCATGGCAGCGAAAACGTTGGCTGACAAAGCAATGCATACTTATTTATTCATTAGCACATTTCACCATGCTTGCAAGGCTGCAATTTTACTCCTCCTAATATGACGTGAATGAGGAAGTGTCTACCGAATGGAAAAAACTCAACATTTTCAAGGCGAAAAGATCGATTCAAGGCCCAACTTCCATAGCACACAAACCGTGTTGATTTAGCCAGAGAACCTTCAAGAGTCTCGACACAAGAAGATGCACGAACTCGGTTGTTGCATTGGAAAATGAAATCAAAGCATTAGTGAGGAGCAAAGTCGAACATGGAAGGTAACTTCCCGGTTTTTACATTCGTTTCACTTGTTGACGATCTCTTTTGAAATGTGCTTGCTATATCTGCCAATCCGAGTTACAAAACAATCAAAAGTTCCCGAGAAAATGTCACATGTTCATGAAAACCTCCGCCATTCCGTCGATTTACGCCAACTTGAACGCAATGATTGGCGTATTGAATCATTAGTAGTACGTTTGAAGGATGATCTTGCGAAAACTCTGGTTTTCGCTCGGCAAGGGCATAGCCAAGAGGGTATTTACTATATCAAGCTTAAAACAAAAAAGGCTCTTATCATCCCGTATTTCTGTGGCAAAAGGTGCTTCAGGCTATCTCTGAAATTTGGACAAACAAAGGGCGTGGAGCTTCTTTGGCTGTTTTGTAGCATATTCAGAAATAATGCTCCCGTCATTTATTCGAAAAATTAATTTGGAATTTGGAAAGAGGCTCAACACATTGAGTTTTGATTTTCTTTTATGACAGCATGACATTGCCAGTCTGACGTTGTTTCCAAGCTGATCAGTTTCAACCAAGGTCAAGTAAGCGCAAAATATACTCGCCTTTTTATCATTTGACACTACAAAAAATATTGATGTTCTTATCTCCAAAGACTTTGCCCCCGTATTGCCTTTATTTAGGGACAATTACAAAAGTACCTAGTGTTGGACCGAAAGGCCTCATAACCGAAACCGAAAGTTTCGGCCGAAAGAGGGCTTAACCGAAACCGAAACCGAAAGCAGTGGTCACTGTTTACAAAATTGTTCCAATGCAAAATCCGCCTTAAAAAATTAGAATGTGTTCGATGTTAGGTAGTCGCAAATTTTGAAAAATCTTAACTTAAATTTCAGAGGTTTTTGGACCAATTTTTTTTTCGATTTTGTTGTCAAACTCCATTTTATATAGTGCTTGTCTGCTTTCGGTTTCGGTAGGCATAACCGAAACCAAAACCGAAATTTCGGCCGAAAGCGCTTTCGGTCCATCACTAAAAGTAGCCAAAAACAACCATCTAAAGCTTAAATAGCTATATTCACATACCTTGTGAGGTTAGATTGTTAAGATAGAGACATGGACAGGCGCCAACCCTTTTCTTGAAGGTAACCAATGGGATGGGAGAAAGATGTGTTCTTCCTCTTTCAGCCCCTGTCAGCAACTGCCATCGCACCTGAATCGTGATCAATCCTAATTTTTCCCCACTCCCAATGTCCCCGTGTTTTGCACTTCAACTTCAACCCGCATCTCCTCCACGTACTCCTTCATGTGCTCGAGATATACGTATGTCTGTAGTCTATAGAAGGTACTGCTTACTATACTCTACACTCTCATCATGCAACATGAGGTCCGAGGTGCACAACGAACATTTCCAAAGCGCCTTCTCTCATCATCTTCCCAATGAACTATGGTATCACACTCATCACGGTGGTTTAAACGTCTTAATGCTGGCTTTCACATTTTAAAGACAATGCAAGATCTTTTTTTTTTACTTTCAATTAGATTGAACAAAATAGAATGCTAGACAGTTTTTGCTAATGCTTCTCAACCTTCGGTAGATCTGTGTATTGTAGTTTAACCAACTTCCTTAATGGACCACTCAAATAAAAATCGAATTTGATTTGTTTTCCATTTTCCTTCAATTACATATTGACCTCATTCTCAATTGTTAATATCCTGCTTTTTGATTAATGATTAATTTTAAATTTTTAGATCGCCACCAAAATCGACATCGAAATCGTTTGTAAATTGACATTCGATATGAATGAAGACTTATTTCGTTTTCTTTTTTTCGAAAACTGAGCTTGTTTTTTGAGTGTCAAAATATCAATAAGCTTCTTGTTTACATCATTTCATGCTTTAACTTGCCTTTTTAGTGTTTCAATTAAAACTAAGTTTTTGCCAAACAACCCAACCTTATGAATAGAAGAGGGGGCTTTCATGGAATTCATACAGGTCAATCAGTCTAATTCAAAACTGGTAGATTTTTTTGAGGTGTAGGGAGCGGATTTTTAATTGCTAAAAACGATTAAAAATTAAATTCTCAGTTGGCTTTTTTCGACAAATTAGTTAGAAAGTCGCTCAAAAATCACAAAATAGTTCAAAATGGGAAAAATTAGGAATTCAAAATTTTATCAAAAAATCATTTTCCCCCTCCCCATTTTATCAAAATTCATTGTTTTTTTTTTCAAAGTCCTGCTACTTGCTCTGTAGAAAAGCAAAAAAGACCTAAAAATGTCCGTTTAAATTAATCCATTCTGTTCTCTCACGATGTATAAGAGTAATAGTAAACTACACTAATTTATACCTTGTTTTATCTTTTTGGGGAAGACAAACTCGAAACTGAAACCCAGGTTTACTTTTGATCCATCTAAACTGGGATAAGAAATTGAATAACAGTTACCAAAATCACCCTCAAGGAATCCTTACTCGAAAATGTGAGTTATCCTGTCGCGTTTGAACATACTTCCCAGGACACTTATAACAATTGTTTAAAAGCCCACTCTTACCAAAGACATTTTACTCATCTCCAAATGAAGAAATTACCATCCCTCTCAGATACTTGGAAAAATCATAGTTTTAAAACCACCGTGATGGCGGACTCCGGGTCGTTCAGAAGGAGTGCATGACGCATCCATGTGCATTGTCACCCTGAACTTTGAAAGAAGTCCTCCACTCCACTAAAAGTCACAATCATCATCATGAGGCAATGGACAAATGAACCAACGAACGAACTAACTAACTAGTCGATGTGGTCCATCCGTCAGTTAGAGCAAATTGCAAAAAAAGCTAGCAGAACATGAACTGCGAAGAGAGAAAATCTAGGATGGTTTCAGAGTGGAGATCCTACGTACATTAGAATTAGAAGCCGAGACAATTGGCAATGAGAGCGAGAGCTTTGACCGTGGACGACGTTTCCATCCAACACGGTTGATTGGGATGAAATGTGAAGCAAAGGTGATATTGATGCCGCGGGAAACAAACGATCAAGAGAAAGAGAAGCAAAAGTACAGTTAAGCGGTCAAACTGTGAGTTTTAATTTGGCCGATTAAATTGACCACTTCTGAATTTTGACACGGCTAGACCAAAGTTATAATGGAATCAATGGAAGTTCTTAAATGTTAGACCAAATGTGTTTTCAATCATCGAGGTGATTATTTCGTTTCGATATTTCTTCGAAGGGTTCATTAAAAACGCACAGAAATGTTCTAGTAATTGTTTCACGGCAGCCATGGAACTTCCCTTAAAATGACAAGTACCATGATAGTGAAAATCTCCGGTCATTCCAATCAGGTCAATGTTCCAACCAAAACACAAAACTTATCTATTGTTATAAGATAGAACAGAAAGAACTATGAAGTCGACACTTACTTTTTCAACAAACTATTGTTGCACTTACTTAGAACAAATACCTTAAATATAGGCGACTCTTTTGACTGCAGCTTATTTTTCACGATAAAATCACCGTTTCTAAGTCTGCTTTTGGTGCTTTCCAGTGACGGTAATAAGATGTGTTTTATGGGCTTTATGCCTAGATCTTGAGGTTCACATGAGAGCAGATTAATAGTCAAGGTTGAGGGAGTTACAAACGAATCATTCCCTCATCATATTAACCTGTACTGATTACTGAACCTTCTTTAGTACTGATTAGACAGATATGACGTATTAACCCTGTTTGAACAACGCTCTAAATGCGGTAAAAAAGCTTATTGGCAGAGAAATTGAATCTTAACCATGTGCTTTTATTATTTGCCTATTTTAAAAAACTGTTTGCGTGTTTTTTTTTATTTTCGAGTTTTCGGACGAATTCTTCGGTTTTTTTCATTTTTGGTGTCTTCGATTTTATTTTAAATACTATAAACCCTTCAGTACTATCTTCTTCCTATTGAACCACATCAACATATCACAATCGAGTTTTTGACGGTCTATGACATATTTATAGCTACTTTTTTCACAACAAATAGCAATTTCTGGCAGTTTTTGAATCGATCACTTAAATCTTGTGTGATAAAATTCGAATTATATATTTTACACGCACTTGTACAGGACCTTCATAATGAATTAATAGTTTTTTTTTTTAATATCAGAAAAAATGTGGAAAACAGAACCATGTTCTCAAGGAAGCAAAAGTTTAAAAAGGCAGACTTACCACTAAAAAGTTTGCTCAGAATTTACACTTTATCTGAGACTGAGAATTTGGCCAAACTTGATATTTTTATGTCAATAAGTGACAATTTGAGGCCAAAAAATAGCAACATTATGACAACTTTCGTCGACTTGAGTGCAACTTTTAACAAAACATTTCACAACTGTAGGGAAAAAACTAGATTTTTTTTTGCCAAGAAAATAACAACTTTATTCAAGTCTTATTTATAACATATCCCAAGGATGGCTCAACCCAAGATTACTTTCAATATACATCTTGGGTCCAACCAGTATAGTGAAAATATAACGGAACAATAGATATGCTTCAAGAATCTCAAATTTTACTTCAATAATTGGACCTACTAAAGAGAAAAACCCCGAAAAAACTGCCCGGTTTTGGATTCGATGTCAATTGGGCTTCATTGAAGCAAACCTGATCAAAGCATAGGGCACTTGAAGTGTGGCTTTGTTGTGCCTTTTCATGGAGCGAGAGCGTCGACATCTGCCATGGCTAGCTTGCACTGTGCATTCACTTGAAAAGAGACAAAATTCTGCATTTCTCAAGCAAAAGTGCCAAACTCGTAACATAATTTCCCATTTGATGTAGCTAAACTATCATTACATTGCTAGAACAAGTCAATGCAACATGTTTTGCATAATTTCTTGAATTATGCCAAGTTTTGTCTCTTTGCAAGTGCATGCACAGTGCGTGTTGGTCGTCACACTTGTCGACGCTCTCGCTCCATGAAAAGGCACAACAAAGCCAGACGCCCTGTGTAAAGTTCGAGGTTTCGAAGTTGATTTTATTAATCTTGAGTGTTTATTTTGAAAACGCAAACAAACAGAAACAGAAATATCTTTCATGCCCGAAAGGTCGTGATACTTCCTCGCCAACAAAAATCAAGAATTCCCTCCTTCACAGATTCTCTCTTCATTCAAGAACACCATCATGTGGCGATCAGTGGTACGTGGGTTCCAATGGCGCGGTTCTCTCTCCATCTCAAAGCGCTTGACCTCATCCTCAGCTATTCAGTCTGAGCCTCCAGCATCTCGCCCTTCCAAGGCTTCCTTCTTCTTTCAACCAGAAGTCCAAAAAGAGCTCACCTTTCTGACCGGGTTAGATTTTGACCGGGTGTTTCGCAAAGCTAAAGCCGGTCAGGCTATTACAGCGCCCAAATATCGCTTTGTGACTGACGCTGAGCTAGCCAAAATGTATGAGGACGCCAAGCTCAAGGCGCAGGCGCGCCTTCAAATGCCGCCCGTCATGGATGAGCGCCTCCCCAACAATCGTATACTGGAACATGACGCAGGCATAGCCGGCTACAGCGCTGCGCGCATTGTCTTCACCGACATCACATTTGGCGTGCACGACCGAGAGCGCTTGGTTGTAGTCAGAGAGCCTGATGGGCGCTTAAGAGAGGCCGAGGATGAGGAGCGCGATCGGGTCAACCAGATCTACTTTCCCAAGGAAGGGCGCAAGATTGATGCGCCGGAATTGTTTCAGCCGGAGAATCTGGAGACGGTGCTAGGGATAACCTTGGAAGAGATCAAGAGCCAACCAGAAGGTTACACGCGATTGTTGGATCATAATTGCTTGCAATTCGAACCCGATCATCCGAAATTCATTCAGACGGCGGAAACTGTCTACGAGCACATCAACGCCCATGCTCAATTTGATGCCTTGTACTCAACACGCCACTTTGGACCCATGGTGTTTCATTTGGTGTGGAACCGCCGATGCGACGATTTGTTGGTGCATTTCCTTCAAAAAGACCGAGTGGAGGAGGTGGAATCGGTTCTGAATCTGTACTCTTTATTTCATCCCGATTCGGCCACAAGTTTGGCCTCTTCAGAGCTCTCTGGTCCTGAACGTCTCCGCGTCTTTATCGAGAATGACGCCAAAAAAGGACCAAAGCTGCACTCTGTTTTGGAACAGATGTTGGAAAGAATGAAACAGAGCATCAGTGACAGCGGTTCATAAAATTTATTCACCTTGCTCTAGAAGTTTTTTCGATTATCTTTAATTAAAGCCATATCAATCATAATCACAGAATGGTTCAATTTTTGGGTATCATGTGAATCAACGGTTCAGGTAAGTTTTCATTTAGCGAGGATCGCACTTGAGATCTGACCGCTGCAAGACGTTCCAGGAACAAAATGGTGGTGGTCACCTCAAGGCTAAGAGTCTCATTGGCTCGGCTGAAAGTAGATCAAATTGAAATATTAGTAAGGTGAGGAGAAACGTTCTTCTAGATCTTCGGTTGTTTACCTTTGAACATCTGCCAGGGATCGAGCATATTGCGCCAAATAAGCCATGGTTAAAGTCCCCACTGAATCAGAAAATTGTTGGAGCCAACATTGTGATCCAAGGACAAATACGTGTCCATCCAAGGGATCACCTACCTTCTTGGGAATCAAATGGCCTAATCAACGACAAAGAAAAGAATCCATTTTATGTTGATTGATGCAAAACTCAAGAGAATCACTTTTACCGGTGTTAGGACAAAATTTGGACCGGCTCAATCCAGTTAAGAAAACTAACGCGGCCAACTCCGACATTTTAGGAGCCGCTTTGGTTGTCAGATAGATTTGACCATTGGGATCATGCAGTCCGGACCAATTCAAGAACGAGTTCAATTCATAAAGTAAAGGACTTTCTAGGGCCTTGGTTGTCGACAGTCCCTCCTTTTCACATTTCATCTTCAAATCAGATATCAAAGACCTGAAAAAACTAACGAGTAAGCAAAATTCGTCGAAAACAGAGTCAAGTGGTGCTTACTGGTTCAAAGCTTGGAGAGAAGAGTAAAGAATCTTGGAATCAAAATGAGACGACAAAGACAGTTGATAGGCAATCTTTTGTCGAAGTAACTGCAATTGGCCTAAAGTGAGCAGAGCATCCACAACGGGTCCCAGAAGTCCATAAGTTCGCCCCAAGAAATATGAATAGAACTTCGTGGGTTGAGCAATCACATTTTCAGTAGGATTCAAACTGTTCCCCAGATTTTCGAGCATCTCGATCAAAGATTTGTCTCGAAATATCGATTTTTCTATGTATCGAATCATATTTTGGAGACACGTGACGATCTTTAACCCCAGTAATCGATCCAACCCTGCCAAACCGATCGTTCCCACGGCTTCTTCAAGGAGCGAGAACAGTCCCATGGAGCACACCTCTTCTTTAGTTTTCAAGTCATACCAAGAGCAGAGGGCACTACTGTAAACTGTGGTTCTGAAGAATAAGAAAATAAAACAATATTTACATTGTTTAACCCAAAAAGTGACAAGTCAGGGAAAATTAAGGACCTCGTATTTAGTTCAATGCTTATTTACCTACTTCGAGCAAAATTGTTTTTGGGGCTCTTACCTTGGGTTTGTTACAAGGATGATTTCGTTGGCTAATCGTCCCATGAAAGTCTGGCAATCTGGATTGGTAGGGGGTGGAGGAATTGGAATTGGAATGGACTTGTTTTGGTACACACTGTTCCAGGGTAGGACTTTTTGAGTCAGGAACACATTGGTCTCTTGTTCCACGTGGAAAAGAATGATCCGACTGAGTTCCTCTTGCCAAATTTTTAAGCCGGAAATGCGTACGTAATCTTGAATGTACTCGAACGATCGACGAAATCCCGACATGCTCGTCTTTAAGGCCTGTAACTTAACCGCCAGCTCGCTTGTCTGGAAAAAAGTATCCAATTAAAATCAACGGACATCACCATGACCTCATCGAAAGTTAGTACTTTGGCCTTTGGGTTGAACATAAGGGTTTGATGCAAAGTTTTGGACACTTGGCGAACTATTTCCTTGCGGATTCCGTCCTCCAAAAGTCTCTTAGGATCGACTTTGATGACTCCAACTAAAGTGGACTTCATAGCCAGGATCCCCTCAGTAAACACTGATATAGAATGGGTCAACTCGGCCACCTAAAAGGAACAAGAGATAGATAATTCGTCTTTCGTTTCGACACCATCTGTATGTTTCACTAATTATACCTTGAATCTCTGATCCAATTGAGCATATTCCCGTATCTTGTCCTTGTCTAGTCTTGTGGGTACCTCTTTGATCTCATGTGTTTGTAGGTGAATGATCTGATCTAAAAGATGGAACATGGATTCCGGGATGATTTGCAGTACTTTGCGAACGTAGGAAACCAACTCTGACGAGTAATATTGAGACACGGAAAGTAAATCTCCACTTTTAGCCTGACTTATTCGAAGAACCGGACCTTCCAATGCCGAGGCCAGCTAAGGGATAACAATAATTAGTTTTCCTATTGTAGTTGATCAGCAAATCTTGAGGATAAACTTACTTTCAAAAAAGTTGCCCGAAGTCGTTTCACTAGACTGGGATCTTTTTTGACTCCCCGTTGCATGAAAGGAGTAAATTGTTCTACGATGCGCCACCCATAACTGATATCACCCACAATTTGGGTAACAATCATGACGTCCTCTTTAATACCGGCAATTCGAATAAGACGGTGCAAACGAGTTTTGATTTCCATTAGGCTCTGTTTCACTTGCAAGCTCGAAGCTAATTGCTCCAACTCCATAGCCTCATTTATAGCCTCTGCTAACTGAACGGCCAATCGACCTAATATTGGACATTGAAGATTTATAAAAGATAAAATGTGCATGGGATCAAAAAAGTTAAATGGTACCTGAAGTCAGAGGTTGATCTAAATCTAGACTTTGGACTTGAGCTTGTTGTTCTAGAAACCATTTCTGCAATTTCTCGTTCTTTTGGATCATTCGTCGACTCACAGTAGATGTTTGATCTCCACCGTAAATCACGGCTAAATCCGAGATCGTTTCGAGACATTCACCCTTGAGCGTGTTCCAGATGGTCTCTCGACTGTTCCAGATCTTTTTGTATATGTCCTTGAACTTTTGCTCAAATTCAGCCACATACAAGAGCAATTGGAAAACTTGAAAAGGTTCGTGTTTGGATTCGGATATCACTTGATCTCGGAGCTGACGGCATTTCTTGATCTGTTGCTCATCTGAAAGCATATTTTTATTAGAAAGTGATGCGTACTAGATAACCAACAAAGTCAACTTACTTTGCGATAGTTCCAATGTGTGAAGCATCCGCCATTTCAAGGTCACATTACTCTCGCGGATCAGGTTTAGAATCTTGGGGATTTGCTCCAAGATATTCTCATCGGTAAGACATCCTTCCTTCAGATAGCCCCTCAAAACCCCCATCACTTTCTGCAACAATTCACACCTTCAAGACGAGATCCATTTCTTCCTGAAATCCTCATCGATCCCATTACCTGAATTTGAACCGCACTCTTCAAGCTCATTTCCTTGACTTTAGTCGGTTGAAGTGTGTTGACCAATGCGGCCTTGGCAGCCTTGTAAGGTTCCCAAGCCTCAACCAAATTCACTTCATGACCCATATAGTACGTGATAACCCAATTATCAGCAAAGAACTTGTCCACGATCTCTCGCATAGCCGCAGCCTCATTCTTCAGACCAGACGCAGTTCCGGCTCCTTCAAAGTAGAGACACACATAAAGCATGGCCCCTTGTTCCGCTAAAGCCGCCCATCGATGTTCAGGCAGAGGATAGGCATGGAATTGATGATAAAGATCATCCGACCGAAGACGTCCCAAGACCATTTGCACAAATTGGCTGGGCAAGACTACCCGACTGAAATTTGATTTTCTGCAGTTTAGATTTGTATGTACTACAGATGGGATATGAAATCGATCTTTTTTGTTTCTTATGTTCACAAAATTCATTTTCAAGCCAGGATTAGAGGGGTCTTGTTAGAATTCTTAACATTATCAAATTTAATTTTTTTTTCAAAGGAGTGTTATTTGTCAAAGTTTTCAACGACTAAAGTTAGCATTGCAAATTTACGTTATGCTTGATTGTGCTCTTGTGGAGTTTTTGCTTTTGGTTTTAGGAATTCTGAAGTCTATGAAACTCTAGAGACCATTCAAGAAAAGAGGATTATGCTCAAACTAATTTCTTCATTCAAAGAATAAGAATACTTTCAAACAGTTATTGAAAGGATTTTAAATGAAAGAAAATATTACGGTAAAAATATTAGTGACACATTTCCGAATCATAAAAAATCAAGCCAGTCAGTTAAACTTTTTTAAAAAATTGATTTTTCTTAAAAAACAATGCAACCCTAGACAAAAAAATGCCAATATCTTTTGTAAATAAATCTAAATCTGGTCTCTGGCTTTAAGATTTGTCATGTTCTACCTGAAGAAGGTCTCCGGATAGTTGGCAGGTCTTTTCCCGTGAGCGGAATATCCCGTAGAACGGAGAAGTTGGCAGATCTCATCCACATGGCTCACTTGGCCTTGATCTTGACCGGCATAACGATAATGCGCAACCAAAATCCGCTCCCGGAAACCGCCCTCTAAATGCTGATCCACCAAAAGCAACATGGCACCCAAGACGTACAACGCCTCGCACTAAAACCATATCCCATTTTATTCGACCCAACAGGGTTCATTTACAACTTATTATCCGACACTCACGAGCAATTGTTTCCCATCCGGATCTTGGAAAACGGTCTCAAGACTCTGTTGAATGAAGCTCCCATCCTCGAGGTCCTCGAGAAACTGTTTGAGATCCACGGTGTAGCGTTGGATACTCTGGAAGAGTCGATAGAATCGGGCCAAGAGATCCGCGTATGTCTCTTTCAAATCCGTGTCCAACAACTGAAGGGACTCATTCTGACTAATCCGATGTTCCAAGGCCTCGGAGGACTTGAAATATTGGAAATCCCACGCGATCAACTCGCCGTACTTCGCTTGCTCGGGTTTACTCGGATTTCTTTGGGACACATTCATTAATTAATGCACATTTAATTAAAATTCATGGTAATGCATGTCATTTTTACCGGTAGAGAGCCGGCGCGGCTTCCTTTAGTCTGAGTAGTTCAGCAATGGTTGAGTGGGCGCGACTCACCAACCGCAATAAAGTTCGCCCGCAAGCATTGTTCTCCGCCAAGAAATCCATCACGGCAATCGCCTTGATCTCACAGCGTCTGTGAGTCCTAAATTTCTGAAATAATCACATGAAAACAACTTCAATTTGTTGCGGTCACAAGATAAATGGGCTGCCTCCCACACGCAGATGAATCGAGTTTGTAATCACATGATTTATATGAACAGACAAATGAACGTGCAAGTTGTGAACTTTGTAGGAGTTTGTTGTGAGATTTGATTGGAGGAGCAGTGAAAATGTAAACAAAGCCGCAGCCAATCATATGGACGGAACAGTTGAACGAAAATTTGCCAGGATGAGGAAACAAAATATACAACACGACGTTTTTTAGGTCCGAGATGTCGTTTTTCCTAGAGTACTATAATAACATTATAACAATGTTATTATAGTGCTCTAGTTTTTCCAATTCATAATACTTTTGTTTTGAAAACTTGACCGCTTCTCCGGTGAATTTATTTGAATTGTATTAATCCATGAAGAATTTAAGCACAAGCTTTGGAGATTTCCAAATGGATGGTGTTGCGGATGCTTCTTTAGATTGGGTCAATAGAGGGGACAAGCGAGTAATATAGCAGAAGTCGCCAACCACTTTTGGATCTAGACCCACAAATTTTGATTCGTGTTGCTTTGGGCCACAAACAGGCATTGGTCGGCCAGAGGCCCACATATTAGCCATAGACCACGGAACTTCTAAGAAATCCTTGTATTAGCAATCAAAAAGCTTTTCACCCACGGGGACAGTACTGAAGATAGCTCTCGGGCCCACCATTTTGGACTTTCTACATAGCTCCTGGACCCACCAAAGTCCACCCTTAGGTCCACATTTGGGCCGCGACCAACCAGTTGCCTACCCCTGTACTATAGAGTATCATGATTAGGCCCCTATTTACGATATCTGGTCGCAGAATACGCAAGACCGTTGGTATAAAATTCGAAAAATAGTAAAGCAATATTTGTAAGTTTGAATGGCTCGCATCCCGCCCCAGGGTCTTAAAATAACTGGCCTTTTGTAAAAACTATGTTAAAATCTCTTGAATATTTAGTTTGCTCTTACTCATAAGACAGCTGTTTAGGATCGAAAAATCTTGAATTCGCGGACGTTAATGCAAAATGGAATATTAATTGGCAACAATTAATAAAAAAATATTAGTAATAAAAAGTTTAATATCGGACATCAATGTTTTGAAAAAGTCTAGTTTGTATGTTTTCTGTATTTTGACCCATGAGAATACTACTAAAATAAAAAACTTGGAATTGGTGGACGATAATGCAAAATGGAAAATTTAACACAGCAAATACAAAACAAGGAGAAAAAGGTCAAATGTACCTTTGGTTGATCAAGCTTCCCGAGTAATAAGAAGTTTATAATGGGACATCATGTTTTTTGAAAAAATCTATTACCTATGTATCTTTTCTTTTTTATGACCCATAGGAATACTGTTTAGAATCAAAAAATGTAAAATGGGTGGATATTAATGCAAAATGGAACATTAAACTGACAACAAATGCAAAACAAAGGAGGAAAAGTCAAATGCACCTTTGGTTGATCAAGCTTTCCGTGTAATAAGAAGTTTATAATGGGACATCACTTTTTTGAAAAAAAAAGTTTTTTATCTTTTCTTTGTTATGATCCATAAAAATACTGTTTAGGATCAAAAAAATATTAAATTGGTGGACGTCAATGCAAAATGGAGCATTTAACAAACAACAAATGCAAAATGACGAGTAAAAGTCAAATGCACCTTTGGTTGATGTATTTTTATTTTGTATTTTCTTGGACTCACTCAGTTAAAGAAAAAATGATAATTATGTGTTAATGTGAGACCCAAGCAATCCCCTTAAGCCATAAGGCTTCACGGTGTGAAAATGCCATTGAGAGAGGAATGAAAGATGCTCTCAAAGAGAATCAACCAACAATTTGGCTACCTGGGCTCTCAAGGGTTTCATTTCTGCCACTTCTTCATTGGGTACTCGATGAAATACGAAAAATATTTACATTTTAATAGAATTGGGTATTTTTGAACATTCCCGCCCTAAAAAATGAGTTCAAAGGATATTTTTCCCGAGGCAAAAGAAAGTGTGACCAAAAAGTGCAATAAAAGACAAAATTGTATCTGTCTGTGGGTTCTGTTATGCATCTGAATTGATATTATCAGCTTTTCCAAAACGTTATAACAATATCTTTGAAGTTTTCGTTGATATTTCTTAATAATCTAGGTAGTTTTAGACATCATCACAAAAGACTTCGATGAAACAATTCTGATGTGCATAATTTTAATGTTTTTAGTTGGTCAACATTGTGTCAGGTATTTGGCATGTTTAAGCCAGAGTTAGTCCGTTATTTACGCGGAGGATAAGATTTGGTTTTTGGGTCTTCTCAATGTTTATCAAGACTACCATACGTAGATTTTTGCCAACAAGGTCCTGGGCCAAATCAAATTCTCCATGTCTCGAGTGAGAGTTTTTCACAAAGAAATCACGATTCGTCTGTTCTTGAGGCAAATGATGTTCGCCTCAATATTAAATGAAATGATGATATTCTATTTTTATGCCTTGACCCTCTTCATGAGTTTTTATTCTGTGTAACAATTGATCACTCAAAGGAATAAGACGTTTTTTATAAATTTTAGGGAGGTTTAAAAAAACTATATTTTTGAGCACAATGCAGCTTTTCCATCCAACTCTTTCTGACGGCATACTAAGAGCCATATAGTATGCATTATTCTCCTTTTGGGTGAATTGGTTTCATGGACGTTGAGATTGTTTATATGATATTCCAGTTGCATTATCTTTGAAATGTTCTGACGCCTCGTTGATTTGTAGCACAAACTCATGGGATACCATCCCCTGCTGTTTTCTGTAATCCAAAAATCCTTTGGTATTGTTCCACAGCTGTGGGTCTCGATCTGGTCCAACTCAATAATTTTCATTTGATTCTGTATCGTCTTGGATTGGTAAGGTCTAGCTTAGAAAGGAATCCAGTCAAAACGGTAGGTTGCGTGAGTAATTTCGTAACCTTGCGTCAATCTGAGAGGAGAAGGCATTGAATGAAGTGAGAAATATGATATGTGATATAAATGATATATGTGAGCCATATCGGGCCATGGAGGAACTGGTACGGTGCCAAAACTCGCCCATGAGTACATGTGAAACCATCTCTGATGGTGACGACCGTCAAACCACCAATGAGAACTTGATTTCCCTGCTGGGTCTAAATGGGCAATTTCATCGAGCTCAAACGTAACCCAGTTTGCACGATGGAATGTCTCCCGTGTCCTCGGATTACCTTGAACTCAAAGACACGATCAATCAATGAAAGAAACTTGAAGACCAAACTACAAGTTCAAGCTAGGGTCACACCACCAATGATAATCCAGATTTCTAACCAAGTTTGTCCTCTGTAACAAGAACTAGCTTTCTCGCGGGTCAATATGCATGCATATGGCGAGTTTTTCTTCTGGAAGACTTGAGGAACATACAAATTTATTAGCTATCCACGGAATAGAGCAAACTTAGGAAGTAATCCGGGTTGGTATAGGGTTGTTAGACCTCAGCGTAACATCATCTTCTAGAATATCATCTAGAATTGGTAGTTCGATCTTCAAGTTACCTTTAGTGGTTGAACATGTCTTTGAGTTTAGGATAATCCGAGAAAAGGTGAGATATTCATAAGATGCGCAAAGTGGGTAATGGGTGAGCTCAATGGAAAAACCCGTTTTGATCTGTTGGGAGAAAATTGGTTTGTCTGCCTTTTCCAAGACGAAAATGCGCTGGGATCAAGGTCCAAATAGCTTACTCAAATATGAAATTCGTATGAGTTACGAAATTACTCACGCAACCTACCGTTTTGACTGGGTTCCTTTCTAAGCTAGAATTGGTAAGGGGTTGGCTTTCTTTTGCATCTCTGTCAAAGATTAGTTTGATCCCTCGCAATTGACTCTTTTTTGTTCTCCACATGCAAGAGAAACTGATCTGTTTGTGCTTGTTTGCACCATTTCTTCCAATGATTTGGATTATACAAGAGTTTTGATAAAAGTTTGATTGATTCAGAAGGGAAAGACAGTTCATTTCCTGGTGATCCATTTGCAAAAGCTTTGGCACAGCCAACCCGGCTCACTTTGGATTCAATTTCATGGCCGATACGTGTGGGTTTTCGAAAAAGAACACACCATTTTGATTTGTCCCTTTTTAACTGCGAACAACCACAATTTTGCATTGGAGCTGTAGCTCCATAACGGGAATTTTCTGAGTCTTACTACTCAGCAAACCACAAACAAATGGCACTTATTATTCTTAAACCGAGTGCCACGAGAGGGTTCTCATTTCTTTCAACGACTTGAAGAATGTCAACAAATGCAGGGTGGCTTCCACAAACGACTGTGGCCTTGTTGGCAACAATTCTACTTCTTGATGGGTACATTTTAAAATCTCAATAATTGGAAGTCATCCTCTGATGAGATTTTTCGTACTTGAGTAATGTCTGAAGTGCTCCATATCAATTTAGAGAGAGTCGTAATATGAACGAATGAACCATTCGTCGAAAAGGTTAGTCACACTCAAGATCATGTTGAAAAAAGATGATATTCAAAATGACGGTTTAGGGCAGGAATGTTCAAAAAGAGCCGGTTTCATTAAAATATGAATATTTTTCGTATTTCATCGAGTACCTAATAAAAAAGTGGCAAATATGAAGCCCTTGAGAGGCCAGGTAGCCAAATTGATGGTTGATTCTCTTTGAGAGCATCTTTCATTCTTGTCTCAATGACATTTTCACACCGTGGCTTGTTTTCAAGAGGATTTTTTTAACTGGCATGAATGATCCTTTATAGGGTGCCTTTGGTTTAGGACGAGGAAGAATGGTCGATTGTATTGGAACCCGCCCGACCGGATGAAGCCTTCATCTACTTTGGTTTCAAGATGAGTTTGGATCACGCAAATTTGTGCAAGGGAAACAAAGGCTAGTGGTACATGATGTGTAATATGAGCAAGTGATTGACTTCGAAAAACGCGCAATCCATCTTGGTACCGAGTCCATGTTTGCCAAATCGAGTTCTTTATTTTTATTGACTTCATTCCAAGCCTTGGGAAAACTGAAGTGTGGCAAGTTTTGGTGCCAACTCAACCGGTGAAACGGCAAATTAAAGTACAAAGCTCCTCCTCTCATGATCTTATGTGTGTAAAGATTTACCACTTCTGCAGACCTGTTCAATATACTTTGAAAAAGTATCTAGATAAGGTAGTATTTTCCGCAAAGTATCTAGATAAAGATAGTTTAAGATACTTTCCTGAAAAAGTATCTACAGTAGATAAATATACTTAAAGATACTTTTCTGAAAAAATTACCTAGATAAAGAAAACTTAATATATTTTCCCGAAAAAAGTATCTAGATAAAGATACTTTAAGATACTTTCCCGAAAAACTATCTAGATAAGACACTTCAAGATACTTTTCACAAAACGTATCTACATAAGATACTTCTAGATACTTTTCTTCATTATGCATAATGTCACATTATTTGTGCATTATGCACATTGAAAGTGAATGCATCATACATGTTAAGACTTAAGAGTGGACGCATTATGCACACTGAGAGTGGATGCATTATGCACCCTTCCTCAAAGTGGATAATGAATGCATCCTCAGATTCTTCACTCAATGTGCATAATGTGTCCACTCTCAAGTCTCAACATGCATAATGTATCCACTTTTAATGTACATAATGCACAAGTAATTTGACATTATGCATTATCAAGAAAAGTGTCTAGAAGTATCTTTTCTAGATACTTTTTGGGAAAGTGCATAATGCATACTAAACAATGCATAATGGATGCTTTAACACAAAAGATTGAGAGAACACCTTTTTCTAGATAAAGATAGTTCAAGATACTTTCCCGAAAAAAGTATCTAGATAAAGATACTTTAAGATACTTTCCTGAAAAAAGTATCTAGATAAAGATAAAAGATAAATTATCTTTTATCTTTATCTTTTATCTAGATAAGATAATTGAACAGGTCTGCACTTCTGGAATACAACTTTTTGTACATAAAGCCATATATTTGATTCGATTAACTTTGACTATGTCCTCTATTTTTGAAATGTTTAATCGTTTGAAAAAATCACTCGTATGGGCATTTCTTTTGGCTCCCACTATCTGATATATTATTGATTGTCCTGTCTACATTGTACGACCCTATCGGTGTTGGTCCGCTGTTGCGGGGAATAAGGAGGTGTGATATAAGTTAACCTCGACTACGACTTTTCTCTTCTCGACCTCGAATATTACATGGCGCAATCGGCACGATTTACAACCCACTATGCCCGTAGACCACTCTCCTAAGCCCGCTGTCCTCAGGGCAAAAAAAAGAAGATCTCATCACGCAGATTCTGGACCTTGGGAAGACATTGGGTAAGCCTCTCGATGAAGATGACCTCAAGAGCAAGACCAAACATGACCTTATTCGAGTTCTCGTTGGCCTCGAGGAATCTGTCACGCGGCCAACCATCCCTTCGGATCAAGATCCCCCCTCCGATTGGCTTCAAACCATGATGATTAGCATGAAGAACGAACGAGACGCCCTCTTCCTTTCACTGGAAAGAGAGCGTCAGAGGGAGAGACTTGAAGCCGAAGAACGACTCGTTCGAGAGCGAAGAGAAGCCGATGACCGGCTCATTCAAATTCTGTCGGAATTCAGACAAAATAACTCATCTGCGGGAGAGCACCGACCCACAGGAACGTTGTCTACTAGTACATCGAACTCTCCTCGTGCTCCTAACCCGAACGCCAGAACACCCATTTTATTGGAAGAGGATGTTAGTTTGTCTGGATTCAATGAATGGGTCAAGACGTGGAATGACTATATTTTCGTCACCGAAGCTGATAAATATCCACAACCTCGTTTGTTAGGCTTGTTCAGGGGATTTTTATCTACGGAAATGAGAAACACTTTAACACACATCCTCGGAATCAACCAGGATTCAACCAACTCTGTGAATGAAATCATAGGTATGATACGGAGGCATATTCGTGATCAGAGAAATGTTATTAGAGATCTCGTTTCCTTGGTGGCTCGAACCCAAAACCATGACGAACCATTCAACACATTCTACGTGGCGTTAAAGTTAATTGCTCAGGACGCTGGAATTGACGATTGCCATTCTTGTTACAACAGGACACTCATCACGTTAATAATCTCGGGAATTAAGGATCCTGAGACGAAGAAAAAGCTCCTTGCCCTCCGCCCTTTCCCATCCCTTGAGGACGTTGTTAATATATGCAGAGCGGAGGAAACCGCGGAAAATGACCGGATGGCTTTATCCAAATCAAAGACAATAAATAGAATGTCAAGATCTCAATCCAGGGATCGATCAAGCACACGCAATGACAAAAAGAAATGCTCAAGTTGCGGTTATGATTTAAAAGGCTGCCCAAAACTCCGCGGGGCAGGTGTATGCCCTGCTCAAGGAAAAGAATGCAGTAAATGCAAACGGCCTGATCATTTTGGGATCGTCTGTCGGTCAGGTGGCCAAAAGAATAATCGGGGGAGAAGTATCAAAGCCAATTCGAAGAAAAAAACCGCAAACGTTGTTGTTCGCCAATGCGATACCACGTCTAACCGATTTCGTAGATGCCCTACCATTAACGTCAAAATCG
>CM021312.1:382108-440784 GCA_010645155.1 Tigriopus japonicus | reverse complement strand
ATCTACCTATAGTTACAATCCCAATCTACCTATAGTTACAATCCCAATCTACCTATAGTTACAATCCCAATCTACCTATAGTTACAATCCCAATCTACCTATAGTTACAATCCCAATCTACCTATAGTCTGGACACCCCACGTTGTCATCAAAAAGGCACTTTCCTTCTTCACTTACGTACTGAAATAATGGAAAGAATGAAGACAAGTAGTCGACTTTTGTTTATACTTACACCTGAATTACTCCTTTTGTTGTTTTGTTTCAGCTCAATCAAATACAGGAGTCAAAATATATGATGCCTTTTAAAGTCATGCATGCTATGAGGAAAGCATTGAAATGAATGAGCTCAACCTTTCGAGTCGAAAATTTACGATAAAAGGGATAGCTTTTTGATTTTGTGTAGCATTATGAAAAGTTTTGAGAGAGCCATAACTTTTGACTCAAAAGTTTGATTGAGTTAAAGATTGACATATGGATTCTTTAGAACATCATACACATAGTGAAAAACCTTTTTTGATGATTGACATATTAAAAAGCACGAAATGGTTCGTTCCCCAGGGTGACAGTGGTGGTCCATTGCTAATTGAAGAAAACGGTCGTTGCGTTGTGGCTGGGATCGTTTCGTATGGAATCGATTGCGCCAAAAAGAACTTTGCTGGAGTCTACACCAGGGTCAACCAGTTCCTATCCTTCATTCGAGACACTATTAAGGTATCCCAAATTGGCTGCCATGTTGAAGCAACTTGTAGAAAGGTGTATACCTCTTTCTATTATTTAGCCCGAAGGATGCGGCGAAACAGGCCCAAGTACGCCCAAACCAGATTCAAATGCAGACAAAGGGGCAACAGATGGAAAAGCTTGCGATCTGACATGTTCCAATGTGAATGACTTAAAAGAGCCTGGGACATATAAGAGTAATTTTTCATGGTTTCCGTTTCCTCCTTTCCTTGTTTTAACAAGTTCCAATCTACTTTTTTAGTTCAAGGCATATTAGCCAATTGTGACAAAGGTTTCTGCACTTCTATGGAAGAAGGGATAGACTTGTGTGAAGCTTTGGAGAATCCTTGCACGGAAAATTTGGCCACCAATCCAATCAAAGATTGCCACAATCCTTGCAACTTGAGTTTTTACTTCAACGAATATTTGGACAACATCAAATACGAGCAATACGTCACACTAAACCGTAAGTAAAACAAACGGCAACAAACTAAGGATTTGAGATATCAGATCCTTAGTTTCCTTAGCAGATAACAGATTCCTTTCTACCCTTTGAATTCAATTTTTTGAGGCGCTTTTATCTCTATTTATTCCTTAGTTTATGGCCTTGATGTGACATGTAACCAATCGGGTGATTGTTGTGATGTGGACAACCCTCGAGATGCCAATTTATGTGTTCGAGCCGCATTATGCTACGCCGGCGGACAAATTTTTGGACTCTCATTTTGCGGATAGAGGGCGATAATTATATGACTTTACATGCAATTACCAAAATGAATCAACTGTGATACTTGTAAACGTACCTTTTTGCTTCTCTTTGAATAACTTTATTCTGAATGGCAATGACTTTGATTGAATTTGAGAACAAAGGTCAAAGAAATACACGACAGGAGGAAAAATACGTATGAATCCCTCTCCGATTGTTCGACAGTCGTCGTCATCATCATCATCATGATCTTCATCGTGATCTCATAAAGTGATGAGACAACTTTTAAGAGACACGCCAGATGCTGCAATTTGTCCCTCATTCGCCAAACTAGGGATTTATTTCTCGAGCCCGTTGCTGGCGACTCGCATTCTTCTTCAGATCCGAAATGGATCCAAAACAAATAAAAATCTATTAATGGGAGAGCTATCTAATGGAGAGGCTTCTTGGCCGTGAATTCGTATTGATACTGGGTTTTGTGGTGGGTGGGATATCTAGAGAAACGCGATTTTTCATGATTTATCAACATCATCATCATAATGATTCCCAGCAGCAGCAAAAGATTTAGGCTTCTTGGCCTTTAAACAGGATGCGGTACGGAAAACATTTCTGTCACTTCGATGTAGGTGGAAGGAACGAATCCTTCGGGCATTGGATCTAATACGGATATATTGATCCGGCGAACTCGGGTCCAACCATCACCCTGATCGGCTTCAATAACCCAAAGATCTTCGTTTTCACTCATTCGGATGCTGCCTTCGCTGGTAACTGTAATGAAAAACAATAAGTATTTTAAGAACTGACTTTTTCGGCTTGGATAGGTTGCGAGAAGTATCAAAGCATAAAGTTCCGCGAAGACGAAAACGTCTGGGAAGGTTCTAATTTACACTTCACGAAACCTGAAACCTTTAAAAAGGTAGAAATGACCAATTACAACTTAAACACACCTTCAAAAGGATAAAGAGCTTTGCATCGTCCCAGCACAGGTAGGGGTTCGGCATCAAAGAATTCATCCTCATTATGATCGCCTAAATCTTCTTGTCCATCAACCACTCTTCCGTGGGGCTCGCCCCCAGAGCCGTCCATACTATCACTCCCACTTTCACCGTGATGGTGATTTCCACTCATGACAATGCCCGATTCAGGGCTATTAGAGTTGCTAAAAAGCAAAGAAAGTAATTAGATAACTGGGGTGAGTCCTAAGGCGAACAAAGGACATGAGTCATCTATATCAGAACATCTCACAAACATGCCTGAATAGAACACATATGGAAATTGAATAACTTAATTGACCATGACCTTGGTGATTATTCAGTCTTGTTAGGTTAATTTTTGACGGCAGTGCAGAAACCAGTGACAAAATGAGCGCCCTATTCCTCTCTAAAGGTTTTTGAAACAATCTACTACCATGCAAAACAAGGTGTTTGTGTAAGTGTAACATGTGAGCAAAACGACCATTCCAAAAGAAAACCAAATTGAGACGTCTTAGAAACTGAATCCGTGTGCCCATAGGGGTCTCAAATTCTGGGGCAACCAATGAATATGGAAATGCAAAAAAATCATTCCTAGATGATCCTAACACGCTTTGCTCGCTTTTTTGGTCCAATTAATACCTCTTTGGATTGCTCGGCTCATCTTTGGCCAAAGGCTTTGAAACTGGGCTCAAGATCCTACAAGTGACCTTCCTGATGGGCTCGCCGTTTTTCTCAGTAGACCTAGTATTAAAAAGGTCTTTGGGTCCAAAGAGTCCGTGAAATAATGCCGAGCATTAGGTCTTACCCCTGACTGTGTAAAGGTGTGTTCATGGTTTTGTTGTGGTTCAACGAAGGGTTCGACACACTCGAGTCGGAAGCACTTCGACTCAAAGATTCGGCTCCATCCGAGACCGAACTACGTCGATTCGGCGAGGAATTGTTGACCACGTGGTGGGCCGAAATAATCGTTCCGTTTGAATTCTTGCGGGAATTCGGGGTTAAGGTGTTGCCGGGTGAGCTCGAGATCCGCCCCTCCATTTCGTCCAAAAATCCCTGGAACGCCAATTTTGTTTGTATAAGTAGTTGAGTGTTATCGAGGGATGTATGTATGACATCTTTTAATTACCTGGAACTTTTTGAGCTCTGCTCTGAGCTTGTCCAATTTATGCCCATTTTCACTTAGTTGCCCTTGGATGGACATTGGATCGCCCAAAGCAGGATTGCCTTCATAGACTTGTTTCATTTTCATCAAGCCATCTCTGGCGGCGGTTTCTTGACAAACCTGAATTTATTTGAACGCACCAGTAAGCAAAGGATTTATCAGTTTTAAAAATACTTCTCATGCATACCTTGCCATTGAGCTCATCAATTTTTTGCTGGAGTTTCTTTTTTCGCTGATTTGGCGGCAAATCCGAGAAATCCTCCTTTTCCGATGTCAAGTTATTTTGCGAACCCTGTAGATGTGGAATTCGTGTTAGCTGGGTTTTGATTTTAATTCAGATTTAGAATTGACTACTGATGAAACAAGAAAACCAAAATTCTAATGAAGAGAGCTTAAAATAATAGTCATAGTACTTACATGAAGAGGAATCCAAAAGAAGTGACCAGAGTTGGATGAAAATGGGTTAAAATAAATGAAAGAGAAAGAGGAAACAAAAATCAGTCAGATAGGCAATAGAGCATCTTAGTGCTACAGATTCAGGGAAGGATATTAATTCAGGAGAAACGGAGCATTAGGAGAGGGATTATCAGGATAACGATGACTAGGATTGAGGATTGAGGAGGTTTAGGAGAAGAAGGAGTCTAAGAGGAAATCAATAAATTACTGGGTTAGGGAGACACATCTTGGAGTAATTTCTACTTGAAATGAACTACTAGTGACGTCAGTGTTTTCAATTAATCTAAAGTGAACAGATTAGCGATTGCGTGTCTTTACCTTGTTATTCGCAAAGAGGCCTAAGAGGCCGCTTCTTTTCTTTACACGACCTCCAGTGATGGTTCCCAAAATGGTTTTCTTCTCAACAGAGCCAGGAATCGCCGGGATCGAGCTGTTGTGTCCGATGGAATTCATTGAGCCATTTACAGATGTGGTCTCAGCGTTGCTCAAATCTTCAAAAGGAATATCGCCAGGAGGAATGAATCCAGACTTGTACCTTTCTATGACCATTCGGGTATCCTGGAAGTTTCAAAACGCAAATTACAGGCAAAGAAAGACAAAGTATCGGGAAAGATAAAAAAATGAGATCACACAATCTTTTCGGTAGATCAACATATATTTTAATGAATAAATCGGTTTGATTGTCTCACCTCGGTTTCGTCAATCTCTTCTGCGCACTTTTCCATGCCTTCCAGACATTGGTTGACAATGGGAAGTACATCCTTCTCTGATTGCACTGATTTCAGGATAAAGTTTTGGATGCATTTGATTCGCTTCTCATCGAGGTCTTGGAGATTTTGGAACACTGTCGGAAGCAGGTGTTGATAGTATTTTGTCTGGAACGAAACCGAAAATATTCGTATCAAATAACTGGAAAGTCACTTCAATTCAAGAACCAATCTCTATATCCTCAATTAATTGCTCGGTGTGACCCAAAAACACTGCATCATGTTCACTTGGCATTTCATTTCAATTTGTAAAACCACTTTTATTTTTACCTGCGATTCATTGGCTTTTTGGAGTTGGTTGGCATACTCGTTTTTCGCATCGTCGCATTGCTGACTTTTAATGGTGGAATTCATTCGCTGCTTTTCGACCTCAGCTCGCGACAGATTCAAGTCGGCATCCGCTTTCTGATAGGCATCCAAGGCCCTTTCCGAGGCCCCAAAAGCCTTTTCATATTTCTCCTTGGTTTTACCCAAAAGCGTCAGAGACGACTGCAATTGGGCTTGAATTCGGGCTCCTTCCGTGAGATGCTGCAAAGAGGAACATGATCATTTCCTTCTTCTGATGATTTTATTGATACACATCCCATTCGGTGAGCTAATGACTAAAAGACATTCTGACAATACAACAAAGGGATGTCGTCAACTAAATCATCAAGCGACTTGAATTTGAACAGTTGCATAATTTAATGATTTTTCATTGCCTTGAACAACCAAATGCCATATAAAATGGCCGACAAATACCGAGTCCTTGGTGGGATTCTGCATACTTAAGACATATTTGTTTCTTATTTACACTGATTGAACCGCAAGATCCGAGGCGTCAATGGCGATATTTTTACAGCAGTCAACCGCAAAGGCCTTGGTTACTCATGAATAAACAACACTTGAAACATTCTGGCTCTTACTTTTCGTCGGTCATCCTTCAGTTGTTTGACTAGGGATGCCAGCTCTTGTACAACTTGCGAGCTCAACGTCTCGGCAATCAGCTCGTGCTGACCGGCTTGATCTCCTAGCTCATTGAGCAAATTCTTGTAGGCCTTAGTGTACGTAAATCTAAAACAGGAGAGCAGATTATCAAGATAACAAAGCAGCAGTTCTTTCTCCTTAAGTGTCCAATTTCGTGCTTACTGGTAATCTTCTTCTTCTTTCTTCTTCGGTACGAATTGTTTGACAAGGCGCCTAAAAAAGAACGAGAAAAGCTTTTTATGTTATTGACTCTCATGCATTTGTTATGTTTGCCTACACACTTGGCAGGCACCATGTACAACACCACTAGTGACAGGCCAGGTTTTCCCTTGAGCAAAGTCTCATTAGCAGTGGGGAAAGCCAGATTTTATCGCAGAGCAAACCGACCGCATGGACTTGGGTTTTGCCTTTGAAATTATCATTTGAATCTAGTTGACAGAGGATGTGTGTCAAGTGTGTCATTTGAGTAATACAGAGTGGAGGACAGGAAACTAACTCGAGCAACACAGCCAGTTCACCACCATTTCATAAGTGAATGCAACAAGCCAGCAAGCACGCGAGGAACCACATCCTTCAGTATTTGCTAAACAATGAGGGTTGTCGACGTTGCCTTTCTCTTTTTTTTACCTTTGCAGTCAGTTAAGCAGAGAGTTCGTTAGATATTCATTCACTCACTTGGCTAACCGAGAGTCTGTCAATCTCTGACTGAATGCTGGAAATCAAGGAGAGCATTGGGAAAATGGCAAAAGAGAGCAGCTCGAGCTTAGATAGAGTTTCACCACGATCGCAAGAGCAAAGTCCCGATTTTGATTTGTGATTCATCGAGGAAACGAACTTCTTCAGAAGGGGCTGTTGAGCTAGAAAACAAGAGCATGAACTCGGTTTTGTGGCCAGGAGGCATGAAACAAAGGTGTATGTGTTGTGCGTTCGCAGGAAAATCAAGATTGGATCTCATGAAGTCATTAGTGCGACTGTGGGTTCCAAACTTCGAGGTCATTCGCCACACCTCAGGTAGTAGTATATCATTATTTGAAATGAAAAGTATCGATTTGGAAGTGCAAACTGTTTCAGTTTCAATTGGGAGCTCAATCCAAACGCACTTAAATCTCCCTTTGGCCTTGGTTTTTAGGCATTTCGTGGGGAATCGTGTTCCTAAGAGAGTTTCAGTGTTGCGAAGCGACCTCCAGGTCTTTTCCAAGGTCGTGTCAAAAAGCTTTGGACTGTCTCTCCCAGTACGAGCTCTGTGTGAACAACCAATGCATGAATCTGGGGGAGAGCACCGGAATCCAGGGATGGATTGTGGCCAGTACCATCATTGGCATGGTTCTAGCGGTAATTCTTGGCAGCATTGATCTTTTGCGGAAACATGCTTAATTGCTAATTTTTCTGACCCGCCAGTTTTGCACAGTGATGGGGTGCGTCTGTCTGCATCCAGATTGTGCTTGGTCCAAACGGTTTGCCCACCCTAGGGACAAGCGGCTTTTCTCACAATTGGAACAAGGCCTTCAAAAAAGCCAGATTGAGAACGACGCAGAAACAAGGAGGAAGAAATACCGCAGTATGAGCAACACGTCTCGTGTGACTCCGACCCCCAATAAGATGGACGAAATGACAAAGTTTTAAGTCATCTGTGATAACGCACATCAAACATTTATTACATTTAAGTGTTCCAAGCAATAACTACAAATAAGTACAAAAGTCTCGATTTTTCTATCAGTGTTGCCATTTGATGTTGCAGCAGGTGCCAAATTGGAACGGCATGAAATAAAAAAAAACCTTCATGTCATCATAAAAAAGCTGTCATCATACGTCTCACGATGAGTTTCAAATAAATGTCACGTCTTCATACAGGAGCTTTCTTTTCATCGATTCAAAGGGATTTCAACCAGGTATTGATAGAGGTCTATAATTCTTTGTAATCCATCTGGCCACTTCTCCGAGGGAGGTCGTCGTTTGGCCTAATAACCAATTACTTATTCCGACGTCAGACAGATCAATGGATTGGCAGAAATGGTCGTTCTTCTGTCTTTTATTATACAGAATTTTGCATTAAAAACACTACCACAAAGACATTTTACCATGGTTATTGCAAACTACCCTGGGACGAACACGAGTTTTGAAAAAGGTTTGGGGTTCGTCTTTTACAGTTCCTCTAAAATTATCTATGCGCCGATGTTTGGTTTGGTCCAAATATGGGTCCTCTTTAGGAATGAATAGCTTTCCCTCTCTTCCTGGGACACACCAAGCATAACGATGGGCAGGTGCAAACGAGCCTTAAGAAAGCAGGAAATGGGGCCAAATAGAAAATGAACCCGGATTTCACGCCATGTTTTTGAAACGCAATGCTCTATCGGACAACCATTTTGTGGCTGGGATTCTTTGGATCTTTGTGTTTTAAGTCAATCCGTACGCAAGATATCGACGGCCAAGGTGAGTCCCAAAAAGTATTGAGGCTGGGAGAACAAAAAGGAACCTCCCAGTCATGTTAATCCTCGATCATCTAGGGCCCTTGAGAGCATAATTGAGAGTGCTTGAGTGTGCAGCTCGAATTGGGTATTGAGGCCAGAACAACACTGATGGACATTCTTTTACCCTCCACCCAAATGTGGGACACGGTCCATTATGCAAACAAAAAATAAGGCCACATCGATCCATTTCTTCCAGAGATTGAAGAGAATTTCGAGGACGAGACTGAGCTCTTGATCCAGGAACGTTTGAAAGATAATTGCACCCGATGCGTGCTTTGGAAAGGGCATCTTTGCCACAGATTTCAAGCTTGCATCCTCTGCAATGAAACGATTCCCTGCGGCGATTCTATGGAATGTCGATATGGGATCTGTAGCAAACTTCCCTACCAAGGTATATAATCCCATATTATGCTCTCTTGTCAAGCAAGCGTCTATGAAGAAGCATGATTCTCTTTAGTATCCCGAACCGGCGATCCATTGGGCAAGGTAATTGCATTGATTACCCTGACCATCTTCCTCCTAAGTCTGCTGACGTTTTGTCTGCGGGTGTTCGCCAACTCTTGTGGGGATCGACGTTGCTGTGTGGTCCAGTGCGCCATCTCTCTTCAGTGCTGCTGTGAGTGGAAAGCGGGCAGATTAAGGATTCTTCCAAATTCCCCAGGGCACACCACACATCCTCGAGAATCTGGAATTGATCAGCAGTATCGAACCAACGGGCGACGGGCGAGTTTATATCCACCGCCTCCACCTACTTATGTGGAATTGTTCCCCGAAGGTAATTCAGGTAAGGATGCTTCACCATCATGAAGTTTCATCTCTCAGGTTATCCTTTTCGCCAGAAGCAGGTATCATCTCAAAAAGAAAGCTTGAATAGAAATATTTTCTTCTTAAACTCCTCCTAGCAGGTCGAACCGAGACTCTCGAGTTGACATTTCAAGACGAAGACGAGAACGACCAACAGAACGCGCACCAAAACCAGTCAGATTCGATCTCGTATTCCGAAGTTCAACAGCGTCGAGCTCAAACTGCACCTGTTCAAAGACGACGCTCCTCCTCTGAAGTAGTTTTAGAAAGGTAAGAGAGCACGCCTGACTTGAGTGTTGAAACTACTTGAAATGTTTAACTGTACACTGACTTCTTGTCGTCGGGTTTAGGTACTTTTCTGATCCCTCAGAGGGGGCATCAGCAACCATTTTTGCCCGACCCCAAACCTGCATATGGACGTCGAGACAATCCCTTTACCTTCATCAAGCCGTACCGGAATCCGTGTTCACGACATCCGTTACGGAGCCTCCAGGCGAGGTGGCCACGCTCAACATTCCGGACCAACAAATCATCGAACAGGGTTTCATACACGCCAATCCCCGGTCCTTATCTCTCCGACTGACCAGCTTCGAGTCGGCCCAGCCCCAGAATACAATGAGCCCCGTGGAGTTCGGCCTGTCCTTGGCGGCGGACTTGGCTTCTCCGGAGATGCCTATTATACCCGTCGAGGAGCCTCAGACATCGCCAGTCGTCCCAACGTCTTTATAGGCGCTCCAAAGGGCGAAACTCAAACAACACATTCTGACCAAAAATCAACAATGCCTACCCTGCTAGGATGGGGCAAGTCGAATCAAGTAATAGACGTTTCAAATATCAAAACTGCCAAGGCCGCACGCGACCAGGGTGAGGATGACCCTGTTTGCAACAAACGGGCCATTCGGCGGACCTGTAAAGTGATTGGACTTTTATCCCTTGGGATAGCTATGGTATCTGCCCTCTATTGTGGGGCTATTACTTTGGGCATGACGGACACTTACGAGGTCATCCGTCTGGCCAACGGTTGTGATACTCTAGAAAAGTGTCCTTTGGCTTGGAGCGATGTCGAGCACGGCAATAAGCCCGTGTGTCTGAAGGAGTTTTGTCAAAAGGACTGCTCACTTCTCAGCGGCAACCAACGAGTGGGCATTTGTGATCGGATATGTGTCCTACGCGAGGATTGCACCAGTAACTTTGTGTCCTATCGGGCAAAAGTCAATAGTGAGATGAAAACGGTGCAATTGATCTCGCTAGTTTTCTTGTTGGTGTTCGCCATAATTTGTGTGATAGCCTTTACCACTCGAATACTCGTCCGCAAAATCTACCGCTACATGAACGATATCGGGGATGATGTTCCAGACAGCGAGGATGAAGAGGATAACGCGAGATCCGGATTCAAATACCTCAAACGCATGGGCGGCGATCATTCGTCTTAATGCATGTGCAGAGAAAAATATAATTTGATTTTCTTTTTTTACCAGAAATTAGCCTTGATTCTAGCCGAAGAGGGGAAAAAACACGACAAGGCTAATCATGCTGATTGTATGAAAAATAGCATCAAGTTCAAGGGCAAAATTAGAGATCGAGCGAGTCAGAGCAGAAAGAAAAAAGGAAGCAAGCAAGCAAGAGTGAAGGAGGGAATGACATGTTCACAAAACCCCCAAATGTCGTGCATATGAAACCAGGCCAACCCCTCTGAACATTTTCTTTCTGTCGTCATGATGAATAGGACACGGAATGATTCGAGGTCTTGAGTTATATGTTTTCAATGTCGAATCTGTTGCCGTTGTGTTCCCCAATGACATCAGAAGACAACAAGGCTGTACTTTTGAAACACAGTGGTTAACATACTATTTAACTGATAAGAAAGAAGATGATTCCTTATGATTTCGAACAATTTTTGAAGTCTACAGTCCTGGAATACAACAAAAAACGTGAAAATTCCCCTCGTATCTCCCTTTGAAGCTTGTACGAAATATTTTGAAACCCCAAGACGCGGAGTTGTAAATAGTCCGGGGAACAAATTGCTGTACAGTGTACAAAAACAAGCGTCAGTGTCACCAGGAATCAAATTCCGAGCGAGCATCAACAGGGTGAGACTTGAGTTTCCACAATAACACATGGACGACATGACAATGGACAAGGGTGGGCGTTGTCTTTCACTAGGGTGAAGATTTCGGGTTTGGGTTCTTACCTCAATTTTGTGGCGTATTCTTGTTCGATTTTGCATCTTTGGTCCACGAAGTTGCCGTATTTTTCGAGAAATTCGATCCCTTTATGGGTGTGTGCGGCGATATTATCGTATTGATCCTGGAAAAGAATTGGAGAAAGAGATTGTGATAAAATTAAAACTCCATTTCATCCATTTCGATCGGGATCGCGCCGTAATCATATATCATCTTCCGTCCAGGAAGCAATCAGTGTGATAGAAGTGAAATCTAATTTCCACCAATTTTTTTTCAAGTACATTAACTCGCACGGTCGTCAAGGACAAACTCCCGAGACTTTTTAGCCGAATCTCCCGATGCCTTCGGTTTTTCTGTTTCCATTTTCCCCCTTCATTTGGAAAAGCCTTGCGATTCATTCTTTCTCAAGCAAGTACGACCTATCTAATTTGGTGTGGTCTGGTTCTGAAAATTCAATTTCACACTAAGTACCCTCATAAAGTTTCGGGTTCCAACCCTCTTTTACGTGACATTTATGAAGCTCTTGAACATGCATTCCTGTGGCAGAGGCCATAAATCCGAGGTTCAAATGTTGTCAGGAAAACAACCCCGTGTTATCAACTTCGTCTTGATAATAAGAAAGTTTTGCCAGCCGGGTTTTGGTTGGTCTCATTTCTCTCGAGTCAAAAAAAAAGCGAAGAAAAAAATCGGACAAAAAGCCAATTGGATACGGGTGAATGAGCGAACCATAAAACACATTCTCAATGACCCTCGTTTGACCTAAATAGTTCAAACTAAACTATCGATGAATCGCCTTCTTCGCGTGTCAAGTCATTTCCTTGAAGATCAGTTTCTTGCTAAGCTTAAACTTGAGCTGTTCCTACCATTCATTACTTCATACAAGTAACTTGGAACTAGCTTGATTGAGGGACTTTGACTAACTCGTTATTCATCCTTTTCTTGGGATCAATAGACAAAGGTCAGTCTGCATTCCCATACAGAGAGAGAGAGAGACAGAGACAAGGATAAATTTCTTCATAGGGCACACATGACTTCATCATCATCATCCTCTTCGCTGTCATCCTCCTCTTCATGATTTTCCTTCCCCTTTCTTTCACGTTCAATGTCAAGAGCGTACCTTGAAAATATTTCGAACGGACCGTTCCGTTCCTTGAACAATGCTGACGAGAAGAAAAGACAGAAAGAAAGGGAAAAGAATTGGAATGAGACGAAACGATGGGCGTTAAGCCTTCTTGGGCAATATTCGACCTCCACATTACAAACATACCCATTGTACCAGTTACTTGTATGTAGCAAGGGGGAAATTCTAGAACTACGCAAAGATATGTATCAAAGCAGCGCTCCTGGAACCTCCTCTCCCCCAACAAAACAAAATGAATCAGCACAATCTCGTTCTTGTGCATTGTTTGGTGCGACCAAATCAACCTATCGAGCACAAAGAATCGCCCCACAACCATCATTTGGAGACTTGAACGCTTCTCTTTGAGGAAATGGATTTTGTTTCTCAGTCGTCAAAGTGGGGGAAAAAGGTTAATGATGTTTAAACAAGATTTCACCGCTTGATAAATGTCCGACTGGTTTGTTCTCGAAAGGGAGCGAAATTTAAGTGGAGTCTTTCATCCTCTGTGCCGGGCTGAAAATCATGTCTAATTAGTCGAAGAAAGACCATTGCTGAACAATTGGAGAATAAGTCCAATTTAACACTCCAATAACCGGCCGAGCTCCTGGATTCATTTTCACTCCTTCCCAAAGTACTCAACAAGAAAAATTTGTGCGAGTGACGCAATCCATCCACCTTGGGCTGCCAAACGACATATTCTTTGTTCAAGATTTCATACTTGGGGTGAACCGCACAAGCTAAAGATTTTATCGACTCAAAAATGACATGTCCTCACTTTGACTCAACAATCCAAAGCTTGATTCCCATTTCGTTATAATTGACTATTTAAAAAATCAACCTTGAGGCTACGTATCTGACGCATCTCTCCAAATAGGACCCTTCTCGGCCCATTTTGAGCGTCATCCACCCAAGGCAAAGTTAGGCCCACACTCAAAATGGAGGCTGGGCTGACAATCAACCTGAATGAAAGTCACAGTTAGAAAAGCGGCACGATTCCCCAATTCAGTGTAAACCCCCGAAACTTGGAATCGAGCACGAACCAACATCATCCTGGGGGGAAACGGTAAACCGAACTAACTAACAAGCGGCATCATAAACCCAGGGGTGATGGGATGCATGTCATGCTGACAACCATCCACAAACAAGAACAGGTTCAGCTCAGGATGTGCCAAAAGCCAACCTTGAACTCTTTGGCGAATGAACCCATGAATGGGAGTTTGAAGTGCACTTTGACTTGTCTTCATGAGAGACGGTATTTGAACTCGTCCTAATGCTCGTGCACTCGGGATGGCCAATTAAAATCACGGGAAAGGAAGTGCCTCGTTGACCTTAGTAGTCAAGCAAGAGTAGTGAACGGTACATGTTTTGGCAACCGAGCATGGTGAATTCGCTCGAACTTCTTGAATGAATATAATGGCGGGGAAAAGTTCAGTGCCTCTCACTCAAATCTGGCTGGCGTCAGTGTAAGAGACGGTCTCATTGTGCTCTCAAGATGGAGAAGGGCTGAGTGAAATGGGCAGAGAAAGGTCGTCGAAGCGAGTGGTCACGTCCTCAATCAATAGATAACTTTAAGAAAGGACAATACAATACAATACCAAACGTGTCTCGTCTCAGTCTATTCTTAACCTTCTCAAGTCATTGTTCTTAGACACTTGGTCGATATCGAGGCTTGCTCACTTGTTCTTTTCATTCGGAAAACATATTCGACTCAATTTTGACTGACACGGCTTCCAACTTCTAACCTTGAAGTCCTCGTGAAAAGGGTTTTTTTTTGCGCCGACTGATGAGTTTCCCAAATGCCAAGGTGCTCATCTACATTGTGTAGATTGGTGGTCATAGATTTTTGTCTTCTTGACTCGAGATAAAGGTCATCATATTTTGCGTCTTCAAATATCAACTCACTCTTTTATCTGCCATTCAGGTCAGCGATCTATGGACTTATGGAATGGACGCCACAAAGGCCAAGACAGATGGAAAGAATTTTGAGATTAGATTGCGCCATCATCATCATCATCATCTTCGAATGCTGATTCGAGGTGCATTTTATTCGATCCCCAAATCTACCCTTTGAAAGTAAAAGATGAAATTGGATTCTACCTTTGAAGGAAGCCAATCGGAATTACTGACAGGGCGTCTGAAAATGCTTCCAAGATTGGGAAAGAGAAGCGGAAAAGAAATAAAAACAGTTTCGATTTGTCAGTGCCTCTTGGTTTCTAAAATATTTGCTTTTGCCTGAGTCACGAAACATGGCTCAACAATCCCCACATGCAGTAATTAGAAGGGACCTGATAAGACCATCCCACTCACTAAGTACCAAGTAATGCATTTCCAGCCTGAACCGAGTCCAATTGATAATAGATCCCCGATTTCGAGCTTTGAGCTTGGCTTGGAACTCGTTTCTGGGCATATGAATTACTCCCCGTTCTTCTCGCATTTCTGGACTCTTGCGTTGAAACTTTGAAATCAGAAATGTGAGAGTCACCACTGATAAGCTCAGTGACGAGTCCTCTACCTACTCCAAACTGTCTTTGCACCTCCAAATTAGGAGACAAGATCCTTTCACTCATGGCTTCTAATCTAATTCTGACTCTTAGGGTGCTTCTAATGTGCCCAAACTCGACCATACAAATGGCTTCCAGACACTTTCCTCCGATAAGAAACCGTTGTTTTGTGGCCAACAATCGACAATGATTTCACCTCATTGGAAGCATAACGGAGAATCTGAGCACGATCGTGAGTATTCGTCATCTTCCACACCTTGGCGTTGACTTCAACCCAATTGCTGATGGGAATTGAGAGGAGGTGGTAGAGGGCAGAAACAATCATCCAGATGTTTGGATGAATAGACACGAACAATTATTCTTTGAATTCGGGCCAAAACCACGCCCTCAACCATTAGAATTTATCAAGCGAAGAGAGTCTCCGCAAAGGTTTGACCAATATGAGGTGGGATTTGCACGACAATCAGGTGTTCAAGGTTGCAGGCTCAAGACTAGTATTGAAAGGGAGATTAGGGAGCAGTTCTGCGTAGATGTATTGTCATTTTTTTTATTTTCAAACAATAGCCGGGTTTCAATTTGATTTTTAAGACTTGCTAAACATTGCTACAGTACCTTGTGAAGAAATACCTACTTTTAAGGAAAGAGAAAGAGTACTACACCTTGCAACTCACTTTTTGTCATCAAAAAGTCTAATCAATTCAAGGCCACCAAATTTTTGGTAAAAAAATTACCAAAAAATTTATTTTTTTAGTAATTTTTCTTGAAAATAATATAATGAAATCGGATTTTTTGGTAGTTTTTTTGGTAGTTTGGTAAGTTTGTTTTTAAAGCCTTTTCTCATTGTTTACATAAAACCAGTGTGTTACAATCAACGCCACCAAATTTATGCAAAATATTTTGCCGAAACGTATTATTTTTGATGTTTTTTGAGAAATGACATAACAAAATTGATTTTTTTTTGGTATTATTAAAAATAATTTTCTCTCTATATCGCCTAAAAACTGCCCTTTTATGTACTTGCATCATCTAAATTTTATTTCATGGGTAGGAAAAGATGCTAAAATGACCATATTTTCTCACAATTGTTGCAAATATAACACCTACTATTCTTATTTTGATTTTTGACATCCTTTTTGTTGATCACTCTCAACGGAAGAGGCATTTCTCTACATTCTTTCGAAATTTTCCCTATTTTTGTATTTTTCGACAAAAAATGCACATTGTTTGTGACTACAATGTAAAATACCATTCATAACAACCCAGCGGGCCTGTGGATTAACTAAATATCCCTGTTAAAAATCAAAAACGCTGTCTTTTTGCTTCTTTATCTTGACTTTGACGTGAAATCAAAAATTTCTTCTCATGGAGGGTTTAACACACGCCTGAAGTCACATCTAGCAAAAATTTGTGTGAGGGTTTTTTTCTAATTCTAAAATTACCCGTTATATTAACTCTCAAATTTTTGAATCACTCAAATTGTCAATCATTGGTAAAGTAGTCAAAAATGGACCAGTAAAAATGAAACATCGGACCAACTGATTGTACCAAGTGGAAACAAAATTTCTAAGTATCATATCATGTTATTTAGGAGGCTGGGCCATATGTTGATTGAGGGAATCGAAATTTGCGTTATTGAGATACAATCACTTTTCAGACGAATTTTTTCCAATTTTTGGGTGAAAACCTGAATGCTTGAAATTTTTCTAGAGCTTTTTTCCAAAAAATTTTTGAAAATTTCGATGGCTCGATTCTAGTTTTAGGGTAAAACGTGATTTTTAATGAGAAATTGTAATTCATTTTGTAGCCGAAAGTGGCCGATGGTTTCAAATAGGTGGTCGTAAGTGATCGATTTTTAGAGCAAAAGTGGCAACCCTGTCCTTGATCAGACTACAGTTCTAGGTCAGACACTCACTGCAGACTGTTTCGAACTTCGAAATCTCAGATGTAAAACTTCGCAACTTCTCGAGGAGGCCTCATTAAAAGGCAATAAAAATATTTCTGTGACTCCGAAGTTTGTCTCGAACTTTGATATAAATTGTGTCGTGTCACGGCACCCTAAGTGACTCATGCTAGTACACATCACAACGGACAAACTCTTTTTATGCACGTGTTCGTCGATAAACTTGCTACAGGGCCGAAATCAGTGTCATTTATAGATAAGAAACCTTTTCTTCTCCAAATCCAGCCAATTGTTTATGAGGGTACCCCCAGACTTCGAGGTAGACACAATGAATGTTTGCTGCTGATATCGTGTCATTTGAGAGGAAATTACTTCATGCCGAATAGATCCCTCGATTGCTTGCACATTGCCGACCTGGATAAATGGGCTTATCGCCTTAATCCATAACAGTCGCTCGTGATAAAATATTTTGAATTCTCCTCTAGACCACATTGAACATGAAAACCATGAGAGAATAGCATTAAGAGCTCCATATTTAGCATCGTGGAATCAAGATTGCTTCATCTCAATCCTGTACGAAGTTTTGCCACCTGAGATGTAGCTTTGTCCTCGAAATGCTCACTTTGAGCACATGAGGAGGAATGAAGGGGGTCGCTTTGTCAGCTACTACTTGGCTAGGCAAGAGATCATTTCAACATCATGAGATAATTGGCTAATTTGCTGCCACTTCCAGAGTTCAGAGCAACAACTCCTTCGCCTTCTACTTCGTTGTACGTACATCATATTCGACGCTTTAATGTCATTCAAGTATAATCACAACCCATTTCTTGCCTTGCAAAAACTGAAGACATCTCTTCAAGGAGAGAAATGAAGATTACCACTCAAAACAGGGGGATTCAAGTGGATTCGACGACGTTTGGAAAACTTTCATTTCTACACTTGTTCACCATAAAGCGAACACTTGAAGTTCAACCGTTTTCTGGAAACTCTTTGCCAAATCACGGCGTCAGCAAACGAAAGTCACAGGAAAATGAATGAATCGTAAGGCAAAAACATAATAATGTCTCCTGCATTTCTTCTCCTACTTCCAACCCTTGGCTTGGCTTCAAATCTCGAGTTGAGTTCTATTTTGTTGGCATCCATCCCAGGTAGAAAGGACATGGGAAAGTGAAACCCGATTCCCATGACAGAAGTTCAGTCGCTAGACTTGATTACTGCCGAAATCATTTGCAACATAATACGTAACATGGCAGCAATAATTGTAACGCAGCTACAAGCGGATTAGATTAGTTTGATTACTAGGGATGCTAATTTATGTCAAAGCACATCGTTGTAAACTTTAGATAAGATTAAAAAATTCATCCAAGGGCAAATGATCATGAATGAATAAGGAAACTCAATTACACTGAGTGTTCACTCTAAATTTAAATCTAACTATAATTCATATTGAGCCTGGGAGCTTTTTCGGCGTAGGATTGGCTCAACAACGAATTCAGTTTGTCTTGAAAGGGGCTATTTCTTAAACCACGCGAAAAACAGCATGAGCTCAAAAGATAAAGAAACTATCAGTCATTGGCTAAGCTGAAAGTTACTTAAGTCGCGGAAGTCTAACATCATAAAGGAGAAAGCCCATTGTTTTCCTGTGACTCAATATCGTTTTCCAAGCATCTCTAACTCGTTGGGGGTGATGATTCTTTTCTCCATCTTTTGGAATTTATGTGCTCCTCATGACAATTCGCACCGGTTTGTTACGCTTTAAAAATGGCTGCTTCCACTTCCGCACTTGGACGAAGAATCATTCTTCACGTACGAGCGATTCGAAGAAGAAGTCATTTCCATCTTCACAGAACGCAAGAGTCAAAAGACGGGAAAGAGAAACAAGCCAAATAACCATTATGAAGGTTGGTGCACTAGTTTGGTTAGCGCTAATAAGTGAAACTTCTTCATCACCTCTGTCGACAAAGTAGTGTGTGGTCTCCTTATTTCCCCACCTTTTTCGATCGATTCAAACGGGAACATGCGAGGACTAATGCAGAAGGGGTGGGGAGGTAGCTAACTGGGTAACTGTGAAGATTAAACCTGTTTGGGATGTTGTTGGCTACCTTGCATGCACACATGCATTCAAGAGCGAACTAAGATGAGGCCCGGTTTTTTTTCCGCTTCAACATGACTTCTCCGAATCGCCCTGGTTAAGAGCATTCTCCCACGTAAAATCAGATATCTGCTGCCAACACTGGCAGATCCCTGTTAAAAAAGAGTGGACAAGGAAGGTCCGTCTTTTGGATGGACAAAGTAAATGAGTCCGAAGTGAAAAATATCCTCTCGTTTCGGCTTATGCGTCATCCAGGAATTTTTTTTCCAGCTCACCTTCAAGCTATGAAAGTTCAAGCTGGCAGGCATTTTTTATGGCAAAACATGCGGTCCCACACAACTACAAATTGGTACGTCAATCCAGAAAACAAGTGAAATATTTTTGGTCCTCAACATAGTTTCCTACAATATCTACGTCCCTGCGCCTTTTCTTTTCCCAATGAGCTATCTTCATCCCCCAATACTTTAAAAGCCCCACCCTAGGGGAAAGGAACGTTACGGCATCCCAGGGAGGTGCAGACATCGCTCTATCAGACCAATTTAGAGGCTTTGAGGGCAGAGAGCAAACAGACAGCCACGTCCAAAAGAAGCAAAGGAGGAACACGTTTCAACTGCAACAGCTGACTCGATTGTCTTGAATCTGGTGATCTCCCAGGGGGAGAGAAAATGATTAGAAATATCACCAGGCACAGTTGTCTCTATGAATTGGAAATTCCAATAGGTTTTCTAACGATAGTAAAGGTCCCAAAAATCACTGCAACTGCAGTTTTCTTTGACCCCTTTAGTCGTATGAACCTTTTGTAATGGGAAAAGGGTGGTGCAAGGGCATTCTTACACCCCTTGATTGAGTGGATGAATGAGTCATACTCTCCCATGCAAGCTACAATATGGTGTCCATGGTCTGCTTCGATGGTTTTTCGAGTAAGAAGGACTCAACACGTACGTCTGAAGAATCATAATGTGAGACAAATTCCCCCTAGAAATGGAATGAATCGATCCATGAACGCACGAAAAACTCCAAAGCCAAGAACTTCTCCTTTTGAAGATTCAATCAATCCGGGCTTTTTTCCTGAAGAGGACGTGTCAATTAATTCAAGGGCAATTTCAAATCTTGGACCGGTTGCTTGATGGTTTCGACCTAAACATATTGTGTAATGAAGCATGTGGTTACTTTATTTTTGGTCCGAGATGGGAAAATCTCGCTTTCCCTTCCCCTGAAATGATTTTGTGAACATGATTCATTAACAGTTCAGGTGCGATCATGATGAAACCAGAACTTTCCATTTTCTACCAAAGGATTTTCTCAAGTGTCTATCAAGCCAAGATTTAAAATACAAAACAAGTTTTCACGTGTTTTTGTGGGGGTGCATTAATTGAATCCTCCTTTTAGTAGGGTGTCCAGGACAAATCATCATGCTATGATGCACAAAAAAATAATGAAGATCCCTTCAAGGTTTTGTTTGTAGAGATGTCGAAATCGGACTTAATGAACTCATTTTCACCCCGGGACAGTGGCAGGCAGGTTGGCCATGGAAAGAGCTCTTCAAGAACTGGTGAAGTTTTTTTTTCCGACTTTCCGTTCAAGCATGAACTCGGAATGATTAAAATTTTGACGTCCTGGAATACTTTTTGAGTAGCTTGTGATGGGTTGTAATTTGGCCAATGAAAATGTGAGGATCATAGGAATGCTCATGACGAGCTTTAATTTTGGCGTGTTTGCTTTTACTGGGGTCTCAAAATTTGATTGACAGCCAAGATCTTTTCACTTCATCAGTCTTCGTGGAGGTACAAATATTGTCGAGGTTTTTGAGTAATCTCTAAAAGGAAAACTGTGTGAAACGCTTCTCATAAATGGGGCTCAAAATTAGGCTAACTTTTCTTTTTACTCTGGGTGTTCCAAGGTGACAAATAGAGCTCAGAGGGGCCTTTTTCGACTTCTTTTGAGTGGTCGTTATTCATGAACAGCACAAGCATCAGATTTCACTTTTCCCAACCGTTCATTCTTTGTGTTTCAGGTAGGAAACAATCCAACTCCTGATCCCATTATACGACTTTGATTTGTGGCGTGACATAACAATTCTGAAGGGAATTGGTCATTGAATGGATGGAGGTAGATTCAGACTCGAGTGAGTCAACACCACCAGAAACTAATGCAGATTCGCCAGAAAAGCCACATGACGAAAAAGTCATCCCTGCTTGATCAATTCCGACTCGATGTGTGTTTGTGACTCACGCCACCGCAATGAAATATCGCACGATTGCGACAGTTACAAGATTAATTTCCAAGGTAATTCAACGCGTAATCTCCTAATCGGTATAAGAAGCTTCAGAGTAGGGAAGCCTTCCAAGGGAACCAACTTGAACAGATGACAAAGCTAATCCAAGGTCAACACACATCAAACGAGAAAGAGAGAAAACGAAACGACGAGTCAAGTGTAGTATTGATTTAGCTTTGTTAAAAAAACACGCGGGAAGACGTGATTCCTTTTGACACTAACATTGAGCAATTATCAATTTTATGCATCTCGAGAGACTTGATAGCCAGTCATTTTCTATGCAAATTTCCGAGGCGTTTTCGAGACAGGTAAAATTGGCTGCATTCGTTCGCTCCGAGCGCAATTGCGGCCATGAAGCGTACCTAAATCCAAACCAACTCTCGGTTTCACCCCATTATGACAATTACACAATCGCGATTGCTCTTTCCGATTAACAAGATTCCGCCACCCTGAGAAGGCTGCGTGATGGCAACTGATGGGCTCGAAGTTTGTTTCGTCAAAATAGAGACATGAGAATCACCTTTGGGTTAGTAGAGGAATTTATTAGGAGGCCCAATCTTTTGACTGAACGCCTCGGGACTAGTTTCACCTTCTTACGTATCCAAGCAGGTGGGAAAGTGCAAAAAGTCGAATGTGCTCTAGTGGCGAAACACCTCGCCCGAGGCCCAAAAAGTCATAATTGAAGCAATAAGGCGATATGAGACCTCCCCCTCTCCCGAGCAATTCTTTATCCATGATTACAAGAAGGGAGAAGCCCTTCTCTTCGAACATAAGTCATTATTGCCACTCTTCCAAAACACAAAAGGTTTCAAATCTCCCTAAAATTTCTGGATCAAGTTTCTCAAAATGGGCTTTGGTCATGGTAGAAAACTCTAGAAATGGTGATGGATGGGTATTTGCAACAAACTAGGCTAAACCTGAGTCATGCTCAGACCAAGTCTGGAACCTCCTCCGCAAACCAAGTTGAGCGACAAACCCAGATGTGCTTTTTCCCCAAACCGAGAGCCTCTTGGTTTATTGTTGTCTACCTTTGTTGAATTCTCATTGTTGGACATATTTTACTGAACCTTCTTGATGTGGAGAATCCATATATCTTGCATACGATTGGTTTTGATTAGTTTGATCAATGATTTTTGATCGAACAACTTTCAGATATTGGAAGAAAAAGCGTTTTTGTGGCACATGCAAAGTTCTTTTCCTCTTTCTCCACTTAAGGCGTGTTTGCATCTGAGCACGACAAAAAGCAATCAATTTGAGAAAATTGACTCTTGACTCGACGATAATCTTTGGGCCACTATTTAAAGCCACCTCGCCAATTTGTTCCTTCATGTTTGACTCTTGGAACACCTCGACATTACTTAGATTCTATGAGAATGTCAAATTGGATGTGTTTGGTTCAAAGGTTCTCAGATGTCAAGGTCCCCAACCAAAACAACACTGGATGCACATTGTGTTATGTTTTGCGATGGACGGATACACGACGCAATTTAAAGATTCTTAAATACCCACACACAAATTTGGCGTGATTAGAATTGCACAAGGCCCAACCCTTTCTTGAAACCAAATGTGATCTCAGTTGCTGAGCAAGGTTATCCTCACGACAAGCGCCCAACTCCTTTATGAGAATCGAAACCTTGACATGGGGGGATCCCTGTAGTCTTAGTTAAGGCGGAAATATCCCTCTGAATTATGTGCTTTTTGCCCATTCCGTTCTTGGTAAGAACAAAGATCTCTTTCCTATTGCGATATTTAGCCACTTCTAGTCACTCTTCATAGTCTTCTATGAAAAGCAGGATATTAAAAAAGGACGACTTCGCATTGGCAGGAAGGGAGGGTAGTTGTCAATATTTTCATTTTCTACTCATTTGAAAATTAGAGTGGGTAGGTGGTCTACGAGTTACTGGTAAGTCATTGGCCTTAGGGAGAAATCATCGGCAAATTGCATTTGACAAGGGTCATCAAAAATCGGTGTCGCAAACTTTCGTGCACAGGTTTGATCACGAAAACCACTAGGCACCACAGAGAACTTGGCACTTGGATTGGCCACATGCATGCACACTAACCAGTCGACCAATCTCATATCCAGAAACCACGAGAATGTCAATGTATGCAGCCCTCATGGGCAAGGAGGGTTTGCAATTTACATTTTTCTCCCCCTCTTCATCTCTGTGTAGCGAAATCTGACTTTAACCACAATCAATTTCACTTTCGGTACTTTTCTGAAGTCTTATGATGATCAAGAAGATGAGTAGTCATATTCATTATAATCTACATGTCTGAAAGGAGCGAGAGTAGGCAAGGATTGCAAAACAATCACGACTCTTCAACCTAGAGGTCTTTGTGGAGTGGTCGTCCCATATGGCATTCATACCCTTTCATCCATATGCAAAAAGAGGAAGGTAAAAATGTAAGTGAACTACATAGAATGTTATCATCCAGTCTTCACAGCTGTCAGCTGGATCGGACCTTAAGAACATTAGGTAGTGCAAAAGCCTCTGCAAGCTCTAAAAAGCAAGCATGAAAGTCATTATTTAAGCCGCAAATTGTGAGCTAAATAAACAGAGGAAGAACCCCAACAACCACAATGATTTGGGAAGCTCTGAAATGTACACGATCTCGATTCTACATTTAGTCGTCCATTGAGGCCGTCAACTGATGATTTTTGGAAGATTTATGCTCCTGAATTGAAATTGACGAATCTTCCAAGGTGATTGCACAAAGGAGACAAATACTTCTCCGATCTCAACCTATCTTCTTGAGCATGCCTAAAAGCTGCATTCCATTTGAAAGGGAAAGAGGTGAATCGAGTACCAAATAAAATAATGGAGAAGAACGAGGCCAACTCCTTGGCTGCAATGGTTGGTTTCTCCCGATTAAGACGTGTCATTGAATTGTTTTCCTTTCAACGTACATTGTAGTACGATTCGAAATTGTTTGTCAAAAAAGCGTGTTGTTTGTTTCCAGCCTCAGGGGATGAAGAGAGCTTTGCTTGAGAATGATCAGATGTTGCCTGGCAGAAAGAGTCTGTTGGGGTGTAAAGAGTCGTCTAATTCATCAATTTTGAGCTGCCCCTCTTGAGCTTGTCTCGTTGTAAAGCCGACAACATGGTGTACACACAGAACAGTTAACAAGACGACATTCTGGTCAAAGCAGATCGCTATTTTTCTCGAGATTAACTTGATCTCATCTCAGCAAATCTGCCAAAGATATTAAGCAACTTCAAGTGAAAAAAGTGATGAAAGCTTTGGATGGAATTTGAGGAATGCTTGGACAAAAAGACGGTGGAATTTGAAGTCCTAGAAACAATCGAGATGAAGAAAGACAAGAACATATTCCTTCCCCTTCCCAATGCTTACGCTGGATTTAAATCTGGGGATGAGAATCACAACAATCTATTATCAACCCTAACGAAACATGTGATGCAACAAGACCAGCAGACATTTTCTTCGCCCCCCCCCCCTTTTTAGCTAGCACGTAAACAAAAAAATAAACATTTCAAAACGCCCACATATTGCAAGAGCGTTTGAAAGAATGTTCATTTTAAATGCCAGACATAAGGATCGAGAAGCGAAGAAGGATGACAATTTTAAGTCCATTTGAAAGATTAAGTTACGTAATGAGCTATTTGCAGTATCATGCAAGGCATTCCTACAATCAAATACCGACCAGACGCAATGAGCACTAAACGATATGTACAGATCAAGGCATAAGTAATGAATTGTGGGCTCATTCTTATTTGTTCAACACCAGACGTGATGATGAGAAGTATTGGAGCCCTTCATTCACAGGTTCATTGATCTGTCTTCAATTTAATGCTCCATCTGTTCGATCATGGTTTTTGGTCGGTTTCCTTGGAGAAGCCGGAGAAGAAGGAGCAACAACCACAACGAAGCTAGCCTATTCGCCCACGAGAAAATCATCATACATGAACTGATTTTGATCCACCTGTAATTCGTTTATGAGGCTTAACGATGACTCTTCAAAGTGTTTTATGAAAATGTCCAACAGGAGCATCATCACCATCAAGCACGGTTTCTTTGATTTTCAAACACGTTGAAATAATTTCGAGCCTTCTAGTCTCAGATGTCGTATTCCAACTCTTGGATTTGGGAGTACGTACAATCTTGATTTGAGAAACAGATTTAAATCTGGAATCACAACGTTGAAGGTAAGAGTTCCAGTTCGATTTCTCTCCTTGTTCGTTCAGAACCAGGAAGCAAGAATCTTGATCCCAGTTTCATCTTTTTCGTCGATCAAATGCGTTCAAATTCACAAGGAGCTTCAATCCAGTCAAACCTCACGTGAAGGTTGGAATGAAGAGCGTCTTGGATGCACTTGCAAATGAAGGAGAACAAAGATCAAATGAGGGACAACATTCAAACACACATTTCAAAGTGATTGAATCCTGAGCACCTGTCTTTCAACATCTCGCCTTCTTTCATCCAAACAGACCGACTTATTTGAGGATTGAAGAAGATTTAGAAGAGGTGACCGAAGCTTTGTCACTGACCTTGAACATCACCTAAGTTCGAATCTTGGCCCCTTTCCCCAGCACCGCCATCACAACTTTCCCAGCTGTTTTCCTTCCAACGAACGAAGTTCGTGTATTAAATGCCAAACGCGAGAGAACAAACTACAGACACACCCAATAGACATCCGCATCCCAAAAAGAACTCTACTCCGGAGAACTCAGCAGACACGAAACAACACTGGACATTGAATCATTCGACACCTGCCCATTCGGCACACCTGGCTTTAATCCGGCGAATACCAGCAATTATGAATACAGAAGAAAACGGGGATTTCCCTGAAATTTCAACCTTTTGAGGGGTGCGCAATTTGGGTGGGAGTGACTTAAGATGGTCAAAAGATTCATATCAAGCGGCAATAGCCATCATTAAGGGTAGGTAGTGCCCTTAGCCTTCCTAATGCGTAGGTTTCAGCTGCCAGGGTATTATAGCGGTCGAGGAAGTCCAACGATAAGAAGACGCGTTTTTTTGACAATTATGTCAATGAACAAAAACCCTTGAAACTGTGTTTGTTACGTGTTTCTGCTTTAGAGCGTCCTTAGGTTAGGACAAAGAAGGCGGAAGAAAACCGAAAAACGACACAGTTATGCTGCATAATAAGTGTTTCACACCAATCTCATGCCTACCGAGAGGAATCTATCAGAAACGACTTCGTGTTTATTGATCTAGCCCAAGCCATACCAATCAAAACTAGCTCTAGCTCTTGGCACATGAGGTATCTTGACCAGGAACTGATACCAATAGTCTCCGTCTCGATGTAAATTTGGGATTTCCCGGCCATAACCAAACGTCGAAAAGCTATACCGTCCAAGTTGTTTAGGCGGTTTAATAAAATCGATCAATAAAGTATCCAACCAATTTTCGTTCTTACCCATAGCTCCGTGCCCCAACTCATGGTGAACCACACTCCACACTCAAAACGAATCAATCCAACAATCAATCGAAGGTCGAGATGGTACACAAAAACCTGGGCCCAACTTCACTTCACTAATGCCGCATTTTCCACTCAACTTTAGCACTCCTAATCGGTAGAACGGCAAAATCCGGATCGCTCACCTGCGGCTTAATACAAATCTTCACGTCATGAAACGAACAACCACCGAGGAGAATAATAATATAACTAAAGAACAGACCAGCAAACGAACTAAGACTCTGCCTGGCCGCCCGCCTAACTAACCCAATAGTATTTAGGGAGGAGAAGGAGGAGGGGGAGTGCGCCCAGGATTGAGAGCCTGCCCCTTGAGCTGCCTGGCTCCCGAGCTGTTTGTGCTCGCGGAATCACTCGATCGCTGATGATCAAAGCTGGGCATGGACGAGACCGAGGGAGGCAGTGATGTGGACCTGGACCTACTAGTCCTACTGGAAGCGAAAGATGTGGAAGAAGAGCACGACGAGAGCGAGAAGCGAGAGGAGAGGAGAGCGAGAAGCAAAAGGAGGCGGAGAAGGAGAAGGAGCGATGGATTTGGTTACTTCGACTACCGATCCCTGGGAGTTGAACTCAGTGCTGCCAAGGCTTGGGCGAGTGGGGTGGCCAAATTTACTCTGAGAATGTGCCAATTTGGGGACCATTTCATAAATATGGGCTGAAAAATTTGGTTGCTTTGAGACTGGGTTTTTTTACTAGATGGCCATGAATTTCCCAGAGTCAAAATAACCTATTGTTCTGTCTTCTAACTAATTCTTTTTTTTTTTTCAAATATGATTTATTTCATTAAATATTATTGAATTCTTTCTTTCAAACATCTTCTCCTTAATTCTCAAATAGCCAGAGGTTGTGCCTGTTCAAGAACCTCATGAACTTTTGTAGTGCTTGTGGCATTTTGAGCAGTTTTTGTTGCCTGTGTACAGTTTTTCCATTCACCCGAGACTTCTAAACCTTAATTTTTAAAGTTATGAAGAAACCAAATTGCAAAATCAAAGGACCGTCTGTTTCAAATTGAAAATTTACGCTAAAGCATAAAAAGGAAAAGAAAAAAAGAAACAGAGATTTGCTGTTCCGAAAAGTTTTAGCCATTTCCCTCGAGAAAGTCACATTTTTATCATAAAATTCGTAACTTCACACCGGGCAGAAAGAAGAATTCAACTCCATTCAACTGTTAATTAAGCACAATGTGACAAACTAGGAATTAATTATATATCACAAACTTCCCATTACAAAAATATAAACCATCAAGCTTCAACTGAAGAGCACGGAATATTTTTTGACCTTGAAATCAAATTTCTTTAAAGATGGTTTGATCAATATTTACGTTATCATTGATGCAAAGGAAAATTATATGTTTGTTTTCCTTTATGTGTAAGGATCGGACCAATCTGGCCAGCAGCAGAAGATCTGAAGCATCTTGGCAGCCCTTTCGGTAGGGAGAAATAGTGAGAGCAAAAAGAAGGGGAATCCTCGCGCTCTTGGGCCTTGGTTCCTGGCGTACAAAGTTTTTTTTTAAGGTTTTAGCCTAATAATAAAGTGATAGGAAAATATTTCTTGAATTTTAAATGATATATTGCTATTCAAAGTGAAACGTCACATTGGTGTATTTTGGTACCACTCGAAATTAAATACCTACATAAGGAAAACAGAAGTCGCATAGGCGACCCTGAAATGTTCTAGAATGGGCGTGTAAAAGGTTCATCCCAGTGTAGATGGAATTTGAATCAAGTGGTCAAATTTGAAAACTTTGTCCTTCAGACCGTCATTTTATTTGGGGTTATTTATCAAACATGTCTTTAAGATACAAGCCATCTACTCCTAACATAGTGATATTTTCCTCAAACTTGAATCGAAGTACACTTGTTATTAACTTATTCCGGGTAATTCATAATCTGGCCGAAAACTTATTTACTGGCAAAACAGCCCTGATCAAGTCAGGTAGAGCGTGGTACCTGAAGAAGGAAAGAGGGAATTCTTGGCCAGCCCGGAACAAACAAGGCGCGCTTAGAACAACACTTCTCCCAAAAAAAGCTGACCCGTTCCGCCTAAGGCACGAGTTCTAGATCACAAATATGTGTTCTAGACCCGGTCTGATCGCTTCACTTCGAAAAACGGATCAAAATCATCAAAATGTCTCGGAACTTGATAGTCACGTTTTTGAGCAACCTTAGTGGGACTTCAAGGTTCCTTTTGATTTCTTTTAGGACCCTAGGTTTCTGTAGCGCGTTAAGAAACGGGATATCAATTTTGAAGGTTTAGTTGTTAAGAGATAGAATGAATTAGATGAGGGAAGTTGCGACACTTAACTACCAAAGATTTATTACTTAAATGGAAACGGAGCATCAAATTCTACTCAGCAAAGAGACATACACGTGATAATTGAAAAAAATTAATTAAAGTTTGCGCTTATGAAAAGTAAATTTTTTCCGAATTTGCATGTGTCATTTTGTTTGGTTACGTTATCAAATACTCATTCAAACAGAGCTCCAAATTAGAAGAGTCGGTATAATTTTCTGTGGAATTGATCGTCAAACTTATGAACCCAGAAGTTGATGAAAAATAATTTTGTCCAAGCGCAAGAGGTGCAAGGACACGCTTGCCTTAGGGCCCTTAGAGTAAATCGGCTGAAGCGGCAGAAGAATGTCCGGTCGTAAAGCAACAGTCTTTCCAGTTCCGCGAAATGACTTGAGCGTGACTAGGTTAGAATTTAAAAAAAGCTGTAATCTCCGATCAGTCCACCAGTTGGGTTTCAAATAAATAGCTTAAGGAAAAGTTTGATATGGATGCGTTTGTGAATGGTTTCTAGGCTGTCACGAATCAACTAGGTAGGGAAGACCTAATCTGTCAGAAAAAAAATTGTTGCCTCTCTGACGCGGCGGAGCCTTCCCCCCAAAAAATTGAGAAAAAGGACACCAATTTGACAAAGCGTATCCGATGAAACGACAATTTTCAATCCATATCGGAGATTAGCGTCATATGAACGTATACACTCCCAATGAAACCTGACTGCGTCCCAACGACGTGAACGGTTTTTGTCGCCCATTCCGATGGGGTCACCCTCATCCGAAAACATGGGTCAGCTAACGAGGTTCGATTGAGTGCTTTAAGTGTGAAGTGTGCGCCTCTTCAAGTTCGTTGTGCGTGTGCGAAGACCTCCCGGGTCTTCTTCGATCGGCCCCCCGTGAAACCCCTCTCCATCACCCACGAGGCGGACCCGAGGATGGCCGTGATCCCGGTTTAGGATCATCCGTCATCTTGCATTGCCTCCCTGGAATCCGCATGGCTCACGCTCCTCGATTGATTGATTGATTGATTGAGAAAGAGAAACAACAGCGAGTAAGTAACTTAGGCGAAAGAGCCGTTTTTTTCGAAGTCCAACCTTCCCGTGCTTTAAGATCGCTAGATCTGCGGGCTCTGGGTGATCTCAAAATCGAACGTCAAACCAGAATAAATCGTGGAATTGGTTTGGCCGGCTTGATTTGAAGCCTGCTGGCCGAGAAGTTCGGAGATTGCTCATGTTTCTTGGGCTAAGGATGGATAGCCCTCCAATGTTTCAATTGAAATCTAGACCTAATGGGAGAAAATGTTCTGCCGTACCGAAAACCACATTTTTCAAATGTCTTCGGAAACCTATGGCGTTCAAGAGATTCATTTTTCTATGCCGCACACTATTGGTTCCTAAATCGCATTCAATTATCTAGGCCGAGCAATAGCTCGTATTGAAGGATTTCTTCCGATGAGACACACCCAACTCCTGATAAGTTTGTCCACTACTCCCATGGCGTGTCAATGGCAATGACGAACGCGATGATATTATAATTATACATTTTTGCGGCTATTTTTTTTATTAGAATAATCTCGCTTAACTATCTTAAACCCGGTGTTACACTTTTGTAACATCCTGTTATTGGGTGACCGGGGGAACAAAAGTTTTGCTCACTTTCAATGACCGACCGGCTCGGCACAATATCATTGACCGGAACTCTAATGAACCATTCTGAATCATTGTTTCGGTGGAATAGAGGTTCGAAATTTGGCCCTTACGCGTTGAGGTTTGGGTCACAGACACACAAACCCTTGTCTAATTTGGTTTTCTCACTTCCTTTCAATCAGATCATCATGAAGTCTTCCCCCGGAGGTGTTCCTCCAACAACGGGGCCCGCTCGCTCGCCGCTCTCGCCGGGGGGCATTCCCCGCTCCCGCGCCTCGCCCTATTCGCCGTTTCCTTTCGGTTCGCCTTTAACTCGCAGCCGCGGCTCCGTGCTCAATCCTCAGACGGGCGTAGGGGGTTCGGACACGCCCAGTCCTGCGGCCAATCCTGCCGCGATTCCCACGCCGCCCGTGCGGTTACGCGGCCGGGAAATGTTCGGTGGACCGGTTGTTTTCGGCGGGTCCAATACCATCAGTAACGTGAGCGCGTTCTTGGCCGCTTCGGCCCAAACCGTGTCGCCCCACGGACCTCTGCCTAACAATGCGTCTTTGCGTCGAGCCAACCGATTACTATCGGCTGCGCCGTATCATTCGAGCCAGCGCGCGGCTCGTCGGGCTCGCCCGGCCCCATCTGCGGCCCGTGAGGCACCGTCTAATACGTCCAAGACCACCCTTTCACCCGAATCGAGTTCAGTTCCTCCCGCATTGAATTTGAGTGCCACGGCTCAGACGATTTTGGCCACGTTAGATCAACTCTCTACCCCATTGCGCGATGCCCTGAAGATCCCCGTACCACGGGCGGAAAAAAGACGGGCCATGGCGGAAGAGTTATTAGAAGGTCAGTACGTTTGGTCCATTGTTTGTATTTTTTATTTTTGCTCTGACTAGTGTTTTTATGAAAAACAGTTGGTCAAGTTTTTTGGAAAAAGAAAATCGAATGTATTCAAAAAGTTTAGACCGGCAAGAAATTACAGGTTGTACTTATTTGAAGTTATTATAAGGTAATAAGTAGCATGTAATTGCTGGTTCCAATTCTAGGTTCGGGACACACCCCTTATTGGCGGAGGCGGCCTCGTTTAGGGTCTGCCGATGGTCGCGGAGGCGCGAGTTCATTACCTAGTTCTGCCAGCCCGAGTCTGAACGGACCCCCGTTGCGCAAGATCTTCACACCCCTCACATCGTCTAGGCATAGTGATCCAACCACCCCTCGCCCAAGTAGCCAGGCCAAAGCCCAGGCCCAGAGTGTTGAATTGGTGCCCCGCACAACGGCCCCGCCCCGAACCTCGATCAGCACGAATTTGACTGTTACTTCCTCGTCGGGGAGCGCTCCAACGATACCCAGTGCAAGTAAAAGCGGGTTTTCGCTCACACGGTCGTTGGAAACACCCAAGTCTTCATTTGGTGGGAAGATTCGGGCCAAAGTTGGCGACAAGGCCAAGACTCGCGCAGAAAAAGTCCTGGTCGACTTGGAAGAATCGGAACCGGTGCCAGAGTTCCTTCAAAGTGGCAGTGCGCCCAAGTTGGAGATGGCCAAAATGCCGGCCTTCAGCTTCAGTTTACCCCAAAGTGTTCCGTCATCATCATCACCGCATAATGTCACCGTGAATGGGGTCGCCGATGTTGTTGTGTCGTCGTCTTCTCCAACGAAAGAGACAGTGTCGAGTTTGGACCGGAATCAAGCCATTCTCACCAATCCGCTTGTGGTAAACTCGGTAGACTCGGCGGAAGACAGTCCACAAAAGGACCCCTCGAAATCCTTTCTCCTCAAATCATCTCCGCCAAAATCCGAGCCAGAGATTGTCTCTTCGCTCATAGATGATGTCAAATTCGTGTTCAGACAACCCAAAGTCCTGCCCACATTGAGCTCTTCGCCCGCGTTGTCGCATTTGGGGACAAAGACCTTCAACTTCCAAAAGCCCATTGTCGTGGGAGAAGTCGGGAAGACGGTGCTGCCCAAAACAAATCTCACGAAATTCGGACAAAGTCCTATCTCTCAGCTCCCGGACCTCACCCAAGCCTCGTCGTCGTCGGTTTTGGGTCACACCCACTCGATATCAAGTGGCTTAATGGGCTTCAGTTATAGTGCCACCAAATTTGCGCCCAAGCTGAAAGCTGGAAACGTCACCGATGTTCGAGGAGGTGAGTTTGAACGTGAAACTAACGTAAAATGTAGAGATGTGTAAAGAATTCCCAATGATTTTGTTCCAGATAACAATCGATTGCCCGATGTCGCGAGTGGCATTACACCTGCTCAAAGTCTGATTCAGGGCAGTGTTATGGACATTCTTGGTATGACATGAAAAGTCCCGTGAAAGTTATGTACAGCGGTTTCATCATGTCTTCTTCCTTGCTCTTTTTAGGCCGACAATCCAGCTTCTGATATTGTTAAAAGAATACGGATTTGTTGCATCATGAAAGAAGAACAAGGAGAGGAATCCAAGTCCCAGCAAGCAAGCATGTCCCTGTTGTCTCTCATAATGGGAGTGATCATGATTCTCACTCACCTCGAATGTAGAAATCCCTTGTCGAGACACTTTGCGCAAAGTGTTGAACACAATTCTTGAGAAATCTCATCCACCTCACCCCGGACTCGCAGAACTTGTATGGAAATAAAAACAAAAATGATATGGCCGCCCAAGCGTTTGTCAGATAAACTAAGAAATCAAGTTTTGCTTCCGATTTACCCCATCCTTGAAGCTCCCAATGCATTGAGCCCCCCTTTTTCCAACCACTCTAAGCAACTTTTCTTGACAAGGATCCTGATGATAATCATCATCAACATTATTTTGCGCAATCTTGGTGCTTTCGCCACCTTCATTCACTTTGTGTTGTATACTTGAAGACAAAAAATATGCCGTCTACGGCCAACGCGATCTAATTACGATGGTTGCAAATCCCAAATTCCTACTTCTGCCGAGGCCCTTGTCGAGTTGAAAGATGATATTTGTGTTAGAAATGCACTAAATGTCGTCCTTCTCTCCTAATCCCTCTCTTTCTCTCAACATAATCAGTTTCCATCTATCTGTCTGCATCTCTTTCATTCATTTATTTTTCGCATACAATCGCTCCTCCGTCAATCTCTTCTTTAGGTCTGAGAATATGGCGAGGATTGTCGCCTAAAGTTTAAACATACTCTTCCTTCCTCCTCCCGGTCCCATATATCACCTTTCTCAACCAACCCCTCATCCCGACCATTTAATCTTGTTGACCTCTCAGAAAGACTTTAAAGAAGAGAATAAATGAAGTTTTATATTCAATAAAAATCTCGTTTTTCACAATTAATTTGAATTCGTTAGATTATTGTGAAGATTGTCGGGACAAAACTATGGGCCAAGTCTCCAAATATTAAAGCTAAAGGCTGGTGGTCTAGATTGTAGGTAAAAAGGTCACAAGCAAAACGGTCACAAGTAAATAGGTCATAGTAAAAAGGTCACGGGGTAAATAGGTCACAGTAAAAAGGTCACGGGGTAAATAGGTCACAGTAAAAAGGTCACGGGGTAAATAGGTCACAGTAAAAAGGTCACGGGGTAAATAGGTCACAGTAAAAAGGTCACAAGGTAAAAAGGTCACACGAGGAAAAGGTCTTGCAATCATTGCACACACATAATGTTGTTGGGCTGAACATCATACTTTACCTGAGGTTGAGACGATTTATCAATCATGGGATTAACTGGACGTTAAGAAAACGTCTGTATGACACTAAAAAGTAGTGATGGACCGAAAGGGCTCATAACCGAAACCGAAAGTTTCGGCCGAAAGAGGGCTTAACCGAAACCGAAACCGAAAGCAGTGTTCACTGTTTACAAAATTGTACAAATGCAAAATCCGCCTTAGAAATTAGAATGTGTTCGATGTTGGGTAGTGGCAACTTTTGAAAAATCTTAAAACTTAAATTTCAGAGGTTTTTGAACCAATTTTTTTTCGATTTTGTTTGAAAAACTCCATTTTATATAGTGCTTGACTGCTTTCGGTTAAACCGGCCTCGAGTTTATACTTGTGACAACTCCTGTGTTTGAAACGCAGCAGATAGGGATAGTATATACTCGACGAATGCTAATTCGACTTGATTTTGGTATCCTCTCGCTTTTGAATAAGTGCGATAACATGCGGCCTGCCGTTTTAGGACCATGTTGTTTGAGGTTGCGAGTCTAGTTTTCGTTTGGCTCCGCAAAACATCACATCACCCTGAGTTTGACATCTCATATGTCATGTCTGATATAAGGATTGGTCTGCAACGAGTTGGAATTAGCTGCCTGATAAAGTTCCTGAACTTAGGTCAGGTCACAGATAGTAGATAACAAGTCATATTGATGAGACTTTAAAATTTACAAAGGGTCGTCTAATCAACTAATGGATAGATTTGTCGGAAAGAAGGAGGAAGTATGTTATGCAGCAAAAGAGCGAAAAAAAATTTTCTTGGCCTTGGTAAAAGCACAATCAAATCAAGAAACAATGATTTGGTCAGAGCTCTCCCCCTTCAGTGATTGCCATCTAAAATACTTAACCCTTGGTTTTCAGTCCGAATAAAAGTCGAAATCATAAAGAGAGAATCAAAATTTGCCTGGTTAATCGCCAAAAATGGACGATTTTGTCCAAGTACTCGCCAAATTTTCCTGATTTCGCCTAAATTTTCGCTGCATTTGCTCATTTCGACACATTTATCGCCAGAAATACTAAAATCGCCAAATTTATCGCCAGTGATATCAAAATCGCCAGATTAATTTTTATATCGCCAGTTGGCAACCCTGGTCGGGAAAAATCCTCTTTGGTAGGAGACTAGTGATTAGTGATGGGGAGCAAACAAGAGATTGGGCAAGCTGTACTGACACAGTGCTTGGGCTTGCTGAAGCTTGGCATAGCTTGGGTGTCTGTACAAGTACTTTTCCCAGTTAACAGGTTTGCCAAATTTGCTAAGGATGAAGAATAAACTTGCCATCCGAATCTCACTAAACCAGGCTGATTCAGCTAAATAGGGCCCACACCTTTGAAAGGATGTATTTTTAAGAAAATTACACACTTGAATTCTCTCACATGGGAAAATGCAAAAGATTTCGAGAATACTAAATAAATATTTAGCATTTTACTTTTTCATGCCGACAACTCTGAGTAAACGAGATTGTTCCGGAAGTGTGACTTCTAGATCTCGGTCTTGATTAGCCTCAAAAGTGCATTCATGTGTGGCCTAGAACCAAAACAAAAAAAAAACCATGGTTTTGCAAATGCTATGAAAATTGAAATATTTTTTGTATCACTTCCACTATTTATTGCTAAATTATTAAGGTCAAAAGATCATCGAAAATGCAACTTGACATTTTTTTCTTCTAAGTCACACTGCAAGTATCTTAACTCTTCAAAGAGCAACTGCCGGCAACTGCATCTTCCGATGTTCCTTGAGCTTGCCAAGTGTATTGGTGTATTGCCCAAGTAATGCTTGTCAACAACTTGTTCTTGGGTGTCTGTGATGACTCATTACTTGCCCAAGTCACATCACTACTAGTGATGGAAACAATCCAATCTCCAATCAAATTCACGATAGGTTGCCCAACCAGGTCTGCCAATTACCCTTCAGGGTCTATCATTTGTCGGTTGAATGCTGTGAGGAAATAGGCTTTCTTCTGAAGGTGAACGCAAGTGGCACCCCTTGCTTTCTTCGTCTTCGGATCAGGGGCGCTATGTAGAAGGAACTTGCTTCTTGATTTGCAAGAGCGTGTACCATGTAAGGGGTGATGGCAAACCTAAAGCTAGCAACCTCGCGTGAGAAAGATTGAAGGATTGATTTTTTTCCATCAGTAGAGGAGACGTGGTGTCGTGGGTAGCGCAGTGTAGTGAGAGAGGTCCCAGGTTCGATTCTCCTCCCCAACCTTTTGGTGCATCCCAGGCCAATCGCTAATTGGCCTGTGCGTTCTAGTCAAAATTCTATTAATATCGCCATTGAAACAACGTGAAATGCACGCAGAAATAATCAAAAAGATTGAAGGTGTGAAGCCCCCTGGCACATTTATTGGACTATCATGACTAGTTTATTATCACAGATATTAATAGAATTTTGACTAGAACGCACAAGCCAATTAGCGATTGGCCTGGGATGCACCACCTTTCTCAAGGAAACTTTTAGACGTTCATTCACACCCACTGGCAGAGAATCATTCTGTTACCGGACATGAAATTGCCTTTCGGAAATGTATTGACGATGTGATGACTGGCTTCGCTGGCCAAGAGAGGCTCAACCCTCCGACCTTGAGCACCAAAAATCCGAGAAAAATTCAAGATTAAGTGGCAAAAAAACTGTTTTCTCGCATCGCTGAAGACAAAACCCTGGCAGTCATCAGGGGTTCTAAATTTGAATAATGTGACGTAACTCCGATTTTTGACATTTTAATCATTGGAATTGTCTAAATTTGAGTAAATACTTTAACATTTTACTTACATTTGTGCATTTAACACTTTTTGACGTGAGGCATCCTTCAAACCGCAATTTTCCTTCAAGAAAACTACCAGACCAGCAGAATCTAGCAACCCTGGCACAAAATTTCGCCGGCCAATCAGAATCGAGGTTCCTTAGAGTACCATCTAATCAAAGAAGACCTCCAAGTCGAGACCTTTGTTAATCTTTTAGATGACCCTAGTTTGCAACGTTATGTAGAAGAAATAATTCAAATACTTCATCCCATCACCATTCATACAAGTCAAATTATTTGAATTTACTTCTGACCTATAAAACTAACCGAGAGGTTCAAATTCGGCAAAAAGAAAAACAGATCATGTTTCCAGTTTCCACACCATTTTTGTTTGCAAACATTCGTCTAAGGTTTAGGGTTCCTGGCATTTTTGCCCCATCTGTCATTGACATTCTCGATACTAAGGGCACGTACTCTAGAAGATCAAAGAAACCAACTCACCTCCATTTAACCTCCATTTGAGGATATAGCAAGTGGGCTTTTTGGAGATGGATCCTCATTACTGCTTAGTCATCGTTGACATTGATGGGGAAGTTCTCAACTTGGGTTACCTGAGCCTCGCCATCACAATCAGGGTCCTCACCGAGAGGGTCTTGGAAATGAAGGGCCTTAATGGCCCTCGATACCTCTTCCTTGGCTACCCACGGCCTCACCGCGAAATCTTCCTCTTGCCAGAAAGCAAGAGCCTGGCCGATGCCAAGTCAGATATCGTCAGGGTAAGTTATTTTTGCGGGAAACCTTTCTAGGAACGCACGAGAAAAGTGCAGTGTGTACGCACGCCCGTGATGCAAGCAGACCAAGTTGGTTGGCTTTTTTGAAGCCAAAAAAGGTAGCGGATGGTTAAACGAGACAAAGAATGTCCCAATAATGATTATTATTAATAAAAGTTATCACATACTTGGTATCACATTGCGTTTCAAGGTTTTGCGGTGGGTTCCAACAAGAAGCACTGGAATCACCTAACCTAACCTAAGCACTGAAATGATTTCCGTGCTTCTTGGTTCCAATTGAAGGGGTTTGGCGGGGGGCGAAGTTGGCGGAGCGCGGTAAATAAGTCACGGTAAATAGGTCACAGCAATAAGGTCACCGTGAAACGGTCACGGTAGAAAAGGTCAAAAGGTAAAAAGGTCTGATTTAAAAAAGTCACAGTAAAAAGGTCACATACCCGTCCAGCTCCAAAGGTAGCCAAGGGGGACCACGTAGCCACGACCCCAGGGGCCGTGGTGTGATGCATTACTGAATATTGTCCCATGGGACCCAATATTAACTGAGTGGAACACTCAGTTAAAAGTGACTACTTTGGAACAGGGCATAGTTTTTAAGGATTTTACCTTCAAATAACATTTTTCTCGCCTAAATTTGTTAGAGGGTAATGCCAACGTAGCTTTTCAATGAATATTGAAAAGGTATTATATTTTTAAGCACTTGAATTAATCGAACTACCGTTTTGGAAATGGCCTCATATGAGGCGTTTCTCTGATTTTCACAATCTTGAGACTCTTGGGTTAGAATTATACTTACAATGAAAGATGCTTAGGTGTTTGATGGAACCACTGGTAGCAAAAACTTTCATATTTATGATGCACATTCACTTCAAAGCAAACTACAAGCTTCTCAATGTTCACTTAACGACGACGTGTGCTTCAATTTTTGAAATTGCAAAAAGGTCTGGAAAAATATGTCCCCAGTGCATTTTTATTCCATATTGAGTTCCACATAATTTCATCAAAATATGTTCAAGTGTTTGAGGATTATTTCAGTATAAAGAGTGCTTGGGAACTTGTCTTCCAAACGGATTGTGTTGCTCAGCAAGTCATTGAAACTTTGCTTTCGGAAAGTGATTCCAACTTTGCCAGATTACCCATCTTGTCAATTAGTGGCACATATACGTTGGAAATTGCATCTATCACTGAATCTTGCAATCAACTTTTTATGTCTAAATTTGACCTTATTATTGGAGAAGAATTGAAAGACATGTTTGCCCAAGATTCAAAGTGTTTAAATCTTGTCGTGGACCAAGGCAAAGACCACGAAACTTCAGGTTGAGTAATCTTCGACCAAGGCAATCATAGGAACACGGACCCATGATTCTATTGTATTTGGGACCACTCCAGAAACCAACATCTCCATTCAACAAAAGTAGTGATATACCGAAAGGGCTCATAACCGAAACCGAAACCGAAAGCAGCTGATTACAAAATTGTTCAAATGCAAATTCTGCCTTAAAATTTTGAATGCTCATGTGTTCGACGTTGGGTAGTCGCAAATTTTGAAAATTCGGAAAACTTAAATTTCAGAGGTTTTTGGACCATTTTTTTTTTGTTGTCAAACTCCATTTTACATAGTGCTTGTCTGCTTTCGGTTTCGGTAGGCATAACCGAAACCGAAACCGAAATTTCGGCCGAAAGCGCTTTCGGTCCATCACTAAACAAAAGCCAATCAGAATGCTTTCAAAAGACCCATCTACTCCAGGACGTTGAATATGAACAATTTTGGGGCTTTGTGTTGGCCTAGTTGTTGTAACTCATTGTTCACCTAAGCCTTTAAAGAGTGTTCCAAAGGCCCAAATTACGCCTAAAAGTTGCTACCTGTGTTTAAAAAACCTCTATCACATTTACTCACAAATGCAAAGTGACATGATTGATGGGAAGAAAGTTGTGGCTCTATTTAATCGAGCGTGGATGGGGCATTTCAAGACAGGCTTGATTCCAAATCACATCGTCATATTTCAGAATTCAATGCCGTTTTGGGGAATTAAAACTGAAGAAATAATCCAATCCAACAAAAACTTTGTCGTCTTGTTGGTGTCTTTACAAATGCGGAAAACCAAGTGCTGCACAACGATGGTTTAAAGATCTGTCTCGTTCTATTTTGATTCAGGTAGCTCGAAATATTCTTTTTAAGAGAGCTCAGAACGAGATGTTTCCGGATGAAATCAACGATTTGAGGAACGGAGGAATGCTGCCCACGAACCACCAAATGGCGAAATTTACTCCGGTTTTGGATGAGTTTGAGATCATGAGAGCTCGTACTCGTCATGAGAGTTCAGATCTGCTTCCCGTTGAAGTCAGATTCCCAATAATCTTGCCCACCTCTCATCCAATATCACTCCTTTTTGTGCAAGATCTAAGTTCACTAATGCAATGAAGGCAGAAATCAACAAACACTGTTTGGTTTCCGGATTGTACAAAATAGAGAGGAAGACGAGACGAGCATGTGTTATTTGTGCCAAGGCTAATGCAAAACCACAAATTCCCATCATGGCCAGCCTCCCGTCCTACAGATACTTAGGATCAGTGCGAGCATTCTCCAAGGTTGGGATTGATTTTCCGGGAAGTTTTTCCATCAAACAACTTCGTTCTACACGCTCCACAAGAGAGAGATCCAAGGCCTACCTACTTGTGTTCTCTTGTTCTCTTGCCTTCAAACTCAAGGCGTGCATTTAGAAGTTACTAAAGGAATGTCAACAAAAGATGTGTAGGAAGCCTTTTGTCGTTTCTCAAGTAGGCGAGGTGTTCCAACACTGGTGGTCTCACACAATTAATCATCGTTTAAGTCCACTGATGATTTGCATGTGGATTTAATTTCTGCGATTGACTTCAAATGCTTGGAAGCACTCACTTCATATGGTTACAAACGCTCCAAAGGTGTTCAATGGATTTATAGTCCTCCTGCGGGCAGTCACTTTGGTGGATGTTTTGAGATTACCGTAAGAGCTTTCAAAAGAGCATTTTATTCCATCTATCATTACGCTGAATCGACTTGGAGTGAATTTCGAACGGCAGTCACGGAAGTCGAGTTTCTTCTGAATTCCAGACCTCTTCTTCAGACAACAGATCGTGATACTCCAGCGCCATTAACGCCATCTCATTTTCTTGTCGGTCTTGTTGGAGGACATTCCTTATGTCCACCACTTTGTTCACGTATTAACCTCTATGATCGTTACAGATATTTGAATACCACATTGAATCACTTCTGGACGAGATTTATCACCGAATTTCTTCCCCTATTACATCCAAGATATATATGGAACAAAGATCATCAATCCTTAAAAGAAGAAAATTTAGTTGTCCTTCTTGATGACCAAATGCCAAGAGGCTTGTGGAAGATCGTGGTAATTGAAGAATCTTCACCAGGAAAGGATGGACGTGTTCGACAGTCGTGGATCAGAACCCGTGATGGACAAGTCTTAAAGCGTCCGGTTTCTAAGCTTCTACCTTTAGAGGTTGAAACCCTGGCATTCAATAATTGAATTTGTTGAAGACAGATAGCTTCAAGGCCGGAGAAATGTTATGAAATCCCTTTATATATGTCTTTTTATGGTATCTAATATTTGTTACTATTTGGGAACAGAACCAGTGGTTGATGAAGAGGTTTTCTTTTCTTTCCGAGTTCTTCTCTTAAGCAAGGGACAAAAAAACGAGTTTTGTTGTGGAAAGGAGTTGAATTGGAATAAAAGAAGAAGAATAAAAAGTTTCGTTTCAAAGTGAATCCATTTGTTTTGGAAAGACTTCAAAATTATAAGAAATATCAAAAAATTGATAACATCAATGACGAACATTACCTTTTGTCAAATAACACTGTTAGATAAAATGTTACAACAAAAATGTTAGATAAAATGTAAATAACATGATTTTCAAGTCATGAAAGGCTTTTTAGGATTTCAGAACATTCCATTTGGGAACAACTCTCACAAGAAAAGAATATTTTCGACTGAAACTTGGTCTGGAACTGTTTTTATTTGTAATGTTTCTCTTTCTTTTTAGGACACGATGACTGAGGCCAACCTCAATCTCATTTTGCTCCGGGGCGAATTCTCCGATGGTCCAAACGCACCGCCCGCAGGCTAGGTGGATTCCGACAATCGGAATGGCCACGTTTCGGACTCTGACTCGGAACCACCGATCTCAAGACAGAAGGGAAATTGGCTTGGTTTTAAGTGGTTTAAAACTTCCAAGTAACTTTTTTGTCAAAAAATTGTCAAATGAAACGAATGGTGTCCATTTGAACTTGCTTTATACCATTTGAAATTCAAAAAATCTCGTGTTCCTGACATAAAATGTGGTAGTCAACCGAATTTGGGTTATATCGACACAAGCATTCGAGCACGATATTGATGTTTTTTAGGTTTTAGAAATTTATTAATTATTTCAGTAACTCATTGGTAGATCAAATTTCGTATAAACGGTAATTATATTCACTATATTCGTCATTAACTCTCTTTACAGGGAGTCCCATTCCTTGTAGCGGTATGAAAAATTCCTGAACACCTTTGGTTAGGATTTTGGAAAAATATGCACACTTTATTTGCTCGTTCTTGCATGAGAAAATTCTCAACAAAAGGCCACTGTTTTTGTGTAAGTACAAGTGTAAGTGATGTTACAAGCACTGATTTGTATCATCAAACTCCAAAACCATCAAGGTACCAAACAAAATGCCGTGTTTTGTACCTGTTTCTCCACAATTTCGAAGGTCTTTTTTAAGTGCTTTCTATTTCTAATTAAAATAATAAATTTTGCATATTCTTGCAAAACAGAGAGTCAATATGTCTAAACTTGCAATTCGACATTTTTCATAGCATCTAAGTCATAAAGGCGGTCTGTAAAATGCGAAAACCCTTGCACTGACCAAATTCTTACGTTGACGGACAAGCCTTTTCTCTTCTTTCATCCGCCCGCGATAAGATTTTTGAAGAGATCACTCAAACCTCCCCCTTGCACTAATTACATTTTTCTAGTAATGGCCATAGATATCTTGACTAGTGGATGTCGTACGACCGACCGCTTGGTTGGTAAATTAGTACATTGAACAGTCTCCTGGGAATTGATTACAAACCGGTTTATTGTACTGTTTTTTCAACCAACCAAGCGGTCGTCCGCCATCCAGTGTCAAGAAATCTATGTAATGGCTAAAGAACCTTCTTTAGTAATGGCATGTTCGTAAAGCAGACTGCTTCTGAAGTTGTATAAAGTCATTCATAGACGGCGCCACATTTGACTGGGCGAGAAGAGAATTTTGCTAGGGAAGTCTTGCTATCTTGAAAGCCGTTTTAGACACTATTTCATCAGTTTTTCAAGGATTTTATTCTTCCAAAAATGAAAGTAGATAATACTACTTCATGATTTTGTCACATTTTTATCAAAACATTGGGACATTTTTCATAAAAATCGAGTTTCAAGTGTAGATATAAAGTTGCGCTAGTTTGGAAATAAGTCAGCGAATTTAACAAAACCATGTGGAAAAACCTGAGATCTGAGATCTAGGACACTTGATCGGTCGTAGGAAGACCGAAGCCTTACATTCACATTCTGAATTGAGGTTTTTGCCCAAAATGCTAACCTTCATCTTAAACGAGTAACTTAGCTTTTTCATTGCACCATCGACACGGCCAGAGAAAAACAGAAAAGTTCCATCCCAAGGTAAGAAAATGGCTACAATTGACCTTGCCATTCGTTTTCCTTGAACTTATGCCTTTTGATCTTTATTGGCGTCGGAATCACTTGATTGATGGAATCTCTTTTATTTCAATTTGTATTCACGGCCAACACTTAGGACACTATGATGCTAGAAGAACTGTTCGAGCAAAACAATGAATAAAGGATTACGAAAGCAAGTCCATAAAGGATATATTTGTGGATTCTTTCTTCCGTGAGTGGGGCCAAAATCGTTCGGTCGGACTTCGCAAAGGTGTTAAATTCCGAAATCGACCAATCAATGATTGGAATTGTTGGCGGGCTGGGAAAGGTTGTTCCACGGAAATCGTTGTTTCTGTCATACGGCCGCTTGAGACTTTCGATCAGATATTTCTTAGTTCCGGTGACCTGAGCACGATGTCTTCGAAGCTCGTGCTTCAATTTCTCAACCGATTACAATTAATACATAAGCTGAGTTTATATACCCAGTGACAACTTGAGTTGTGACAGAAATTTTTCGCTACCACACGCCATTGACTTCAATTGCAAACTCGAAAGTACATAAGTTAGGACAAGAAATCCTGTGGCAAAAGTTATGAAAGAGTTTTGCGACGGGGTTTACAAGCTTAGCTTTCTTTGAACGATTTCTTGTGGCAACTTATGTACTTTCGTGTTTGCAAATGAAACCAACGGCGTGTGGGAACGTAAAATTTCTGTAACAACTCAAGTTGTCACAGGGTATATAAACTCAGCTATAGTGCGACTTTTCGGCTCGGCTCTTCCAAGTTATGGAAAAAATTAATCCACGTACAATTGTGTTGATTATAGATCATTTATGCTCCTTACCGGTTCGCAATAACATTTCTTTATTCACGCAATTACGACGGAAATGAGTTTGGCCAAGTACCCCTGAAAGGGAGTACATATAACTTCGCCCGATCCCCTTTTGGTTTTTACACAGGAGGGTCCAAAACTCTCCCCTTCATTTTGATTGACTCCCGCGGCTTTCATGATTTCTTTTCCCATAAGCACCAGCCAAACAAACGAGTGAATTTCAAAATGAGACGAACCTTTGAATTTGTGTTAGTGAAATGATGAGCCATTTTCACCCCTTTGGCCATTCTGGGGGGCTCACAATCCTCAAGACTTGAGACAGTCTCACAATTGCCTTGATTTCAATATGTACGTACGTGACTCGTCGATCTTTGCTTTGCCAGTAGTGATCAAGGATCAAAGAAAGAATTCAGTTCAATGTTGCCAGTTCTCAGTCTTCAGTGCCAATTTTTTCCGTTTGAGCCAGTGATGGCATGCAGTGGAAATGCATATTGCTACATGCCTGTACAAAGGAAATCTACAGGAAAATCTCAAAGCACCAACAGTTACAGACAAACATTATTTGGGTTTCAAATTTCTGGCAAATTCGTAGGATCTCAAAGCTACGCAAAGTTTAAATTGACCTTGAACAGATGACAAGTTGAGAGACAACAATGGCATAAAAGAACCTTGAAAGTAAATTGAATTGGCGAAAAAGCCGAGAAAATAACAATTTAAGTAACAGCAATGGACATCAAAAAAAGTGAATACAGCAAGTTTTTGAAAACGTCATAAAATGATTAAAATTGTTTTGCCGGTCTCTTTGAAAATCTTTGTTTCATCATTCTGATCAATTTGGATGCCTCATATTTAAAATTAGTAAATTGGCATCAACATTTTGAATTGTGGATTGATTATAAAAGTGAGAAATATTGAACAAAACACTTTTACCTAACAATGTTTTGCTGGAAATTTTGAAACCCTAATCATCATACCCATGTGTTGTTATGAATGTAACATATTCAGCCATATGCTACGTTACTTCCAGTGATTTACAATCTCAACACATCTCGGTCAAAAATGTTTCGAGCACTAGGAAGATTCAATACTTTTCCCCAACTTAAATTGCCGTGGCTAATAGTGATGGGAGGCAAACAAGAGCTTGGGCAAGCGGTCCGGTACAGTACCTTGGACTTGCCGAAACTTGGGTCTACTTGGGTGCCTGTACAAGTATTTTTCCCACCTTACAGGTTTGCCAAATTTGCTAGAAATGAAGACTAAACCTTCGGCATCAGAATTTCAATTAACCAGAAAGTTTCAGCGAAATAGGGCCCATGCCCTTGTTAGGATGGATTTTTAGATGAAAATACAGAATTCAAAGCTTATGTATCGAGAAATGGAAAAGCTTTTGAGAATATTAAAAAAAAAGAGTTGGCATCTTATATTTTTTTCTAGCAACTCTGAGTGACCGAGCTTGTTCCCAAGTGTGACTGTTAAATCTCATTCTTGATTGGCCCGAAAAGTGTATTCATGTGTGGCTTAGAACGGAAACTAAAGAAAAAACATGGTTTTGCAAATGCTATCCAAATCAAAATATTTTTTGTTTCACTTCCACTGTTTATTGCTAAATTATTAAGGTCAAAAGATCATCGAAAATGCAACTTGACATTCGTTTCGTCTAAGTCACACTGCGAGTATCTTAACTCTTCAAAGAGCAACTGCCGGCAACTGCATCTTCCGATGTTCCTTGAGCTTGGGAAGTGTATTGGTGTATTGCCCAAGTAATGCTTGTCAACAACTTGTGCTTGGGGTGTTTGTGATGACTCATTACTTGCCCAAGTCACATCACTAGTGGCTAAGGTTTCCTTATCTTAAACAACGACGCAGAGAATTAACAGAGAAGCAAATGTTGAGAAGAACTTCCAATTGGACTATTTTTACTCTCGCCTTCTTACCTTGGTTGATTATCCATTGATGAACAATAACCAAGAGTGCTCTCCATCTTTGGGTTGTAAAAACTCCAAGTACACAAAAGATCAAGAAGAATTCAGAAAAGTGTAGAATTCAGGGTCAAGGACTAAAACCAATCGGAATACTTTCAAGCTACCAAAATATACCCAATATACCAATCTACTAAAATCCTGTCTACCATAATTCTTGGTGATGAACTTTGGTGTCCTTTGGCAAATATGATCCATGTATGTCTCTTAACCAAAACGATACTGTGGTGGGATTTGATTACAAGATTTTGTTATTTGATCCACATTTCTGCTACCATCATCAAGAAAATCACTGCTCTATGTTTCACTTTTTATTTAGCTGTCATACTCTGAAATCTTTATTTAATTTGTGAATCTTGGATAGCATTATTGCTCAATCTTTCTTGATATGAACTTGTGTGCCTAAATTTCATTTTTACTTTCAATTTATCATGCTTATGATGTTTGTTTTTGCTTTGTACCCGTTCGGTGCCTCTGGTTAATATATTTCTGCCATGCTTATTGAATGAATGGTGTTTCTTGTTTCTTAATAGCTAATTAGAATTTAGATTTTTACAAAAAGTCATTGGTAGTGTACAAGATAAGCATATATTTAGGCCAAATTATCACAAATGAGGTGGTAAGGATACAGGCCCTCGAGTTTTTAACTGGGAGAAACACTTTGTACTTGTTGAGTTTTGGACCCTCCTACGTATTGGGGAAAAAGAGGTTAAGTGTACTCCCTTTCAGGGGTACATGGTTTGGCTCATTCTGTAAAAGTGCTTTGTCATCTATATTTTTTGTGCAAAGTTGTCAAATTTTTTACCATAATTGATGATACAACAAGATTTATTCATCAAATTGATACCATTTGCAGGGGAGGAGACGTGGCGCCGTGGTTAGCGCAGTTTCCTATTGTGAGAGAGGTCCCTGGTTCGATTCTCCTCCCCGACCTTTCTCAAGGAAACTTTTAGACGCTAAATCACACCCACAGACGGAGAACCATTCTGATACCGGACATGAGAATGCCTATCGGAATAATTTGGACGATGTGATGGCTGGCTTCGCTGGTGCTACATCAAATTAGAGTGGATCAAATGACCGACAATCAAAATAGAGCGGTTTTTTGATCGCGTAATCAAATGAGCGCCGAAATCAAAAGAGAAAAAAAGAGAGCCAGTACAATTGATCCACAATAATATTAGGGTAAATGTGATGCAAATGATAAATATTTTAATGTCTTAGAGTGTAAGATAATGAAAAACTTTTACTAGCACCATTTATTTATTGATTTTATCCTCTCCATGTCATTTTAACCCTTTCATTTACTTTACTTACCATCAATTGTCACATGTCTCGTCCACACACTCATTTATCTACCATTTTGGTGTTTGAGTTCTTCTTACAAATATTCAAATGGATTTTTCTCTTTAAAGCTAGCGATACCTGTACAGTAAGTCATGGTGTTCATCTTGAAGAAAATATTTTTTTCAGGAATAATTCTTCCCTCACTGCTGATTTACTAAATGCCCCTCCTTCACTACTTGAAACTGATTTTTTCTGTATGCAATAAAATCATTTCCAAATAGAGCTTGTCAAGAACATGGCGTCTTCCAAGCCATGGCTATGTTTGAATACAATTTTTGTGACCAATACTTCGAATGCATGAAGCCTTGCAAAACAAGTGTGATAAAATTCTGACAAAAAACATTAAAAAGGCTTCAAAGAACAACTTTTGTCTGCCCTTTTAGGTTGTGGTGAAGATTCCAGACATGCCTTGCTTTTTGTTCCAATGACGAATATGTAATTCTTTCTGATTTGAGACTAGCATTTCTAAGTTTGATTGCGTTGATTAATATCGGTGGTAATTTGATGTTCGATCAAACAAATTGGCTCTCTTTTGATTTCCGCGCTAATTTCATATGTCGATCAAAAAACCGCTCTATTTTGATTGTCGGTCATTTGATTCGCTCTAAAGTTATAGGACACCGGCTTCGCTAGCCGGGCGAAGCTCAACCTTCCGACCCTAGCACCAACACTCCAAAAAAAAATTGAAGAGGATAGTTACAATTTGAAATCTCAAATCTAGTAAGAATTCCTTATCAAAATACTCCTCTCGACTTGTCAAGTGAGGTGACATCTACGTTTGACTTTATTTTATCAGCAGCTGTATTCAGAACGAACACCCCATTGACCCAACTCTGCCTATTGGGGGATCGAAATGAAGCTGGCGGAGAGACTCCAAAAGTTAGGCCTGTAAAGGACTCAGAGCAGGTATGAAAGGTATCTGATACTGTAAGTTTTCAAGAGCATTCATAGGGTCTGTTCTAACCCAGGATTTGAGATCAGTTAGTTGAAGGGATCGTTGAGGTTTTATTTGTGCTCTGAGAGCACCTCTGGACAGGTATCGCTTGTGATATTTTAAGATACTGTAATTCGAAAGGCAATGACAAATACACGTATGAATGATAAAAATGGGAAGAACAACTGTTAAAGAAAGATTGGGTGATCGATAAACATTTTGTTGCCGTTCCTTTACACCTACTCGCAGATCACGGCAATCTGAATTAATTTTGGATCGGTTTAATGAAACGACGGTTCCAAGGCACTTGGGTACCACCAACGTCGAGGATATAACTTCTTCCAGAGGGTCTCATATCCAGAATGGTTCTTTTGAGATCCCATCTTTTCGTTTGGGGATCTTGGATCTGGACATTTTTTCCAATTGAAAGTTGATTGAGCATGGAGATCATGATAATCCTTGGAATTGAACTCATTATCGGCTTTGGTTTGAAGTGCTTTCTCAATGTCCTTGTCTTGGATTCTTCCATTTGCATGAAACGATGCAGGTGCAAAGGATCGTTGGCGTCGTCCAAAAAGCCATTGAGCTGGACTCAACCCACCATCAAGTGGACAGTTTCTCCATTCTAGAGGAGCTCTTTGGAAAGGTCTCCAATCACAATTGACTTTTGAAAGCAGAGACTTAGAGACCTTAACGAAGGCTTCGATCAAACCGTTTCCTCGTTTCGTATGGTGAAACAAGTTCATGTTGGATTCCCATATTGGTACAAAACGTCTTGAATTCAGATCGGAATTGGGGACCTCCGTCGGACCTGATCGAGCATGGGATTCCATAATCCATCAACCACCCTTCAATGAATTTGATGATGGCCGCAGTGTTCGTCTTATTCAAGGGTGGCACACACAACCAACTTGAATACTTGTCAACCAAGACCAAATACTAAAATACCAAATAACTTCCTCTCAACTATGACCCTGCTGTCCAACATCTATATCAATTGTAGAAGTATCCTGAATCATGGATATCTAGACCCATGGATATCTAGACCCTGGATGTCGTACGGAAAATCGAGGTGACCGCTTGGTTGGCTAGAGGAGGGAATGAAGCAAAGAAGCAAGTTTTTCATTTCTTGGTGTTGTTTGCTCATTCTTAATGAGCCTGTTTAACTATGAACATAAAATTCTCCTATTTTCTTGTTGCATGAAATACTATCAAACCATTTTACCTGTTAAGGGGAAGGTTATTGTAGTCATATTTGTATCTTTCTACCTGAATGGTTCATTTTAACCATGCGATTTTTTTTGCTGCCAATCTATTATTTCACATAATATGGACAAGTTTGCAACAATTTATTTCCTATTCCTTCTCATCTACTATACTACGTGGTTGATAACATTGATTTATATATGTGTTTATTTAGGTATATTTTAACAAGAAGTATTTCATTACATTTTGTTAATGCACTAGAATATCTAACACTATATCCTTTCAGGACATAGTTTCCCCTAATTTTTGTTGCATTTGTGGTCTAATTCAGCAGTGTTATTGTTTTCAAACAGAGGATAGACAATCCTTAATTATTTTTCCAATCTGGGTGAAAGGAATGAAGGACTAAGCAATTTTCCGTGGAACACATCAGAAGCACATCCTACTCACAAAGGTATAGACGGTATAGACGTTTTGAGAAACCGTGGTAGTTATTTAGTCATAAAAACTAACATCAAAATAGAGTTTTTCAAAACCAAAGGTTAGCTGACAGTGATGTAGCTTTTAATGTTCTGGAAAAGTTGATGAAACTATAAACTTTCTGTGAAAAGGCTGTTTCAAAGTGAACTGGATTTGATAGATTGTCCAAGGTTTTTGTGTCATAAGTAAAATGGAGAACACCCTCCAAACCAAACATTTGATGGAGGGCTTAAGATTGAACACACTGTTAACTTCTATTTGCTTATCTTGACTAATTGATCTTGATGGAGAAATGCTATGTTAGGCATAATTGTATCAACATTGCTAAGCCATCATTTGTTTTACATGAAAGGGCAACATATAATTCCAGACAAAAAATTCTGTTCAACAACATTGGTCACCACATGGGACCTAAACTATTGACAAATACAACCAGCAAGTAAAATGTCTGAACAATGTAAAATAAAGCAAAAAGTTACAAATAAACAAATGCTCACTGCAAATGGCAAGCAAATTGAAAGCACAAAATTTTGATCACCGTGTCAATTCCATATTTTTGCACCTTTTAGGACTGTATAGTCCATTGCACAGTTAAATTAAAACAAACACCTTTTGCTCCAATTCTTCTCATTTTTCTTCATCATAACACCTTGGTGAGTGCAAACACCTTATGACTTGAAAAAGTTAACATAAAGACCTTAGAAAGCCAGTTCTTAGTGCCCTAAATATTTTTGGATTATTTGTTTAACAAATGTGGAGATAGGTTTCATTCTGCCAAACAAAATTGGTCATTAACTATTCTAGCCTTGCTATGACGCATCCAAAATATAAGCAACCAAAATGAGTATAAATCAAAATTTGCCTACCTTTGTATGCAGTTCAGTAGATCCCAATGAATGGAAACTCCTGAACATATCTTTCAACACTTGTGTTTGTTGGTCATTGATGGCTGAAGTTCCCCACCACAACTTATAGAGCCCATTAAGTCTCACCCTGGTGCCCACCACTTCGCTTCACACCCCTTCAAAAAAGTCTGAAGACCACATTTGACTTGTTTTTTATGGATTTTTGTTTCCTGATGCTTTAAATTCAACCACAACCAGGAACAAACTGAAGTGCTTCCTTTATACACAACTACTGGCATTGTCAAGGGTCACAAACATTTAGAGGGCAAGTCAAATTTCTAATCTTGTGTTATAGTAATTTGAGACAAGATTAATGAGATGAACCCAAAACATACTATTCATTTTAAAATATTTATTCAATTTTTGCACAACTTTGTCCATTCTTCTTTTTGAAAAATTAGTCTTGATTGGGTTCAAGTCAAAATAAGTCTAAGCCTGAACATCACTTAAGAAGCCAAATGAGTCTACAGTAAATGGGCTCAGAATTTTAGCCAACCAAGGGGTCGGAGAGGTTGGGCGATTCTGTTCTGATAGTCGTCCACTCGAGACGTCCATGGATTCTTCCACCCTTTGAACATATTAACAACTCCACTCATTGAAATTGCACTGTTTTCACAAATTGCACCATCCTGTTCTCTTAAATTTTACGAATGTAGCGCTTCTTTTGGTAGCTTGTTGCTTAGAACATTGGACACTTTTGAAGACAAGAGTGGCCAGTTTTGAGATCAAAATTCTTTAAATCCCACTCCAAGAGTTAGTGTGACACTAAATGTTTGTGTTTAATGTCGAGGCAATTGTCTTCATAAACTTATGCTTCAGTTTTGAAACAAACCTGTACAAGAACACTGAACATTTGCAATCGTTGTCACTGATGAAGAATTGGGATTGCCCCGTTTGTTCACTTTGTTGCATATCTAAGAGGCAAGAAACCACTGATTAACTTTGGCTTGCAAATGTAATGGCTCAGATTTTTGTGCTTAATGAACATATGTGAACTCAAACTGCACAAGAGATCCAATAAATAACTCTGAACTAGTTGAAACTAGGGTTACCAGACTTGACACAACCATTCAGGACAAATGTAAATATATCCATGCTGATTACTAGAGCTGAAAGAAAAATGTTGATTTGCCATTGAGCAGAAAATCTAGAGGGCTGGAAACAGCTTGTTCTCTCTCTTTGCACGCGTCGACAACAGCTGACCCTACCCTCTGAAACGTCTGGAAACTCTGCTCGACTCCAAAAAAAACTTTTTTTTCTCGCACTACAGTGATTACGTTGTTTTTTTTTAATGGGGATGTAATTCTATCTGAGGATTAACTAATGTTACTGTTGATCCTAGGCGTAGTCTAACAAATTGCATTGATCATGGGTGAATGCCCAGTACTAAGCCAGCTAACTAAAACCTTACTGAAGGGACTCGAGCGTGGCAATGCTGGAAAGAACTTCGCGTTGACCAAGGGGGGAATTCAAATTTTCTTGGGAAATTTTAATCTGGGTTATCTTTCTAAAATGGCCCATGAGCCAAGGTAACATTTAGATTTTCTAAATCCTAAAGTCATGGTCTTTTGGGTGGTGTGAACCTTTTTTCATGCAATTTCACAAGGGGCTCTCCCCTACCGTGTTGACCTTAGCTAGCATCGTCGCTCCAAGAAAACTTGGCCACCCTGACAAAACATGGCACGTTCAAATGTAGTTAGATTTCAGACCAATGCAGGATTCATTTTCCCTGATGAGACCTGGCCTCTAGGAGCCGACATACATATACAATGCGATTTCCATGGCTTCTTTCAATAGTGAAAACTTGATCTAGTTGTTTCTGGAAGATCCATGTTTTCGCCTCAGAAAGTGACGGGTGGATGACCACCCGTACATGGTTGTGATTGACTTCACGGCAAAAGCATCGATGGCACGTTCCCGACTTGTAATGGCATGAGAGATCAAGTTGATTTCTATAGACTTGCCGACAACCCAGACAATGTTCATTCGAATCTGAAATGAGGAACAACAACAAATGTTACAAATATAAAAGAAATCTTAGTGCAAGGAGGAAAAATCAACTTGCATTTATTACGCTTTCTTGACCGTCGAGCCCTGGGTTAGTCACTTTCGGTCTGGACCCCACTCATAGCGTTGAGTTTGCGAAGACCCTTAGTCTTCGGTTTAAATGTGATCCTTCGGCACGAGAAAATTCTCACCTCATGAAAGCTCAAACAATATACAGACTTTCGCATTTAAAGGTTAGATGGAAAATCATTAGTTTGAAAAATGCAAGCGAAAACGGCAAACCTTAACATCAGGGTTGGTCAGGGGGACAACTTTTTTGATTTATCCCCTTTTTCCATAAACGGGCCGGGATTAACGAGATAAACAGGATTTACGGGGGGATAAACGGGATAAATCAGGGGAAAAACGAAAAACCCAATTTGGATGTGTTTTAATAATTTTTGATATCCCTGAAAAAAATAGCTGATCAAAACTAACACCATAATTAGACAATAAGGCTAAAATAGTTCATAAATCTCCCATGGTTCTTGGGAACTGACAACTTAAGGGTTTATGCAGTCTTAAGTATCAACAATGATGAATATGTCTGGCACCAGTTTGAGCACACCATATGGAAAAGTATGTTTTGAATTTTTTTTGTATACAAAACTTTTTGTTGGGCTTCAGAATTTTGCCCTAAGTCGGTACTTGTGCATTCTAATTTGGCTTTTTGCAGAGCCCTGAAAATTTTGGGTCTAAAAACTAAATATGTAACTCTTAACAGCATCTGTTGTACTGTCCTCAAACTCATGTAAAAAAAACTCAAGTACTGTTGCTAAAGGCTGGTCTACACATGAAACATTTTGGCTAGATTATTTGTCAAATATTCCGAAAATGTTTGGTGTTTGCCAAATGTTTCCTTTCTATTGCTTCTACACGTGAAAGTGCAGTTTGTCAAATATTTTTCCCCTTGGCCAAAGTGTTGCCCAATTTACAAATTGTTTCAAACCGGTACTGCATAATACTGTTTGAAAACAAGTCATCTTCACCAGAGTCCCGTAATTTAGAAAGGGAATTTCCATATATTGTCACTTTTCAACATTTTTTTTCAATCTTGCTTTCTGCCCAAGACTTTTTTCTTTCCTTCAGTGTCATTTAATTTGAATGGGAAGTCTTATGCATGACGCCACGCTATGGACAATGACAATATCTACTCTCATTTTCAGTCCTTTTTTTGTCCCCCCAACCATTTAAAGACCTCAACTCTCCACAGGTATTTGATTTTGTCGAGTTGGGTTTGGGTGAATATTGGCAGTCATAACTGCCGCTTGGCAACGTTGGTACCTTGTAAACTACTCCGAACCTGTCTGTTGACGCATTTTAAACATGACTAACCTATAACACTAACAACTGACTATTGATGACTTTTGATGTCGTCCACCTCCGTGGATCCTGGCAATCTGTCACAAATGACGTTTAATTTTGGCGATCTTGATGTCAAAAGTCAGAGGATTATTGTTTTGTCCTTCAATCCATTTGAAAATTTTTACTTAACAATAATCGTTTCGTGATTGGACACCCTGCATGCATCGATGTGTATTTCGATTGTCGACCAGAAAAAGTTAGCCTAAGGACAAATAATTTTTCAACATGTTCAAAGTCAAAAATATTTGACAAACAGCAAATAATATTTGCCATCAAGCTAATTTTGTCTTGGATTTGACCAAATATTTGCCGTTTTGTTTCGTGTAGACCAGCCTTAAGAGAATTTCTCAATAAAGCTAAACAGGAACTCGCATGATCGTGGATGAGTGGAAGAAATAAATGCGAGAGAAGTAATTGGAACGAGATGTGTATTCAATGAAGGTGGAAACGAAAGTGAAATAAAAAGTGACATTATGGAACCAGCTGAACTTGCTCGGTTCAATCCATCGTAGCAACGATAACAGAAAGGCAATATCATCCCAACTCCCCTTTTAAGTTTTATACAATAAAACACGAAATAACAAATATCAGAGAAGTTGATTTTAGGTTGCTTGGAATCAATCAGCATGGTTCCGTTTGCGTAAGCTGCGTCGTGGACCACGTGATTTATCAGCATTCAAAATCGCAAACTGGAAATAAATCGGAGGCATATCTTAAGAAACGAAGATTACGCTCCATGACTTTACCAGAGGGAAATCGAAGGACGTAACGTCGTGGAGAACGATTGTCCACAATAATGGCATGCTTATCCCATCGATGAGAGATTGGGTCCTGGACCAACACTTGTGCTCCCACTGGGATCCTCTTGCGAATTCGCGTAGTCCGATCAAAACAGGCCTTGCGAGTTCGGTCGTGGCGTACACGCCTGGAATCAGCCAACTCTGACATTGTCTGAAATTCGGGGAGAAAGGCCCGCCAATGAATCGGTAATCTAGAGCAGAGACGTTTACCAAATACTCTCTGGGCCGGCGAGATGCCATCCGATTGAGGCGTGTTGCGGAGCTCCAAAAGACCAGCAGCGAAATCTTCGGACTCCCACTCCCCTCCGCACTGATCGAGAAGACGTTTGAGGCTCGTGACAATGATTGTGGCGTGATCAATTGGTTGGGAATGGTTGGGCGAAGAAGGACGCCATTCAACACCCCAAAGTCTAAGGAATTCCTGGGTCAAAGGTGACGCAAAAGGTGTGGCATTATCCGATCGAAAGATGTCGGGCACGCCCATTGAACCAAAGACCTCTCGCAGTTCGCTAATCAAACTAGAAGAAGTGGGGGCAGAATTGAACTTGAAAATGAAGGGAAACCCGGAATATCGATCCGTGTAAACCAAGTAATTCTTGCCACCATACGCGAAAAAATCGGCCGTCACCATTTGGAATGGTCGGGATGGTCGATCGTCCTTGATCAAGGGTTCAGCCACGTTTGACGGTCTGAAATATGCGCATTTTAAACAAGATCCTGTCATGAGAGAAATATCACGATTGAAACCGGGCCAATAAACTATTTGTTTCGCCCGTCGTTTGATGCGCTTGAGACCGTTATGATTAATATGTAATATATTTAAGACATCCTTAATTGCAGTAGGCGGAATCACGATTCGGGCACCCCAATGAACAAGGTCGCCATTAACCGAAAGCTCGATCGCTATTTTCTTGAAGTGCGCCACGTAGCTTGATTGCTCCTTCAAGACGATCCCCTTCTCAACTGACGATTTCAGGAGGTTGTATTCGGGAGATTCACGGGCCTTGGCTGCGATTTCGTCCAAATTGATGTCTGAATACTTGACTTGGATTGCCGCCATTTCAACATTGGTGGATCCAAAATCGACGCTTGAATCTTCGACTTCATCTTCATCAGTCAGTGTTCGGGATAAAGTATCAGGGATCCAGTAGTCCAACCCATGTTTCCATTCAACCGAAAAATTGAAAGAAGAGAGACGTGAAGAAAAATTCAAAACTCTGGGATTTTTAATTGAATGGAGCCTTTGATCAGTAAAAATGGATTTTAAAGGCTCGTGATCGGTTATCACGGTGAAATGATCGAGTTCAGCCAAATAGAATTGGCATGTTTCAATTGCCCAATAGATCGCAATTGTCTCCAATTCAAGAATTTTAAATCGAGATTCTACGTCGCTTAAGAGACGAAACTCACGTTGAATCAAACGCCAATTGTCATCGTGCCATTGCATTAAAGCAAAGCCTATTCCTTTCAACTTGAATACTTTCGTTTGAAGAACAGTTTTGGCATCTTGCCTGTACGTACCAAGGATTGAGGGTGTGACGAGGGCGGATCTGTGACTAGATTTCAATTTACCCTCAACGTGGAGAAAATCGTCTCTGGCAGTGGAAGATAGTGAAGAGTCACGCTTGTTCAACGGCCAAAATCGGGTCGGATTGGAAGTTTCATTGACTTCCTGGCGGACTTTTGATACTAAGGGACGTGGAAAACCTTGACCAACAATCCCCAAAGATCGACAGGCTTCCAAGCTTAAATAAGCATTGTCCAAATCTGGACTGACTACGATAGTCACATCGATGGCCACATGGTTCTCATCTAATGACAAAGTGGTCTGAAAAGTACCGAAAAGATCGAGAGAACGGCCATCTAAGCCCGAAATCGTGGTGTTGGCTTGGCACGGCTGAATATGAATCATTTGACAAAGGTCAGAATCTCTGAACTGATTCAGCCCCATAATAGTCACGTCGGCTCCTGTATCCGCACAAAAACGAACGACTGACGACTTGTCTGATCCATTTGGAGAAACGGTAAGATCAATCTGATTCATGAGATTATTACGGTAAGTTGATGCTACGTGTAAATGCACACCACTTGGCTTTTTCTACAGAGACTGGCTCCTCGAACGAACCTTTTGCCGACAAACTGGCGACCAATGACCAGTACGGCCACAACTGTGGCAAGACGACTTTGAGGCGGGACATTCCTCACGAGAATGCCACTTGGAAACTCCACAATGTGAGCACTTCTCGGATGATCCCGGCTTCTTGAAGTTCGTTTTGCCCGACTTTCCACCATTCTTCTTATAGTTGAACTGGACAGCGTTTATGGATTGATCCACGGAACTCACAGAGTGTGGAGACGGGGAAGAAGCGAACTCTTTGGCTCCTCCACGGGCTGATTCTAACTCGAGGATATATTTCCGGGCCTCATCAAAAGAGGACGGGTTCTTCTCCATGGTTTTGGCCCTATCGGAATCATCCCGCATACCCTGTAACAGAAGCGCAATTAGAAGGCGGTCTTCTGTAATCTTCGCAGTATCAGCATAATCGGCCAATTCTCGAATCGAATTACAAAAAGAAGAGTAGTTTTGGCCCTCCTTTTGACGGACACTCAAAAGGTCGCGTAAATCCAAATGGACATTACGCAAGCTGCGAAGATAATCGCCGACGAGATCCAAAATCTCGTGGACAGGGCGCCCAGTTTCGGTCTTGATTCCCAACGAATGGTTGATGATCCGCAAGAATCCGGCGCTGCAACATTCCCAAAAGAGTCCAACTTGGGTGGGTTGATCCCGATCATCTAAACGGATTAAATTGGAATAATTAATCCACAGAGGACGCCATCGAGTGAAAACTTTATGATCAGTATCCTCCTGAAGCACAGGTGGCTTCTTGACATCAATCTTTGGAAGATTTCGATGACCAGATGACCCCGATTCACGACCTGGTCGAATTGACGATTCAGATCGGATTAAAGAAGCTTGAAAATCTCTAGTCAAACCAATTACTTTTGATTTAGCCTTAAGAAAGGCCTTAAGATGCTCGTCTACGGCTGGATCAGAATCCTTAACATCGGATGCCAAATGGCAAACGACTTGATCTTCGGCGTGAAGAAACTTCTGTAACCGGTCGTCACAGTGATTAATGAAAGTTTCTAATATTACCGGATCATCTCCCTCGACGAAATCTTCGAATGCGGATTCGGCCACATTCCTGGCCTTTGTCAAAGCGGATTTGAATCCTTTTCGACTGGCCTTCAAGATCTGAATCGCCTCACGATCGGACATGGCTCACGTGACAAAGGAGGAGGAGACGACGACGGCGAAGAAATCCACGGATATGGCGAGATGGGACCAAATCTCAACACCACGGAGTAAACCGGATGGATGGGACCACGGATTGCCGCACGGGACACGAAGAAACCACGAAGGGTTGAAA
>CM021312.1:352126-377680 GCA_010645155.1 Tigriopus japonicus | reverse complement strand
ATTTTTGGACACCCTCTGGGCATTTTTGGACACCTTCTGGGTATTTTTGGACACTTTTGGACACTTTTGGACACTTTTGGACACTAGGGTGTCCAAAATGCTCTCGATGTCGAAAAATGCCCACCCTGCTGGCAGTAGTCCCTGACACAATCAATACTCATTCTCACAAAGATATGCTCCATTAAATTTCCAATTTGCATAGATTTCTACAAATCATACATCTAGGAAACGAATTGTCCTTCCACATTTTGGGTTGCATTTAATGCGAAACAAAATGACTGCCCTCTCTTTGCCTGAATTATTTATCTTATGCTGCAATTACACTACACTTGTTTTGTCGCATTTTAACGGCACTTATGTGAGTCACATCGCATTTGAGCTACAAATGTGTCACATTTCCGACTTGGAACATGTTCTAATTTTGTGTGATGTGAAGTACATTTTGTGACGTTCGTGTGCTAAAACGTCATGAGAAAGCCCGACTTGACCAAAAACTCAAATCTCAATATAAGACAATACTCATTCATTTGAACTCAACAATCTAATTTCCGTGTTAAAAAAGAAGCTAGTGTCTCAAATAGAATTTAAAAATAGTTGGTTGATCTATTTTTTGGGTTATGATCACATCAAGGTTGAATTAAGAAAAGACGCTTTGGTCAACTTGACTTTTCGAAAGACATCGAGCAGTGTTGTCATATAGGTTGAAAATTAGAGGTTATGCGCCCTGAAAATAAAAAAGACGGTGAGCTCTAGGATGGGAAAGGAGATTTGAGGAAATTGTTCCCGTTGTGTAAATGCAAATGTGTAATCCAATGCGATGTGACTCACATAAGCGCTGTTAAAATGCGACAAAACATGTGTCGTGTAATTGTACCTTTACTCAAGAAAAAAGGGATTCCAAAAGACACAGAATTTTAGTGTAATGATTTGTTGTGCCACCCCATATGCATTTTACTAAGTGTTCTCCGATGATATATGAAACATAAGCATACTCTGTAACTTGATGCAAAAAAGAGAAAATTATTATCAGGTGTTTTTTTTGATTGATGAAAGTCCCGTTAATAATGATTGCGTGGAAAGTCAAACTATTCAGTTTGAATTGATTGTTTTCCAAAAATTTCGGAACGATATCGATTATTGTACTCACTTTCCATCCATTTTGATCTACTTTTTTTGTGGGACTTTTTTCACTTCCATTGATCAAGCCATTGAAATGATACACTCAAGGGCCACACTTAACATGTCTGTTGAAAGTATCCGTTCATATTTTGCTTTCTTTAGTAGTGATCTCTGATACGGCATAATTATTAACTCCAATGTTTAAGAGAGTCGATATTAAAAATGCAGTTACTTGATAAATTATAACACTCACGCTTTATCAACCTAGGGTAGAAAATCATGAGATGAGAAAAAGCTTCAGATTCCAACTTTTAGGAAATCCTTATTTGTATTACCGTCTCTCTAACACCATTAGTTGCCAATCCCTGGCCTATGCAACAAACACTTTTGGTTTTTTGTCTTTGTACAATTATATCTAAATTGATTTGATGAGCTAAAGCATCCCTAGAATCCTGCAATTTTTGCATTTTAACTTACCTTCGGCAAAAATCTCTTCGGCAAATTTGCTGTCCATCCATATCGGTGACACAAGATAAGTGTTGTCCACAATCGGCATCACTTTTACACGGATATCCCCTCCTTCCAAAATTTTCTGCGTTGGAAAACAATGGAAAAGTCGCCAAAAAGGCAATCGAAATCAGACTGAGCTTCATTTTGACACTGAGTGGATAATTTCGATGCACTCTCGTTTTATAAGCCATCCGCGACGTTTTTGGCTCTTCACCTTCCTTCCTTGCGTGAATGAACGTACCTTTTGTTATCCATCGTGCGGGTATTACAAAGACCTCGTGAATGTTCAGTAGAAATTTTTTTACACCTGAGAGTGGGAATTTGGTTATTGTGTACAAACGACAGAGTTGGTCATTGACTAACCAAACCTGAACCAAAATTGCTTGCAATATTGTTACCAGTGTTAATGACCCAATGATTAGTCAAGTTGAGATTTGCATTGATATTTTTTCGTTTTTGCATTGAATCCAGCTTGATTTATACGAACACATTCTTCGGGTTAACGTGTAATTACGCAATATGCGTTTTGTATCAATAATTTATATTGACCCATTATATAACAAAAAAAAACCCTAGGACACATTCTTATTTTTTTTTTGTTTAGTCAAATTGCCTGCTTCTATTAGATTAGTATGTCCTTTGGGAAACATTTATCTTTAGAATCCATTCGGCATTTCGGTTAGTGATTTGCGGGAAGGTTTGACCTTTAGAAGAAACAGCCTCGAGAATAACATTAACGAAAAAAGTGAAGATCTATTTTTTTTGGGGGGGGGACACACCCAAAAATTGAAGACATGTTTTTGATTCAATTGATTGAATGATAACACGAAGTTGTAACATTAAACCTTGGAAGTCTGTTGACCGACATGAGGAAATATATTCTTTTCATAAATTTTTTGAAAGTTTGTAACATGATTGATTTTGAGATTCAAGAAGTTGACTTATGTTTAGGAGCGTCTTTTTAAATAGCGTCAAAGGATGCCTGGTAAAAACTTGTATATTATAGCTGGTACATTCAAAGTTAAATATACATTTACGTCAGTACAAAAACATAGCATATATTAGTAAAGCGTGCATCAAGTAGGAGAAAGTCGAACAATGAAGATCACTAATAGATTACGGTGAGAACATGAAAGCCGATCTTAACTCTTATTCTACTGAGTTTTATTGCAGGGATACGATGACAAAAGTAACAAAAGTTTAAGTGCCAAGAAATTGGCTCCTAAAATACATTCGAGTTTTACCTTGTATTTGGAAAAGCGTTTAAGGTCCTCATCAATTAAAAAATCTTTCACTCAATTTCAAATGTTTAACTCATGCCTTTTTTGCTTCTCATTTAATTTCCCCCTTGCTGTAGAAATGCCGACTTTCGTCCAACAATTCCATCTTATTTGACTTGCCAGAACTCCTGAAAACGAATTACTCCTTCCGGAATAAGCCACACACATTTCCTCTGAATCGTTTCGGGATGGTCTGCCAAGTATTGGCACCATCTCATCCGACTCCAACGTACATTCGTACGCACGGCACTTAAAATGCCCTGAGAAGTACGAACAAAAATTCCTGAACACAACGAGGTACGTTTCTGACCCAGGAAATCATTAGAAGTAACAAATGTTGATTAAAAACTATACACTTCAAAAATTGCAAATCAAATTAATGCATAACTAGAGCTTACTGAGACACTGGTTGAATTAAAATTGATTGAAAGTAAATTGATGAATTGCTGAAGCAAACTCAAGAACTCTGCAATTTTCAATAAATTTCAATCCAACAAGTCTCGAAGTAAGCTCTTAAAATATTTTGATTAGAGTTCATGAACTAGTTAATTAATTAGATTTTGAAGTGTGTTAGTTTAAGTTTTATCTGTTATTTCTCTCGGTTTCCTGGGTCAGAGACGTACCTCACTGTGTTATGGAATTACGTTATAAACTTGAAAGGAATTTGAAGTACCGCGTACGTGAATGAATGCGATTGAGCTAATAGCCGTGTTTTGACTCTACGTTTTTAAATGTTCTCGATGAAACGAATCGTTGGAAGGCTTGAGTTCATGTTCAAATGAATATGCCACCTTTATTTGATATGCAGCGTCAACTCCGTTGAACCTCGGGATTTCCACAAGTGACCACACGGATATGAATTGGAAGCCAAAGAGCGTTTAAAATCTAGCAAACCGGATTCTACAAAAGCTCGCTCATGTAGACCAACAGCTTCACCTTTGGCGTACATACCGTACGTTCGTACGTCACTGATTTTGCGATTTATTTCGAACTCTCACCTGCAAACAGAACACTTCCCAGAAATCTTAGGCTCATTCTCAGTGGCTCTTTCTCTTTTCTAAAGAATCGCTTTCACAAAATTCAAGACCATTAACATTTTCAACAGCAAATTAGTCTTGCAATAATATGTGCTATTCTAAGGCTTTTTTATCTAGAGAATCCACTCTCCCGTTCTTAAGTCTTGGTCATGTCATTGGTTCCATCAAATGAAGAACCAATGTGACCATGCCCCACCCATCCTTTTCGCTGGGTTTTTTCAAACAAACTATTACACGGAACTGGTTGGCTTCCGTGTCAATAATATCGAATCGATATATTTGTCGGGTAATCGATTAAATATTCCTTCATCAAGCAAGCCATTCATGAGTTAAAAGTTTTCAATACGGTTAAAAGCGTTCATAAAATGGCACTAGTTTCATATTTGTATAATCAAACCTGGCTGTGAGAATATTGTCGGTCTGAAGCAAGATTCTTATTTCAATATTAAAATCGAGATGCAGAGATACGACTAATCTATACTATTCATCTAGATTTTCGAACATCGCTGCGCTTTTTATCGTTTTTAAGACCAATGACAAATTCAAAATTGAATATCTTTTTTAGATGATAAGCAGAGCGGACCGAGGCTTAAAAAGTTTATATTTAAAACTTTTAAAAAGCTTATTTTGTCCCATTTGGTCCGGGAAAACTTTTTTTGGGTTTAACAACTTACTTTAATTTGGTTTTCATCAACTGTTTTTCCATCCTCTAATAATAAGTATCTTTTGGAAGAAAAGAAAACTAGGGGAAGAAAACATTGAAAACTTGAAAAAAGTTAGGCTTCCAACTAAAATTTATCCCGATTTTATGAGTCGACTCCTCAGAGATCGGTTCTGACTACGAATTGGTTCCTGGTTCTTGTAGATCCGACTCACGACGAGCGAATCTTAAAACCGATCCGATTCGATACTGAACCGGCTCACGACAGATCCGGACACATTCTTAGCTTTTTGTGCGAATTTTAGGGACTAAAATATTATGTTTTTTGCGCTTTTTGCCCATCCTACTGATAATGGACCAAACGCCCAGATCTCGGGGTTCGAAATTCTGTTTCTTTTTTCTTCAACGTTTCGGTTATGGTTTTACATTTGAATGAGCCAACAAACCAAACTGGCAAGACAGTAGCGAAGAAAATCATTATCATTAGATATCCATTTTTGTTCGCTATTTACAATCGCCAGAAGAAATCATATGCCTCTCTTTATCCTATGACAACGAAATACTGGAATTGGAAGGAAAATTACTCCTAAATTGTTTTTTTGTCACAATACATAACATACCGACCTTTCTCAAGGAAACTTTTAGACGCTAATTCACACCCACAGACGGAGAACCTTTCTGATACCGGACATGAAATTGCCTATCGGAAAAAAATGGGCGATGTGATGGCTGGCTTCGCTGGCCGGGCGAGGCTTAACCCTCCGACCCTAGCACCAACAATCCAAAAAAAATACCTCTTTTTCGGTTACGGTACGATCCTTTTTTGATTAAAATTTTCCGATATTTTGTTGTGGGCTCTTTCGATTGATCGCTACTGACTATTCTGTAATGACAGGACGGTTTTTTATAAATCTGAAGCCTTGAGACTTTGACTGCATATACCTTGCCTTTTTTCATTCTTTTTCTTTCCTAAGTAAACGCAAAACACTTAAGAATTGACAAGAATCGGTGACTGTTCAGAAAAATATGAATGAAGGATTCAAGTTTGGTATTCCATCTACTGTCAAACGAAAAAAATGAAAGTGGTGAGAAAACGTTTCCCAGGCATGTTTCTTTCTGGTGAAGATCCGCTCGATGTCAAAATGAACATTGGACAGGTTATCATTTCAGCGAGAGGCGAAACAGGAAAATTGGGTCCCGTTAGTTTTCTTTTTTGCTCTGACGAATTCACTGGAATATTTCGTTCTTAATTTGAAAAGGACCTGTCAACAATCCCAACGTAAAAAAAAGTGTGAAGTGGATCATTCCGATTGGTGCGGTATTTATTTGGTTTCTTCCAAGATTAATGTTTATTCCCAGGTTTCCCATTGGTCCATACTATGACGCTAATAGCAAATGAACTACGTTCCAAGATACAAAACGAGACCATTTTGAATTACTGTAAATGTCTGAATGACTTCCAATGACACATGAAACCACTTTGTCTGGAATCATTTATTGAAGTTGTGCACGCACAAAGAAAAAAGCCTGAACCCGACCTTCGATTCGACATTGCCTGTTCCATTGGCCAGTTCCATGGAACAGGAAGCGGGCGCCATGCTCGCAGACTAGAGATTCGAAAGTCGTCATCCTTGAAGGAGATGGACGACGAGAAGGTTGATTCTCTGTGGATTCTCGCTCTTTCTTGTTCATGTTCCAAAAGCCAGGGAAGAATTCCAGGCGGCTCCAAAAGGAAGGAACTTACTACTCATGTTCGTCAGTTCTCACCAACATGTTCAAGAAGCCAGAAGAAACACGACGAGATAACTGGAGTCGCTCGATCTTCTTGTTCTTCATTAAATCCGGCCACCAAACGCGAGGAACGCTCTGAACGGTCCAACAAGTCGGAAGCAATTCCTCTGGAACATTTCTTGTCCCACTAATCAGAGTTTACGCATATTCTCTGAGCTTCCATGGATATTGAGCCAGACTACCTTGGGTAAGAGATCAACTTGGATCAAATACCTGTCACATGAAATTTATGCGATTACTGCTGTTCAAACTTTCGGAATCATTGTGTTCCTTGCAGAACATTGCTTCTCTACACGAGGAACACCTTGATTTGACCAATGCTGTTGGATTGTTATCGATGGTCAATTCGAGGTAAAAGCCAATGAAGAACAAATCAGTCAAAAACACTCAATCCTCGCCGATCAAAGGCCAAGGATAAAAACCCTGACGGTCAATTCTCTTTCTTTTGATGGTGTCCCTATGAAAAGTGAGAAATCTAGTGAAATTGGACATTGGCAAGATCGAAAGGTTGGCCTTCCTTTTCAAAACATTCGGGACAGAGATCTCGCAGATCTGGTCTTGATGTGCCAAACATTTATTTGAAGGACCTAACATCGAGCAAGGTAAGTGACATTTTTGCCAACGTAATCGGCTTCATTTTGACACGCCAAAAGCTGGCTTAATTATCATGAAGTCAAATTGAAGGAGTTTCGGGGAATTCTCTCGCGCCTAATTTGGAACAGAGTGAAAAAGTTTTGGCTGGACAAACATCAACTATAATCCATGGAGATGGATAAACTTATGTAAAGTGTTGGTCTCAAATGAACTGAAGCAAAGAGACGTCTTCGATTGAAGACAAAGATCAATTCTTTGGAGATAAGAATGGATCCATCCGATCCATTCTCTCCAAAAGGAAATTCAAACCAGGATATTTGTCTTTCTTTCAAAGTCACTCATGTAAATTTCTTGTAAGAAACAATTTCTCAAGCACCATGGTTATCTATTCATGCTTCATCGATAGACGAGCGCATCCATCTTTTGTTTAACAAATAGGAATTCCAGGCTAGCCTTAGATGCCTATTCAAATCCATCGAAGAGCGACTAAATTCAAAGCTACAAAGGTTTTCCCCTTCAAATACAGCATTCAAAATCCCCCGTCGCTTTCACACTAACGCTCAATACAAAAGCATTTCGATGGAAGCCAGCGTTTACTTACACATTTTCATAAAGACTCTCATGAATAACTACGTATATAACTTGGCCTTGGAGCAAGAAAGTAGCGTTTTGAGGCAAAAAGAATGTACTGATAATTGTTGCTCATCATTATGAAAATTAGTTACCATGTCTTGCGGTGAGTGCTTGAAAGGCAGTATAAGTAGTAGATATATTGGCCCAAAGAATAAACTGTCAAAAAAAGATCAAATAGATACTCCAGTACATGCCTGATAACCAAGTGATCTGTCAACTTGAGTGGGCGGATCGTCGGTGAGACGCCTTTTTGTAGGCGTGGCCAGTAGCCATTGAAAAGAGTTCTCCAAGGGAGAGTTCCCTTGTGAACAAGGAATTCCTTGGGAACCAAGTTCCCTTGGAGAACTCTTTTCAATGGCTACTGGCCACGCCTACAAAAAGGCGTCTCACCATGAATGATGAGGAAATAAAGATCAAATAGAGACGTCGAATCACGAGAACAAACGGGAATCAAGTGATTTATTTGCTCATCCTAATCACTCTTGGGGAGAGATTGAGCATGTTTTAATTCTAATACTAAAACAGAAATATACTTGGCTGAGTATTAAAACCGAATCCATAATAATCAACTCATAAGTTGCGTTTCACACAAAGCCTATGAGTTATGATTCATAAGCTTTACCGCAAAGGTTGGTGAAATACTAGGCTCCCTTTGCATTTTGATTACATAATTCGCTTGGCCTTCGAAGCACTTTTAATGAGAGTATCCGAATAAATAGTACGATTTTTCGGCCTTTTCTTGGATCATTTCAAGAATGTTCCATCCCGGACTTTGTGGACAAGGTACTTCCTAAAAAGAAGGCCGAGGATTAAGTCAACCATGTGAGCCTGTATATAGTATACAGCTAGTTAGCCACGGTTATCAATCATAGAAGCCCTTGAAGTGCTGACTCAGGGCCTTAAAGGCAGTTTGAACCCTGACATCAGAAGGCCGATTCTAGACAAAAATCTTGATTCATTACCATAATGGTGGAGTGTTTGGTTTCATCTCTGTCTCCTTCGTTCCAAACAATATAAACTATTTGGTTCCGTATCCTGGAATAGATTTGCTTAACCCATCAAGCATGAAACCATCATTTACATGTTCTTATCAATGACACAAATCAAAGAGGGACTCACTATCAACCTTGAAAAATATTTGTACCACGAAGATCAAGAACGATAACTGCTATTCAATCTCAAGAGTTCGCGGTCAAATGGAGCTCTTTCAAGTTCCACCTCGACTGTCTTTCTCATTCTCATTCATCGTGAAAACATATTCAACTTTCCAAACTCGCCCCAGCCAAACTTATAATTAGAGTTTGTTCCCTCTTCATTGTGAATCCTTTTACTCGTTTTTTCTGGGTCGCTCTTCTTCTCCTTCATCTGTCTTTGCTCTCTCGCTTCTAATGCTGGAGGCGGCCATTACTTCTATGAAATGATGGACTTAGACTTGTTGAGAGAAATCTCTTAACTCAATAAGACTCCTCAGCAAAGGTCTCAAAGACTCGGCCATGTTCGTGGGTCTAGGAAATCGAATTAAAAGGCCAGGGAAGCAAGGTCTAACGAGCGTCGGAAGAGGGAATTAAAATGGGGAAACAACTCCCCTTCTTTTGGGCTTCCAGTTCCCGTTTGGAACACACCGGATCATAACCTGAACCTGCGTACCCGAAAAATACACACTACTACGGCTCACACACACTCAATGAGTGCCTGGGACGCTTTGGGATCATGATGATGAGGATGATATGGGAGTCATATAACCATAAATGCGGGAGAGTCAACAACTCTCTTTGCCTTCGTACTCGACCGACACAATGATTCATTCCACGTGCCTCCAATGAAACATGAGAGTGGGTTCCACTGATATGGGGGAAGGACATTAAAAAATTGTTATAAAAAATGAACGAAGGCGAAATGATGAGAAATGGATGATGAACGTCGAACGTCTGAAAATTTCGATGCTTTTCGATGAAGATTTGAAAATTGATGTTGAGTTAGTTGACGACAGACATATTGATGGAAGAAAATCAAATTTGATCCAGGAAGCAGACCAGAAAGTCCCGTAAACACAATTTCCCGGAGCCTTGAAGCGATAGGGAGCTTTAAAAAGAGGTACTCTCAGACTTTATGACCCACGAAGCTTTCCAGTTCCTTTAAATGATTCGAGGCATGAAATCCTGTGGTACTCGCTTAAGTATAGAGATAGGAATGGAAAACTGATTAAAAGGGGAACAACTTTTTGAGGTTGTTCCCAAGAGGGATGTTGTGGGTAATTAGCCGACTATCAGCCAAGTTTTCCCAGGAAAGTTTCTCGCCCCCACCCGCATTTACCATTGCCATCTTTGGCACTTGGGTCAAATTTATTTTCGAGTTCCACATTTCGAACTTGACAGGAGTGAAGTGCGCCAAGTTTTGGAACGTCCCTTATTTTTTGGCGGACTAGAGCAGAATTGAGCCACTTTGACAAGGGATCAGGGTCATCTTAAAAGGTTTCAATCCAAGCAATTTGATACAACTTAGAAGTCCGTTATTCCCACTGGACCAATCTTGGACATGAGAGGTTCCCAGGAACCCTGAGGATAAAAGCGGATCCTTAAAAAACAAACTTTCTTGGCGGGAACTTTTCTTCCGTGGCATTTTCAGCTCTTTTCTTGAGCAATTGCCGGACGTAAACTTTCCTTGGCTCAAATAATAAGATTTATCCCTCTTCGAATTACTCGAGTTCACTTGAAATCAAGGCTCCGTCTCGAAAAGCCCTCAAGGGCCACTTAATGAAGAAAATAAGAAATTGGTAGAATATACTAGTAAGCTCTTGACAAGCAGTCACTCGAAATAAACACGGACTCGCACCAATGAGCTCTCGAGTGTTTTGGACAGGCGTTTTAGTATTTAAACTTTTGGTTTCCCCCACGTATTTGGAAAGGACTCATATTTCCCACGGCAAAGGTAATCCCCCAAACAGTCGTCGTATCATCTATCAAAGAGCGTTATTCCCTTGGTTGTGATGATACTGCCTTGCTGTTCGCACTATGTACAGTACTATCTTTGGCATCCAAGCCCTTTTGTCATTGTACAGTAGTAGATTGAGAAGGGTAAAGCACTCGAGGCTTGAGAGGAGATACCACTACTACTACTGCAACTACTCCCCAACAACACCAGTAGATCTATTCAGTCTATCCAAGTTGGTGAAGAATGCAACAAACACGACCAAGGCCCCGATAAGAGAGATTAGGCCTTTGTTGGTAGCCAGAACACAAGTCCAACCAGGAACTCCTCCTCTTCCTCTCTTCTTCTCTCCTTGAGTTTGTTCCCAGATTGTTGTAGTAATTTACAGTCCTCTACTCCGACATTCAGACACAAGGGTGAAAGGAAATGACGGAAAACGTACTAAATGAGTTGTGGCCTCCAGTGAAAAACTTGCCAAAGGGGCCCGCAATTTGTAGAATGTATTAGTTAGCGTTAGAGGCCAAGAGCTGGGAAAGTCTCTCTCCGTGATGATTTATTATAAGAGCCCTAATAGACCAAATTGGTTCGCTGAACACTGATCCTCTCAAGCTATCATTGGGAATCAAGGAAAAAATAAGGCCCTTATGAGTCTTTATATTCGAAAATGTATGATTTGTGTCGGCTGCTAATATTCCAATTGGACCAAGAAGGGAAAGATGACTTTTGAAGTCGGCATGGATTGTTCGCACTTTTCGCCTGACCTTTAAGCCAAACGTGGCCAACTCTAGTTTGAAAAATTTGCATTGTGGCTTGTTGTTATCTTTTTTTTACGACACCGGAGGAGAACAGGATTTGTGGATTGCCACTTTGAATCGCTGATAACGATGTTTTGAAGGAGAGAAAGAAAGTCCTTGTTCCACCTGTCCAAACAGAAGTGACTTGGGATTCAGGACATGATCACAAGAAATACACATGCCTTCAGACTCATTCCTGCGTACATACGTAGATTGAGTGCTCACAATGAGAGAGGGCAAATGGATATTTTCAAGGAGCTCAATCCAATTGGTACATATAACAGGACAGCGTACGTGGAACATGGAATGGACAAGGTAAAAACCCATCAGGCTATGAGACAGTGTGCCAAGTTTCGACAGGCTCCTTTGTAAATAAAGTGATTGGTCGTCGCTTCCATGTCCCTTCGAACCCGTTGGCTCGAGTTATAACCACATTCTACGACTCTCTCAATCATTGTCAATCACCCGAGAAAAAGAAATGATGAGGCAATAAGCTGCTCACAGTTCCAATCATCTAGAACTGTCCTTTTGTATCAATTTAGGTTTATATTGCTCGAGGCGTATGAGATATCGTTGATGTTATTCGAATGTATGATTTTAGAACATTTGCAAAGTGATTTTGTGTCCTGTGCGTTTGTTGAAATATTCGCTTTTGTGTTTAATGTGATATGAATGTTTGAGCACGAGGTCTGGAGTGCTTGAAATTGTATCCAATGTTTATCTCTAGCATATTTCTGGCCTCTGGCCTCGATTGACGAGAACACCCGGCAGACTCTCGGGGAGATTTCTCGGATAGATAGACTATTTCCGTTGGAACAGATTTCATTTTGAGAAATTTGGCTTTGTTAAATAAAATATTCCGGTGAGCTGGCGATGGATTGCCAGCGAAAGTAGTAAGTTTACATCATCTGACGCTTTGAAAGGACGAATTAATTCAGCAGGAAAAATTGTTAATCAAAAACTTGTCACGAGAGGAATTTAAATTTCAAATTGCATTGAGTTTTCTTGAATTGTGCCGACAGTTATTGTAAATGGTAGACTTTCCGGAAAGTTACTGGCAATTCATCAAGAACTTTGACGGGTCTAAAATAATCCCAGAACTAAATATTCAATCCATTTCACGGCCATGCTCGAATCCACTTGTTTTCTTGAATAAAATGCTAAATAGATAAGAAAATAATAACTTCAGGAAAAACAGTGGTGTTTCTTCTTCAAGCGCGCGCGCGTTCAAGAACCTGTTTTCAACGAGACAAACACCATCCAGATTGAACAAGACAGTTCAGGTTTGAAAATGGAGATCCCAACAGTGGACATAGCTCAGATATCGCTTTCAGCCACCACACAAGACCCTCCAATAGAGGAATTCCGAGGTAAAGAAAGATCTACTCCATCAAACGAAAGTCCTCGTTCATGCCTTTGTTCCAATTCCAGTTGTTGGGCGAGAATTGTACCGAGCATTTTCTGACTTTGGCTTCGTTTACCTGGCCAATCATGGCATCGATGCTCAAGAAGTTGAGAACATGTTCCAATCGTCGAGACATTTCTTCAACCTCACCGAAGAAGAAAAGCTCACGTGTGCTCGAGATCCGGTTACAACGCAAGGTTACGTTCAACCTGGTCAAGAGTCTTTGGATAAATTGAAGGGCGGATCTGCTGAAGAGGTATTTAACGTGGATAGAGGTGGTTGTTATAAACATCTTCGTCAAACTCAAGATGCCCTAGACCAAGGCATGAATGACATTGTTGAAACTTTTGTCGGAACCAATATCGCATTCGAATTTCTCGTTCATTCGCAGAATGAAGTTTTTGAATTGAGAGAAGCCTTTGATGTGTGCCGAGTGGATGAGAAGGCCACCTTCCAGATTCGCTCGTCCCAAAATGGAGGGGACAATTCAGCACTCTGGCCGAAAACTTGAAGCTCTTGACACGGAGACTATTAAAAGCCTTGGCCTTGAGCTTGGACTTGGAGCCGGAATTTTTTGTTCGATGTCACAGAAATCTTTTAAACCAAGGGAATTGGTCGATCCTTCGCTCCTTGTTTTATCCACCCATTCAACAAGGTACATGACTTCTTGAGGTTCTCTACGAAATTCCAATCGGCAAACTTGGGCCTAGATTTAAAAGGTCAAGTTCCTATAATTATCCCTCCATTAGATCGTGTGAAACCAGGCACCATTAGATGCGCCGAACATTCAGACTATGGAACCATCACACTTCTCTTCCAAGACGATTTGGGGGGTTTGGAAGTACAAGGCACTAAAGGCCAATGGATCCGAGCCAAACCTGAAGCGGGCAATATTTTGGTAATCAATGATTCATCGATCTGAGAGAGTACGAAATCACACTCAACACCAATTGTTTAGGTCAATATGGGGGATATGATGGAGGTGATGACCAACGGACAATTTCCGGCCACTGTTCATCGGGTAATAATCCCTAAAGAAGAGGCTCTTCGAGCGAAACCTCGCCAATCATTCGTGTTCTTTGTAAACCCCGACGATGAGACCATGGTAAAACCGATCTACCGTTTGGACCAACCCATCCCACCTCGATACCAAATCAACAAGACAGCTTGGGAGTTTCAAAACGAATTGTTCAAGAAGACATATGGATAAAAAGATCACATTCATGTTGAACATGACGTTTTGAATCGCGAGAGCAGCAATAAAAAATTGCAAACTCGGCCAAATGGGGAGGATGAACTTGAGCTCAATTCAGAGAATGGGAAGTACAATTGTATTGGACCGTTTTCGATGTGATTCAGCCATCAGTCTTACCCTAGACGACACATGATCCCTCGCTACATACGTACTATTTTCCTAGAACCGGTTTCGGTCAAATATCTAAGCAAACGGTAGATAGGAGGAATGTGAACATTTTGGAGACGCGAGTTTGCCCGCGAGTAACTTGGTTGTTCGATGTGATTTCTCTCTCAAAAATGAGTAGTTCGTCTACTTTTTCATCTGCCCTGAGGAGGTTCTCATCTGTGAACTTAATGGAAGATACATAACATTGCTCGAGCGCCAAAAGTTTGTCAAGAGAGGGTTTCATTTTAAAGACAGGGAGTACAGAAACAAGGCCAACCCCGTTATGGAGATTCCGACCGTCAGTATCAACAGTATTGGACTTAGTTCCGAAAGGCCCGACCGTGAGGACTTTTTAGGTAAGGGATTTGAAACTCATTGCCGAGCGCTGTTTAAACACGCTGATTTCATGAAAAAATGCCCACGTGGCAGATATCGGAAAGAAGCTGGACAAAGCGTTCTCGGAGTACGGTTTCGTTTACCTTACGGACCATGGGATCGACGATCACATCGTTAAGGATATGTTTGAAGCCTCCAAATCGTTCTTCACTTTGTCGGAGGACCAAAAGCTCACTTGCAGTCGACATCCAATCACTACTCAAGGCTACGTTCGACCTGGACAAGAGATGCTCGACAATCTCAAGGAAGGTGGAGGAAAGGTGCGGTTATAAGATTCTAATATCCTACTGAAAAACTTAAAGCCTTAGACGAAACGTGATTAAACTTGGAAAGAAGAAGCTTCTCGAGCATTACAAGCACATAGCTCACAAAGTTTGCCTTTCGGAATTGCTCCTTAGCGAAACTTTTTTGAGCTCGATCTCGTGTACGTTGCCGGAACAATTTCCTAAAATGAACCTTTCTTAGAGCCACATGTGTCCCTACGGCGACGTTTTAATGTCACAACGAACTTGAATCCAAATTGCTAGTTCAGACCCGATTTCGCATTCCGCTCAGACTGGACCAAGATTAAATTGAAGTCGTCCTCATTTGTCCTTGTCAGCCGGCCTTTCACGAGATTCGGGAGAGCTTCGACGTGGTCTCACTGGAACAGAGCGCCCGATTCCCGGACGACCTCGTGCCCGAGGTGCGATCAGCCTTCATGGCCTTGGGCGAACGTCTCCTGTCATTATCCTTTCGGATCCTTGAGGCCTTGGCCTTAGGACTCGACCTGGATCCCAAGTTCTTTGTAGACTGCCACCAGTTGATGATTCAGAAAGCGAACAGCTCCAAATTGCGGTCACTTTACTACCCGGCCATTCACGGTAATGAGAGTAACCCTGATTGCTGATTTCAATGAGAGTCAACCGAATCGAAGGTACGATTCTAGGGACGCGAATCGATCGGTCCCTCTAACATTTTTCGATTCGATTGGCAGCTGACCTTGGTGGATCTTTTTTGTAATACTCTTTTTCCGACTGTCTATACATACTGCATAATGGATTTTATGTTTGAAGATCTGATCATGAAAGGCGTTGTGCGATGTGGCGAGCATTCCGACTATGGAACAATCACATTGCTGTTCCAAGATGACCTCGGGGGATTGGAGATTAAGGGACCTGATGGATCTTGGATACAGGCGCCTCCAAATCAAGGCAGTATTCTGGTGAATGATTCTCCAATTACCTCGCTGTCTTACCTATTAGTTCTTCATCATAAGCCATATTTTCAGGTGAACGCTGGGGATTTGTTAGAGATCTTCACCAATGGGAAATTCCCCGCCACTCGACATCGAGTGGTCATTCCTGAGGAAGAGATTCGCCGCAAGCAACCCCGTCAATCCTTTGTCTACTTCATTCATCCGGACGATTCCACTTTCGTCAAACCAATCTTGGACGAGGAGCCCAAACTCGAGAAATACCGCGGCATCAACGCTCTTCAGCATTTGGTCAACCAATTTTCCGCCACTTACCGATAACGAGATGTTTCTGTTCCATCTCCTTCAAGATGGGAGGAAAAGTTGTTTCGTTGGGGCACTTGGGTTCAATATTCTCTTCAATCCGTTTTGCCTTGTGAATAAATGGCCAACCGTAATGTTTTACGTATTTGGACATGAAGCCGAGATTTTCTGGGCGCAAGAAGACTTCTACGTGTACTCACATTTGATTCCAGAAAGCTGGAGATTGATGTTCCAAGCTTTGGCAAATACTAAAAATTGACTCCATTTCAGAGCACTAAATGTTTACTAGGCTAGTTGGAACATCTTTTTGAAAAGGAATGATGGCCATCTAAAGGTACTAAAAAGGGGAATAAAACGGGAGGAAAGGTACCAAGGAAACGAATTATAGTACAGTGTGTGAGAACAGAATTTAGATTTAGGATTACGAATGCCTAAAGATACAGTTTGAAATGCCATTTGCCGATAGACGTTTACTCAAAAATAAAGAAACCGCATTCCAGTTTCTTGTTCCTTGGAAAAAAAACGATGCAGGGTTGAAGCAAAACACTCACTGAATCTTTTTTAGGACTGAGATTTTTCCCCACAGAAAAGCAGCCATAAAGAATGTTCTTGATAGATACTGCTTGTTTACAGATACTATTTGTCAAAATGAAATTTGGGTTTATATCTACCATAAGAGGTTTTTTTTCCTTCTCATTACTCGGCTTTCATTTTTTTGCTATATATGTATAATGCTACATCTCGTCATTGTGATGCTTAAAAGACAATCCCATATGCAATTTACAAAGTTAGGTTTTGAGGACGCTAATAAAAGTAGTGATGGACCGAAAGGGCTCATAACCGAAACCGAAAGTTTTGGCCGAAGGAGGGCTTAACCAAAACCGAAACTGAAACCGAAAGCACCTGATTACAAAATTGTATAAATGCAAAACCCGCCTTAAAAATTAGAATGCTCATGTGTTTGATGTTGGGTAGTCGCAAAATTTGAAAAATCGGAAAACTTAAATTTCAGAGGTTTTTGGACCAATTTTTTTCGATTTTGTTGTCAAACTCCATTTTATATAGTGCTTTTATGCTTTCGGTTCCGGCAGGCATAACCGAAACCGAAACCGAAATTTCGGCCGTAATTTTGGCCGAAAGCGCTTTCGGTCCATCACTCGAGTTTCACGCTCGCGTTAATTTTTTCAGTTAAAATATTTATCAATTCCTTGATTTTCTAAGTGTTTTACAAAACAACATACTTATATATCATTGTAATAACAAGACTTTGATGGATATTCCGGAAGCGCCACGACAACTCTTAACAAAAACATTGCACACTGTGGACCATTGCTCTCAATGGAGCATTATCTTTTCTCAGAGCCCTTCTTAGTTGATGCTTGGAACTTGGAACAATTTGTTTTCTCAAAGGAATCGCAGAACATTTAGAGAATTTATTGATTGCGAAGTTCGTTTCTCAAACTCAGCACTTTGCTTAGTCAAGCATTAGCTTTAAGACGTAAATTATCGTTTATTGCAAACATGACCTTTAGATGTTAGTTGTTCTAAATAGGAGCTAATTGAGGAACATTTGAACAACTCATTGCCTGGAAGAGATTAGCCCCCAACTTTTCTCGAGTGTAACGGCTTTGGTGTGAACGCGTTTAAGCAAAGAATTAAAGATTTTTTAGACTGCATGAAACTTGTTACTCAAAAAAGGAAAGTTTTGAACGTTTTCAAAAAGACAGTGGAGTTGTTTGATAATGTTCAACTGGAGACAAGGATTTCATTATCCCTTTAGTTTCTTGTCTATTTTATAAAATACCAAAGAGATTTTGTCATCGTACGTTTTTCTGCTACTATTGATCCAAATATTCATGCAACCCATGGTATCACACTGGATTAAAAGAACGAGAAATGATTTTTGCTCGTTGCTCAGAAAACGTGAAACATATTTTGACTTTCATTAATTTCTCTTTAAACAGTTGAACCAGTTTCAACGTTTTTTGTGAAGATTTTATGAAGAAAATATCTAAAAGTACTTTTGGTCACGAAGATCGAGTGCAAGTTTGTGGGCAGTATGAGGAAAGTTATTGGGAACAACAGGAAAATCCAACTCTTTGACGGACTTCTTTCCCAATTAGAAATTACGACATCTTTGCCAGGCTTGATGACTTTCAGTTCAGTTTTGATTGTCTTGCCAGAAAGCTTTGCTCGTTCAGGTACGTCAAACGCTCAAGGCCAACAGAGACCATTATTAGACCTTCAAAAAGGTTTAACAATCAATATTTACTCCAACATAAACCACTCACAAACATATGTGAGATTCAATTTTAGTTGCACGTGCCACGAAATGTTTTATACCTAACGAAAGTGAAGACAGTTTGAGCATGTTTCGAGTTTGCAACGACAACCATTTGGAATAGAATTATCCTGGCTACTCAAAGCAGCTTCCATCACCAAATGAAGTACCAAAAAGACAGATGGGCGGGTATTCTTGAAGTTTGAAATGGGTTACTTCCAAGTGACTTTGAGCGTTGATCAAAGATAGTTTTCTGTTACACATGTGTGTTCGCTTTATGGAACGCTTCTCTTATAATTTCAGGAACCTGATATGAATTCCAAAATGTTTGGCAACGTCACGTGTTCCAATTTCTGCAACATCACCAATCCGGAGTGGTGCAACAACTTCATGATTGGTCTTAGGTATGGAAAATTGCACTTGATCTAATTAGAGTAACGAAATCTTTTTGAAACTCGGCAAATTTTAACTTAGAAATAATGTTCAGGGTCGTTGCGTCGAGCTAGCACTTGGATCAATGATGCACTTTAGTGCCATAATTCCGAATTATGGCACAGAAGTGAAAGTTATGGACCATGTTCGATCCCAGCGCATTTCTCTTTCCTTACAACGACAATTTTGTTATAATATTTTATGTCATGTAAACCAAGAAGTAATGGCGAGTTCAGGCTGAAAGAAAAAGAAATCAAGTTCGTGCCAAAAGGTATGGCACACAAAGGTCAGGATTTTGCCAACAGCGAAGGTCAATCAAGGTGAAAACTTGATAATCCTTTTCGTTCTTCCTTCCTTTCTTTATAGTACACTCCATTGTTCCACTGAAGATTGTGTGACAAATCTTTGCAAAGAGGCAGCTCGATGCGAAGATCTTGCCGAGGCCAACCAGGCGACCTTTGAGGCCTCGGGTCAAGGTAAGAAAGACAATTGCCAATGGCCTTCTCAAGAGAACGGTCATTAAAGAATGGTCACGATCAGAAAGGGTGGAGGTTCTTTCAGTCACAAATACACTCTAGGGATGTTCTTCGAGGAAAAGAACGAGAGCAAGAAAAGGGAGCACAACTTTGGATCTCAATTTGCTCACTGAAGCGCACCACATATGACCCAAAGGATCCTTTTTTCAAGTAACATCTTCCAATTATCAAGTGTGAGTGAGACCGGGAGCTTAATCAACGCACTGTTGTTGTTGCAAAAAAGCTGCCAAATCCGGTTAGATTGGTTAGTTTCTCCGTAAAGGGGATTCTTTTCAGCCCTGTCTCAAAAGCCACGGCAACCTTGGCGCTTCTTTTGACATACTGTATGCGGGAAAAACGACCATCGAAAGCGAAAGATTGCTCATAGCATTCACACTTGCTCCTTCATTCCAGATTTTTGTCCAATCGTTTTTGATGGATGGTCTTGCGTGAATTCGACTCCTGCCGGAAATACGCTCAAGTTTCATTGTCCAAATTTCCCCCATCTCAACTTTGATAAACAAAGTAAGAAGGAATACAAATCATCCTTGCATTCACATTTGAATACAACATTTTTCCGGTCCTATCTGGGTTTTCTCATCCAATGTCTGTTTTCTTTGGATCGAATGTCTTTTCTTGGTCTTCCAGACTTGGCTTATCGTGAATGCTCATCAGAAGGTCAGTGGTTCGACGTGGAGCTGAATAAGCCCTTCACACATTACGAACAATGTCTTGATGTCCACAGCTTCAAGGTATTGTATGGAACTTAGGCCCAAAAAGTCTACAAAATACACGTGGAATATCAAGGCTAAAGGTAGACTGGGCTAGCAACTCAATCAAATGCACAATTTTTGGATTAGTGTAGAAAATTGAAATCGAAGAATTATGAAGATTTATTGTCTTTCTGCAAATACTATTTTGCATGTTTTGTTTTTTGGCGTCCGTGTTCGAAGTTATGGTTTGATTAGACGAAGTTTGTTGAGCGACCCCTGCGCGTTTTGAAAAATGGACCTCAAGACCGAGAAACACATTCAAATTCAGCATCTTGGAAAGTAAAGCAGTTGTTCATATTCATGTATTGATATTTGGTGAACGCCTTGTAGAGAAAAAATGATCAATTTCGATGTGAGATGTCTTGGCTTTAAAACGTGCACAATTTTTGCCACCTTGCTCACTCACACTTGCCGCTTATTTTCTAGGTAAACAGGGGTCGCCCAACATACCTTCCCTGACCATTAAATCATAATTTTGAGCAAGTTTGTCCAACAAAATGAATCACATCTGCTCATAAGAGATAAATCTCGATATTAATCCAAAAATCTTGCATTGAAACGAGTTTCAATCCCAGTCTACCTTTAGTCTAGATATCCCTCGTACATTGGTCCTTTTACCTAAAAAATGGGTTGGCTTCATTGTAGATGTTCGACCTGATCAACAAGGTGTACATTGCGGGTTACGTGATCTCATTGGTGTTTCTATGCCTGGCCACACTGATATTCATGCAATTTAGGTAAGACGGACGAAATCTCATTCGACGTAATCTGGACTTATCCTTCGACCCCGTGCTGATCTTTTTCCTTCCATTTCGAAAACGATTCATCAGCATCCAATCATATTCAATCCGAGGATAATCTTGCCCATCTGATTAATATTCTTACTATCGAGGCTCTTCTCCATTATAGATCGCTTAAATGCGTCAGAAATACAATCCATACAAACCTGTTTATCGCTTCAATCCTCCACAACTTTTTGTGGTTAATCTGGTATTATGTTCTTTACCAAATGGGTAACATATCCGAGTGGTCGGTAAGTCACATACTTTAGAAACAGCAATCAATCACACTCAACCGAACTATTTATACATTATTTTTAAGGAAATCTCACTGTTCGCTTGTAAGGTTCTCAAGACTTTGGTCCAATATTTCACTGTTTGCACATACTTCTGGATGTTGTGTGAAGGTAAGCCATTGCTCCAGATACAGTATTTGCCCATCGATAAGGTCAAATCTTTGAATTCAAACTTGAAACATAACTTACGTTTCAGGTCTTTACCTGTTCGTTGTGTTGATTGTCACATTCATATCGGAGTCAAGGGTCTTGATTGGTCTGTGTACTTTGGGTTGGATCGTTCCAGGCCTTCTCATGCTCCTCTACGTTACGTTAAGGGCTCTCTCCTCGGATCCTGGGCACCATAAGTTGTGAGTATTGAATAGGATCCACCTCTTATGCGCTGAATTGTTGCTGACTGTTCTCCCCTCTGCTAATAAGTGTATTCAAATAAGGTCCTCAGAGAAAACTCTACAGGGTCGTCCATAATAAACGTCCCCCAGATTAAAGCAGTAATTAACAACAAAACACCGTCTGGAGCGTCTTTTGGTATAAACAACAGGAAAAGATGAGGTGTTTCCCAAAGACTTGCGGGTACTTCGTTTGAGCAATTCAGCCACTATTGAGTTTTTCAATGTGCAATCAAAGCTAGGACGATTTTTCAGAATGGAGGCTGCCTAATTTGAGTGGGAGAACCACCATCAGATACAAAATAATAGTTTCTAAACAATTCGATCAACTTCACCAAGATTTGTTAAGAGTATAGCTAAAAATGTTTCCTTTAGCTGATATTTCTTCAATATTAGTGTGACATTATTGTGTTTTGTGTAGTTCCTTGATTAGCATGGGACACTGAATACAGATGACCCTGTAGATCCCTATCCCAGGAACAAGGTTGCTGAACAGCCTATTTCATAAGCACGGATTTACAGATAACCAGGTTTTTGGATTACGGATTAAATCGTCAAAAAAGACATGTCGAGCCAGCAAAGAGAAACCAAGATTATAGAAATTGAAGACTGAACATAAAACGGTTCCAGTCCACACATAGTCGAGCTTGAATATTTTGTCATAATGATGCATAAAATGAACGAGTTAAAAAAATTTGAGCACAAATATATGAGCGAAAATTTGGCTTTCCAAAGAAATATAATATAACAGTCAAGCAAGAAAATCCTCGCATCGTGATCGAGCACGAACTTCTCGTTCAACTAAAATGGTATTCAAAGATGCATTTTTGCACTGCTCTGCAGCAGCATCAACAGTCCTTCAATTAGTGCCAATGCACTAACGGTTTTCTTTATGCCGAAATATAGGGGCGACATATAAATATATCTCGAAATATAGGGGCCTAAAAGTCTCATAAAACAGTTACCAGATCGAAAGTTTAACTATATGAAAAGGTGCTGCTTTCGGGTCTTTTGGGCAAAATATACAATAGAATATATATTTTTGACTCTTTAGCTTCAATTATAAAAAGGGGGTTGTTTATTCTGAAGCGACTCGGAAATGGGCAAGCGTTCGAAAAATCTCCAAATTTCTTTTAAATATGTAAAAGTCAGAATCTCGGTTATTGGTGATTTAACGTCGGGAAAATTTGTTTTCATAGAAATACATTTGACAATTCATTTCCCAAGACCATGCTTTCAAAGGGTTGGGTCGAATGGAAAGATCATGGAGGTGGATTGTGTTCGCTCTTCTTGCTTCATCTTTAAGATTCACCATCATTCTCAACTTAATTGCTTTTTAATGCCCAATCTTGTTATAACTTTTTGACTCGAGACCCTAAATAAAGCATCATCATCATCACTTTCCAATATTTCAACAGGAAAGTTCATACGTATAAAGCACTCAGGTCTCGGCGCCTCAATCAATACTTAAATGAATCTTCTGGGTCAAAACTCTTACTTGCCTCTTACAGTTGTTGGATGGAGGATACCCCATATAACTGGGTCTACAAACTACCTTGTATCCTGACCATCTTTATCAATTTGGTATTCTTGGCCAGGATTGTCCATGTATTGGTCTCCAAGCTCCACACGGACGTGTCGGATAGAGCGGCTCTCATTAAGACTGCACGAGCCATTGGTACGAACCACATCTCCCCCTAACAAGACCCTTAAAATGATGTTTAGGCGTATTTTTAGGCGTTCTTGTACCTCTTTTTGGGCTTCACAACTTTCTGGCGGCCGTGAAACCAGATGAAGAGGATTCCACCTTGCGCATCGTCACCGAATTTCTGTCCGCCATCACGACCTCTTTTCAAGTAAGTAAAACTCAGGTTGAGCGCGAAAACGGTGGAAAACCTTCCGTTGAAAAAAATAGCCTTTCCTCTCCCGCCAATCGCTCAGGGTGCCCATATTCTAAACTGGTAATTTTATTTCTCAGGGGTTAGTGATTGCGATTCTGTTCTGTCTCATAAATAATGAGGTTTCATTCCAACTTAAAAAATTCTTCGGAGATCATATCGACACAAGACACCAATCCATGGCAATGACTCAATATACGGTATGTGTTCAATCATCGATGTTGCTTTTCAAGGGTCTCTGCATGATTTTGAATGGGTTTTGTGTCAAGTTTGGCTATTTTTTATGCATGTCTTCATTCGGTTTTGAACCTAGGTTCGCACGACTCGGCTTGGCTCCATTACCCCTCACCCTCATATGGCAGCTCTTCGCCAAGAGTTCTTTGTCAATCGAGTTTATGAGGATATCAATGAAGAATCGGCATCACTTCCGGCATGGTTTAACCACAATAATGCATGTACACTTGCACACTAGTATTTTACGAGAAATTATTATGGCTTCTTGATAAATCTAGTTAATTGTTGTCAAAATGTAGTTATGATGCGGGTATCCTTGTTATTTATTTTGTTTATGGCTGTCCGTGGTACATATTTCCAATTTAATTTATCTTAATTTTTGTTTTAGTATGTGCGAGGCAACAATGCCTCCCAAACGGTGGGAACAGGCGGGTCTCCACCGAATGGAACCGAGGATAGGTCGGTGGCATTTGTGTGAACAATAATATGACAGTCATAACGAGATTTGAAGCCACTTCTCAAGAATCCTGAAGACAATACATTTGTTTGAATCATTTACCGTGTCTGTTACCTGAGTGTCAGCGTGTAATCATGCAAAAATGTCATAAAATGTTAAATGTGATATTCGACCGGTGGACAAATAGATGTTGCTACAAACGTTCTTGATAAATAACCAAACTAGCAATTTATTTTGGAGCACTAAATCAAGGATAACCTAGGGGTCCCTTTGACTAAACCCTGGGTTGTTGTAACATAGCTACGTTCGTTCCTTTTTTCGCAAGGTAATGTCATAACTAGGCCTGAGAATTTAATGCAAATAAAAGATGCCTTAAATGGCTTTCCAAATGCAAATGAAAAAAGGCCTAGAACTCAAATAAAAATTGAAATCTTGAGCACCATATTAACGTATCTTTGATATTTTTCTACCTGTGGATGTGAAAAGGCTTCAAAGAAGAGACTTTTAACTGATCGCAACCACAACTTTAGTCCGTTCATAATTCAGTTCCAAAACCATAGTCAATTCCATTTTGCTAACTCTAATTTTGAAAAAAAGACTGTATTTCCTAAAAATTATCTCCTTTGTTGGCATCCATGAGCTATCAAGGTGCGTAAACCTGTGTACCTTACACAAAAAGGGCTTTTTTAGTCAAGGTACCGCAACTTCGGAAGGTTGTGTCAGAAAAATCACATTAAAAATACCAGATGAGGAAAATCAGTTGTTTTCGTATCCATATTTTAATCCAAATTGTTTCCGAAAATTATATTTAATCCCCGAAATCACTATTGAATATAACATTTTTCTGCTTATTTTCCCAAAAAGTCTCCAAAATGCAAAATAAAATGCAAATAAGCGTTTAAAATTCAACTCGATGCAACTTAGCGCTCAAAATGCAAATCAGTGCAAATAAGGGCCCAAAATGCCAATAAAAGTTTTTTGCATCAAATTCCCAGGCTTTGCTACTGCATTTGAAAAAATGACCCCAAAAATACTTGTCACTTTTTAAAGGCCAAAATGACTTTATGTTTTATCATTTGAAAAGTTTATAACTGATTTCTTGAGCTAACGAAGACAAAACCGGTTAACTAGTTACGGCAGAGAAACAAAAAAATCTTTTGTTAGCCCTACCATTAAACAAGAATACTGACACATGAAGTAAAGTGAGCAAATTACATCTTAAATTAAACGAGAGAACATCTAGGCAAAAATTTGCTCACAAGGGTTGCCACGTCCCATTGTCTTGTCCTTAATTGGTCGTGGCCCCTGATACACCTCACTCCAAGTGCTAATTGGAGTGCGTCCCTTTAGTCACTTCCATATATACAGTAAGTCTGTGATATTCAAATTCTAGTCATCAGTCAATAAATGCATTCGGGGGGGCTTCAACCCTACAAACTACCTTACTTCTAC
>CM021312.1:338016-352026 GCA_010645155.1 Tigriopus japonicus | reverse complement strand
CGAATAGGTTCAATCGGTGGCGGACACCTTTTGTAGCTGTCATTTCGTTCGTAAGACTTGATACAATTGATGCCAGCTTCTGAGATGTATTAATTGAGACCGGCATCAGTTGGTCTCATGTATTGGAAATGCCGTCTCGTCCCATCACTATCTGTTGGTTCGTTCGTTCTAGGGATGGGTGACACCGGCAATTTTGACCTCGACACCGACACCGACACCGGAAGGTTGAAACCGACACTGACACCGACACCGGTGTCAAAGTTTCCCATCGACACCGTGGTGTCGACACCGCTGGTGTCGACGCCGACACCGACACCAAGAACGACACCGACACCAGTAATTCATATTAGAATTTGGGGTTTAAAAATCATCATCCTAAGTTTTATCAAATACATAACAAGTTCCAACCTTTTTTGGTGGCCCTTAACCTCAAATGAAGGGTAAGCAACATAACTTTCCCGTTTGGAATTTTTTACAAGTAGGGTCCAGAATTATATTTTTTCGTAGTATTTCCCAAACTTTTCTAATATTTTGGTTGTTTAAAGGAAAAAATCTATTGGGGAAATTGAAACTTCTATTGTTAAATCCGGTTTGTGTCAAGTGTGCCTCCAACAACAACCAATTAGATTTTAACTAACCTTGATCAAAATTTCAGCTGATTCCACAAAATAAGCGCCTCTTGCGGTCGTATTGAGACATAGTTCCCAGCTAGAGAGTGGTTTTTAATGCCACTTTTGGCAAAACTTTGGAGAAATAGGTTTATCCTTAGATGCTTACATTTCTTTGCAATGGCATTTTGTTATCAAAATCGTACATTTCGGAGAAATGTTGATTTCAAGAAAATCTTGAACGGTTTGCCGAAGAGTGGCATTAGAACACCCTGCTTTGCAAGCCTTCCAATGTAATTTTTGTGCGATTTGCGGAACTTTCGGAAAAAACTCACGAAACCTTAAAACGTCGACACCAGAAACCTGGTGTCGACACTGACACCGAAATCCAAAAAAGCCGGTGTCGGTGTCGACACCTCGACACCGACACCGGCTTCTCGCCCACCCCTAGTTCGTTCTCCAATAATCTCAGCACACTCGATTCTGTGTTTTCCCGCTCAAATTATCGTCCTGCTCGTTTGGGATTCAACAAGCTTGGCGGGAGAATTCAAACTTGGGAGAGCTCGACAAGGGACAAAAACATACGTAAATTTCGTTTAAAATGGCCACCTACCAGCCCGGGCTTGCATCCTTTCATTACTCAGTATAGGCATATGTTCAAGGTAAGTATGCTCTGGCCAAATTTACAGGAAAGCAAATTAATGGAGGAAAAGGAAAACATAACTTCGATTTTCTCTTGCCCAGGGGTAGACAACCGGTGGGTCGCGGCCCACATATGGGCCCAAAGGTGTTCGTTGGTGGGCCCGGGAACCGTCCATAGTACTGTGCTTGTTAGCTAATGCTCTTTGATCTTTAATTTGTGGGCCCCTGAACTTAGCGACGTTTGTTTGTGGACCCCTGCCAACACGTTGTCAAATTTGGTGGGCCTTGACCCAGAAGTGGTTGCCGACCCGCTGATATATCATTGCAAATACATTAAAAAAGAGACATTTAAAACTTCTTGCTCTATTGCTCAGAAGAAGCACAGCCTCAATTTTTTTGTCGATAACCCTAAAAAGAGATTGCTTCATTCGCGGTTTAAAATAGTGAACAAAAAAGTCAAGGGAATTCAAGGTTCATGAAAATTTATTGTTTTTCTCGAACGATTACAAATAGTGACTTTATATAGCTACATGAAAACAGGTGCATGCACAGCCTACACAAAAATTAGAATGAAACTTCGTTTGTCATTTTTCTCTATACAAATATCTAATGTCCGTAACCATGACCATGGTGGTCATGGCTTGGCTTGTGGTGCCCATAAACCTCTGAATGTCCTCCATGCGCATGCCCATGTCCGTGTTCATGATGCCCATGCTCATGGTAACCGTGATCATGATGACCATGACCAGGTTTTTGATGTACATATACCTCCGAATGACCACCATGTCCGTGTCCATGGTCATGTCCATGGTCGTGGCCGTAGCCTTTGTGAGGTTTCACATGGGGATGATGGGCCTTGCCATGGTACTTGACTTCAGCCACATAGCCTTTGTAGCCNCCAAAAAAGCCGGTGTCGGTGTCGACACCTCGACACCGACACCGGCTTCTCGCCCACCCCTACTTAAGGATCATTAATCTGACTTTATTTTGGTGAAATCGAAAAAATATTCTTTTATGCGTTAACATGCGATCAATTATTTCAAGAAAAAAATCACGCATATTGGATCAGTCGCATCTAGGATCAGAGCAAGTTTCCCTCCTCCTAGAAAGTAACTCATGTTGTTTCAATTTTTAAGGGTGGAAATAAATCTCATCCAAGTAATTACAGGCACATTTCATTGATCTCCAGAATGGCAAAAGTTTTTGAGAATATCATGAGGTCCAAACTTGTGGATTATTTGGAAGTCCATGATATAGGTCTTTCTGGACACCATGGATTTCGAGGTCATTTTAGTTCAGTAACCCAACTAGTTGACCTTATTGAGCAGATAATTGACGGGCTTGAAAGCTACGAGTTAGTTGATGTAGTCTAGCTTGACTTTGCCAAGGCCTTTGATAAGGTAGATCAAGGAAATCGTAATACATGGAAGCCTCCGCTAAAGCGTTCAGCTGTGGATTTTTTATCAATCTAATTCCATTCAAGTAAATGATTTTATTTTGGTAAGATTGATACGACAGGCGTTAAAGGATGTGTTTGCTGAATTTCAGCATAATACTTTCATCCGTTTACAAGAAACTATGTTTCGAAATTTGCTACAGTCGCAACCCATACGCGCGGAAACGAGAGTCGTCCTTTTGGACGATTTTAGGTGCAAATGTTTGATCGGAAGAGCGCTCCATGCTCTACGCTTCAAATTACTCTAAATGCAACAAGTTTCAGTCAATCAAGTTGAAATTAAGCATGTGAGCTTTACATTACCAGCCGGACAACTGGTTTAACTAGATTTTTCTCTATCTAACACAGAATTCCAAAGATGGATTTTGCCAGTAGCCGAGGCATCCAGGTGTTTAGTGATCCTTGGGTAGATCATGGTCTCTTGCTTGATCAACTCAAAGAGTTTGGGATCCAGGGTAACGTCCTGAATTGGATTGGTAATTTCATAAGTGATAGGAAGCAAATGGTTTAGGTGGAAGGATCATTTAGTGGCATGTAAGATGGCAAGTCAGGTGTTCCACAAAGTTTATCTTTAGGTCCGCTCCTGTTTATTGCTTTATTGCTCCTCTCCAGAAGTTTAGTACAAAAGCCAGTATTTCTTCATATGCTGCAAGGGCAAATAAAAATAGCCGTTTAGTTACCAAAAGTTGCAGAAAAATGTACCCAGAAGTGCAAATAAATGTCAAAAAAGAGGAAATAACTTGCTTTTGGACTGAAAGTGGTCTCATAGTTGCCTGTATCTAAAATATTGTCGAAATCTAGGGAGCCGTTGCGCTAATATGGCTTAATCAAAGTCCGTTTTCGTCCTTTGAGAATGTTGTTTAAAATTAGTCATTGAAAATTGCACGGAATAATAGATTACACCAATAATTGAGACAACCCACGACCTCATGTGCCTAACAATTGTATGAAAGAATAATTCATAAATGTGTTTTAAGTGACATTACTTCAATGTTTGGCCAATGACCTAATTACAAGGTGCACCACTTAAAATCGCACATGAATAATTGACAATTTGAGGGAACTGAGCCGTCGAATCAAAAAGCCAAAAAGCACTTGATACAAATGATATTGATTGCAATAATATTGAACAGATCTATCACTAGGTTTATTCGATATAGAAGCCTTTGCTTTTAACCACGATCTTGTATCTCCTCTCTCCACATGAGCACCTGCTCTGCTGTAATTTTAGTCCATGCAGCTTTAAAGGCTGCAGCCAAGGAAGTCATTTTTTAACCTTTTCTCCCCACCTTCTTCTCCAGAATGGCCTAACAAGTAAAATTCTTGGATTAAGATCTGAAGAAGCCTTGAAGCAATGGTCCTCACAGACAAGCCTTGGAAAACCAATCTTTATGCGAGCATCTTTCTTGGTTGCCTTTTTCTTGCTGAAACAACAGAAGTCTCCAAATCCCCTCAAAATAATAACAAATTAGCCTATGAGCTGGATTTGGGGATCTTCACGCTAACATTGAAATTGGCGTTGCAGGCAATATCAAGCCTCTGTCCGATTTTAAGCGGCGCACCCTGTACAGAACTCAATTTCAAATGCGGTGTTGTTTCTACACCTCAAAACTGGTCTCAAATATCTTTGGAACTTAAAAATGATGTCTCCAAGTCAATTAAGCACAGCATACTGCTACACTAATGTATCCTTAGCTTGATGTGTTCAAGTTTATAAGGGCCTTTTTTGAGAAATGGCGATCTTAGTAGGCAATGAAACCTAAGCCTTCAATCTACATTATTATTTAGATCATTCCATTATCATGACTTGAGTTTCTTTAGCTCTGATATTTGTTGGTTGTATGCAATGAGATTCTTTTGTCAGGGGATGGGATGCTTTTGTTAAAGCCAAGATAAAGAACAAACTCCGAGGTTTGTGTCTGAAATGCACATAGTTCTTAAAAGTGGTGAGAAGTTTGAGTGCAAATCAAAGCTTTTTTGACAAGTTCAAAATTTGATCTTGAAACTAAAAATTCTTTCAAAATTACTAGATTCTCAAAACCTAAAATTTTATTTACCATTTGTCAATTTTGGCGCAATTTGTAAATAAAAAATGCAAATAAAGGTGAAAAGAGCAAAAATGCAGAAAAATGAATTTATGTTACCAAAAATATTTTTGCACTATTTGTCCGTCCCTACTGATAACACAAAATCAGTTTGTGGAAGTAGTGGTCAGAACTCAAAACGTCTAGTTGATGACTTGGAGAGTTTACTTTTGGGTTGCAAAAAGTAACATTGTATTGTATTGTATTTCAGAAATATTTTGTTCATTTAAAGACATCGGTAAAAAACATGAGATCTCAACTTTTACACAACATGTTTAATGAACGAATATTTCTCAGGTCCTGGATAAGCTTTGCTTGTTTTCACCAGAAACTGGACACGAGAGAGAAAGATGTAAGATTAATGAAATTATGTAAATAGTTGGAAAGAGGAAAAAGGAGGAAGAGAAAACATGAGTCACACCTTTTTAATTGAAGGCATAGTGCTAAACCTGGTCTGAGAACGGACGATGTCATAGGCTAAAATAATAGTCGACATTGATCGAGCAGGGAAGGGGTTTTGTTAACTTTCGATCTGTTTTTTTCGGATTGCTGAGTCAATTATGAGAAGAATTTAGGCAAACAAAGCAATCTCTAACTTGGCAAGGAGTGGTGTCGTATTTTTGCATGAGTAAGAGTTGGACTCTTTTTGTAAACTGCCCTCGTGTTAGGGTTGGATCAGGGTTACTGAACATGCCTTTAAACGGGATGAAATTCGCACAATGACGCATGGGGCGTCAAAATTACATGTTCCCTTCAAATACAATGGAGTTTGTGATATAAGGTCGGTTGTTGAGGTAGTTTTGAAGTATAGTAGAAGTATATCTAGAGGCATAAGAGAAATACAAAAGAAGCATATGAGATGGAGTAGAAACAGCCATGCTCCATCAAGTTTTACTACGTAAGTTGCGTTTTTCAGTCGCATGCTCAGTTTATTAACTAGAGAAAAGCGGCACATAAAATCATAAATTACCAGGAAGAAACATTGATAACTATTTCATCTCACTCTATGGGAAACAACGTGAGATGATAAAAACAAAATTTTGGAACCCACTGACCATCAATAGGACAAGGCTGGTTTAACTGCATATTATCAAATCATCCTGAAAATGAATTCTGCATATTATTGACCCATCTCAAGCCAAAGCATCCTACCGTGAAATATCAATCGTTCCCACGAACCTAGACTCTTTGAATAGACGGCAAAACAGAAATGACTTGGAATAGCCAAAATGGGCTGAGCAACTCACCACTATTGATGAAAAACCCCAATCTTTCAATCTTTCTAGGTTGCGAGGTTGCTCCATTCATCACTCCTCAGTACAGCCAACTGTCTTGTTTTACCGCTTGCGGTATGATTCAAAATGCTCACTTGAGCAACCTGTGTTCACGTCCCATTGCCAGTAAGTCCAGGATTGGAAAACAAAGAAGTCAAAAAGTCATTTTCTTTTTTCTTCCCTTTCCCATGGACTTCCCAGAAACCAAATGCTGAAATTTCAATGAAATCAAGAAGGTTGTTTGATATTCGTGTTCTCATCAAAAATAACACCTTCCTTCTTTGCCTCTAGACCAAGAAGGCCGTAAACGGAAGGGGGCCTGCTTTGCTTCACTTTCAAGCTCGAATTACATCCAAAGTCATGAAGAGCCAATCCATCAAATATCCGTTTTGTTATGGTCTTTTGCGACCGTGTTGGTTTTGAGGACGCTAACATTGCCTACAAAGATTTGGGGTGGTAACATGAATTGAAGATGTTCGAGCGTCCGTTAGCACGGTAAAGTTCAGACACATCACATGCCTTTGAACCATTTGCTCCACCTCCAAGCAACCAGTCAACCAAACAGATGTATTGTATGTCTCCCATGTCAGGGGACGACGATTCTCGTGTGATCATTGATGTGTTCGCGCTCTTCTTCAGGTTCGAGACAATGAGGGCAAATTGTGGCATTCAAATCTCCAGCCTGATTGCATGTTGCTTGAATCATGATATCCTTTAAGAGTATTTTCCTCGTTGGTTCAAACTTAAAGGTCACACAAGATCGGTGCAAACGGACGTGCTGCGTATGTCAGTATATGACCCCAGAGGGGATAGGACATCAAATTGCCTCGCTAGGTTTGTATATATAGTTCACAGACGAGCAACTCATCTTTTTCCAGCTTCCCTTGAAAACCCTCAAGACGGATTTAAGTCAAAGGTAGTTACGTCACCTTGGAATCATTTGAGTTTAATTGTGCAGTGTCAAGGTCAAAGTGGTGTACAGTGAGGAGGCCCTTAAGAAGAGTTGGTAACAAAGAAATTATTATAGGACCCTTGCATCACAAAATGCTATTTGTCTTGTAAGAAGATTGGATTTTTAAATCAAGGATGGGGTGTTTTCTTGGTGGTAATTTGTAGGATTAGTTTTGGTACATTTCAGGTAAGTTTGAAACTGGCTATAAGAATTTGGCATATGTAGAACTAAGTTGAAAATTGGGTTGAGAACGATCATGCATTGTTCTGATTATTGCACACTATGGTTTTGACTCGCAAACGATCAAAACATGACATCGTAGCATTTGGTTCCAAGTGCATAAAAATAGTAGTGGTTTGATTGGAGGGTTATTTTTGCATCATTTAACCTAAGACAGTCAACAATCTGATATTCCAAGCAAATTTTTGCAAGTAAAAAGGGCTTATTCATCCAAATTAAATTGATAACTGCTTTAAGAATATCTTTGAATGACGGTCATGATCTTGTTGACATTATCCTGAAGAGGTCACCGGAAAGGAATTTTATTGTGGCAAACCTTCAAATATGTAACAAATTGATTATTCAATCAGAGATGACATTTGAGCAACAATCGACTCCGCTATTGTTAGCACTGTGGCCAAAGTCGCCCCAGATCAGGTAGCCAATCCAAAAGCACATGGCAAATGTCAAGAGGGGCTCTGACATTCTACTGAAATGAAACCATTTTCTGATCACACATATATTTTTCGCTCGCTCAAAAAGTTCAAAGTCGTTGAATTTATCCATAACTAAGCAAGTACATTTAGGATGACTGACCATTGGGCTGGAATGGCCGTATTGATTTGGGTTTTCTCACTATTTTTTTACAACAGAGGCATTTTTTATGGGTCACAAAACACCATGAGAGAAAACTTTTCCTGCGAGTGGAATAAGAACATTACTGTAATTGAAAGCGCTTTGTAGGAGTGGATGGATGAGAGTCAGGGTTGGTCAGCGGGATCATCCCGTTTATTCCCCGCGGGATGTCCTCTTTGGGACAAACAAGATTTTTCTGTTTTTGAACCCTTTTTTTATTTAAATGTTCTGTTATGTTAATCATTTTCCTTAATTCATGAACACGATTTCCAACACTTTTCGGTTTGAAAACCACATTTGTTTGATTTTTTTGCTCAGTTTTTTTTCGGTCAGAAATCCTAAAAAGGAGTGAAAGGAACAAAAAGGTTCCACAGCATGTGATAAAGATGTATTTGAAATATCTGTTTTCTGACTTTTAAATTTAGCAAAAACTTTTTTTGGGGGGGTGGGGGGATTTTTCACTACCACTACAAGGAATGGGATTCCCTGTAAAGAGAGTTAATCATTATTATAGTTTCAATAATTAATGTTTATATGAAATTTGATCTACCAATGAGTTACTGTTGGCAGATCTATACAACCCTTGTATAGTGGGTTGGTCAGGAATAGTTTTTAAAAATTTGTCCAATCCTGCCTTAAATGCTGTTAGAGGATCAGCTCCTACATATTCCCGACGAAGGCAAATAGGCAACAAATTGAACAATGAAGGATCCCGATAAAGAAGAGAGGAGGACTTCATTGTTCGAACTAGCGTTGAGTCCTTAGGATTTGGAGGTGCTCTCAGAGCGCACGTAAAACCTCTACGATCGCTACAACTGATCTCAAATGCTCTTGAAAACCTACAGTATCAGATACCTTTCATACCTTCTCTGAGTACTGTACAACCCTAACTTCTGGAGCCTCTCCCAATACGAGAGCTCTCTCATTCCTGTGATGTTCCTAGTGAAACATCTTTGGACCTGCTCGACCTTTTGCAAACCTGCTGAACTCATTGGAGCCCAAATGGGTGGGGGCATATTCAAGATGAGGTTGAACATTCGACTTGTACAGAGTTGGCATCGTAATACTATCTGTGGACTTGAAAGTGCCATTGATCCAGCCACACGTTTGAAATGCCTTCCCCACTTTCAACTGGATATGCTCATCAAACCTTCCATCATCTTGGATGACAACTCCTAAATCCCTCATGGTCGATACGTGCTCAATATCACAACCTCAATTGTCTTTGAGTGGAACATCTAATTTTGACGTCCCACACGTCATTGTGCGGAATTTCATACCGTTCAATGCCATTTTACTTTGAACAACCCAAGAGCACACTTTCTCCAAGTCCTCAACTAAACATTTTGAGCCCTGACTACTCCTTCCAAAAGCTAATTTTGTGTCATCAGCATATGAAGAAATACTGGCTTTTGTTCCAAACTTCTGGAGAGGAGCAATAAACAGAATAAACAGGAGCGGACCTAAAATTGAACCTTGTGGAACACCTAACTGGGCATCATACATGCCACTAAATGATCCTTCAACCTTGACTATTTGCTTCCTATCACTCATGAAACTGCCAATCCAATACAGGACCTTACCCTGGATTACAACTCTTTAAGATGATCGAGCAAAAGACCATGATTTATCATATCAAAGGCCTTGGCAGCTGGCCTCATCGTGTTTCCTCAGTTAATTCTTTTAAAGTACTTGTGTCACTGTCTTCTTACCATACTTTTTTCACCGGAAAGGGTATGACCTGGCAGTGGCATCAAATTGTAACTGATTTGATATTTGGCGACTCTATGCTAAGTGTAAGTCTTGGTAAGTTAAAGCACCTTAATAATACCATAGAAACGTCTTGTTTCAAAACTAATGAAAAGGCAAAAAAATCACGATATTTTATTCAAAATGTGCCACATGTAGGTAAATGAATATGTTGTGTTCAATTAAGAAATACGCAGAATTAGAGGATTGGAAGTTCTTGTTGGTCCGTGTAAATAGTACGGTAATGGGAAACGAAAAATGAATTTTAACATTTTCAATCTTATGTTTGGGTCTCGAATTAGGAATTCGGAATCTCGGGATTAGAAATCTTGCAGATTTCCCCCCGTTCTTCCAACATTTTTTCACAAAAAGCTCTCAGGTTTGTGATGCCTTTTGGACATTTTGCAGTTGAAAAAAAGGAGTTCAAGTTTGGTTTGAAAAACATTATGTAATTGAATGTACAGTAACTCAATTACTTTTTGAAAGTAATTGTACACAATTGAAAATTAAGCAATTGTAATTAAATTTAATTACTTCTGAGACCAGTGTCATTGCAATTGCAATGAATTCCATTTTAGAAGTAATTGACACAGGTCTGATCCAGCCTTAATTCAAACATGCTTCCACCATTGGCTTTAAGCTTTTTTTCAAAGTGATTTCGATTTTGCTTACACTGACATTTCGACATCTACTTAACATTGTATTAGATTCTTGTACCGCTATTTTGCAACAAAAAACTTAAATCATAAGAATGAGCAGGATTGTACTTGGTGGCGAAGACTGGAAAACGACTTCTGTATTTGCTTTACCATGAGTTTTTCATTGTTTGTTGGATTATCCCGTCTTGGTTTACTCAAGGATGACTCTACGAAGGATTCATTTCAAGGTCGAAGGACCTCCAGCTTAGGGCCAACACCGGGAATTTAGGACATGCGATGACTGCCTTTGATTCAATGAATTTTGATTATTTTTACTAATAACATTTGTTTTTGAGTGAATGGCGGAACAAAACATTATTTTAACAATGGCATTTAACCAGAGAAATGATGTGTGTTCAAGCAAGAAGCACTGGAATCATGGAGTGGGAGGCTAGCAATGAGTATAATGATTTCCAGTAAGAATAAGTCAATTACGTTCTTCTGCAAATGAGACCTTGCATATGTTGACAAGAATACGTACTTCAATTTTCAGCTCAATCGAACGTCGGATTCAAAAGTTATGCTCTCTCAAAGTTCAGTGCAAATCCTACCAAGAATGAATGAACTAGCCCTTTTGTGGTAATCGTTTTACCACAAAAGGGCGAGTTCATTCATTCTATGCTCTCTTCAGAACACAAGTTTGAGAAGGCATAACTTTTCACTCCGGCGTTCGATTGGGCTGAAATTTGAAATACGTGTTCTTCTCAATGCAAGCCAGGTCTCAATTGCAGAAAAACGCAAATGGTTCGTTTCTGCTGGAAATCATAATTCTCATTGCTAGCCTCCCACTCCATGATTTCCGTGCTTCTTGGTTCAAGTGAATGGTTGTATTTTAAAACATTTCAAGGAGAGCAAAAAGTCATGTTATACTTTAGTATAAGTCTAACTACACTTTGCACAGTCTAGTTAAAATGTTCTTGCCCCTCATGGTGAAAGTGCGTTGCACGAGACTCATCATTCTACTCGTCCGCATGACGATATCAGCACAGTGTTCATGGAATTTCATGTTCCGATCGAATATGATACTATGGTCTGTTTCCATCTCTACGCTCTCATGTTTCTGGCCTTTCAAGATATTCTTGGGAGTGTTTTTTGGCCTCTTTCCAAACCTCATCATCTCACACTTATCCACATTGAAGGTCATTCCATTAATCGAGGCCCAATCTTCTGCTGAGCTCACTTTGGACTCATTTCTCATCTTGAGGTTGCAAGATAATCCCAATAATCTTCAAATCATCCGCAAATTTTAGCATCTTTGTGGATGTAGTCCAATCTAGCAATGAAGGCGCTCTCTTGTGGTTGGTTAACCATTGATGTCTTGTGTGGACTGGTCTTCTCATAGTTGATCTTTCTCAAAATTAGTCTGTCTCTTTATCTTAGGGTTGCCACTTCAATTCCACGTGCTTGTTCTTGTCCATCATCTTGGACGACAACTCCCAAATCTCTCATGGACGATACCTGCTCAATATCACAACCTCCATTGTCTTTGAGTGGAACATCTAATTTTGACGCCCCATACGTCATTGTGCGGAATTTCATCCCGTTCAATGCCATGTTACTCTCGCCAACCCAAGAGTAGACCTTCTCCAAGTCCTCAACTAAACATTTTGAGTCCTGTCCATTTCCACTTTGCCCCTCTCCACCTGCCCCTCCACTTTACAGATGTCTAGCTTTAAATAAATTTTAAATAGTGCCTTAACCGGTAACGGGCTTAGAATTTGGTCAAAGTTAACATGAGAAGCATAATCATTACAAGCTGTTTCCAGCACCTTTATCTACAAAATTCCCAGTTTTTTTTTAATTCAATTTTGCGTGATAAAAAATATTTTGCCTTGGTTCAGGCAAAAAAGTACGAGATTATATCGTTCGTTTCGATTGTTATATATTTTTTCATTTTTACCACAAAATAAATTTAGGTACTGACAATGTCCTAAAACAACCTAAAGAGTGGAACGCCCCCCTCGTGAAGGGGGAATCATAGGTTGCGTGATAAAAAAGAAGTAAGTTAAATTAGAATTGGCTATATCATTGAATTAAGAAATCCTTGGCTATATTTACAAAGATCGTTTGCGTTGTTAAGCTCACCATGATCTTTCTGCGTCTCTCTCCCATACGGAACCATTCACGCCCCTGATTCATTTATGTATATTGATTTATTCTAACTTTAACAACTATCAAACATCATAATTCGGTTAGGATAAATAAGTGTCTCTCCGATTTTTGATGACTAGGGACGGGCAGAAATTGCAAATGGATTTTTTAATACGTTTATTGTTCGTTTGCAGGAATTTACACTTTTCAGTTTTTTGAGAAATAATTACTTCCAGTTATAAGCTGTTTCCAGCACCTCTATCTACAAAATTCCCAGTTTTTTGTTTTCAATTCAATTTTAAGTAAGTATCGTTCATGAAAGCTTTAGGAGTTGTCATCCAAGATGATGGAAAGTTCGATGAGCATATCCAGTTGAAAGTGGGGACGGCATTTCCTACGTGTGGCTGGATTTATCGGATTTTCAAGTCCAGAGAAAGTGTAACGATGCTAACTCTGTACAAGTCGATTGTTCAGCCTCATCTTGAATATTTGGGCTCCAATGGGTTCGGAAGGTCGAGCAGGTCCAAAGATGTTTCACTAGGAACATCACAGGAATGAGAGAGCTCTCGTATTGGGAGAGGCTCCAAAAGGTAGGGCTCTACAGCAATCAATAGGGCCCGGATGTGAACTTGAAAAATTGATCAATTAATTTTTCATTTTTTTTTGGCAAAATTTGGTAGAATTTTGGGGAATGCTCATTTTTTTCACATTTTCATTGAAAAAGAGACTTTTTTCTCAATTTTTGGGTCAAAATTGGCAATACTAAATTATTTTGGACGTTTATGGAATTTTTTAATTTCTTCAACAAATGAAGAAATTATCTCTTTCCACATAATTACTTATTGACTTGAAAGTCTACTTCCATAGGATTGTTTTTCCCAAGCAAACTATATTCAAAGTTAGAAAAAGTGGTTTGCCACAAGCTCTGCCACTTCACAATCTAGGATCAAATACAAGTTGGTCATTGTTGTATGCTTTTCCAGGAGTACTTTTGACTAAAATCAAGCTGGTTAAGGAAAAAAGTTAACCTCTAGAAAACAACTTTTACTCTCGAACTCACAAACAATCCTTTTGATAACTCAGATGATTCTTTTAAACATTTCTACCATCTTAATATAAAGTGAGGCGAATTGGCAAAAGGAATGGCGATTTTTTCTCCCAAAAAATAAAGCACTAAAACAATTGCACAAAGAAATGTTTTCAAAACAATTTACAAAACAAGTTTTACCTGTATTTAAAAATATTTCAGAAAGTTAATTTTCTGACTCAATCTTTACCCATTCCTCCAATATGATGTCTCCTTTGATACAATAAACCTTTCAACCATGAAGTTTTCTATGCTGGCCACATGATTCATTGCATTGTGAGTCTACTGTAAAATATTTTCCATTTACAGAGTGAGGCAGAAGTATCCGGACAAAACTTTGAACATAATTTACAGCATCAAGAGCTATTTTTAGCCAATTGTGTATTTAACAAAAAAAGTTTGGACAACAATTAAGAACATTTTTTTTCAATATGGTCACCGTTGGCCTTAATGACGGCGTCCAAGCGGCCGACAAAGGCCGAGCAGGCTTTGGCGACCTCGGCCGTGGAGAAGG
>CM021312.1:317078-329083 GCA_010645155.1 Tigriopus japonicus | reverse complement strand
TTCCTATCTGCTTTCCTGCGAGATTCGCTTGTCCACGCCTTGGCAAAATGACTTACTCGCTCGCTCGCTCGCTCCCTCATCGCAAGGAGGAGGTACAACCTATGCTGGTGCAAGTTGCTCTTGCTTCCTTCAGCCATGCTAAGCTCACTCGCTCGCTCATAGCAATGAGAAGGCAGACCCTCTCTTCGTCGCTCAGAGGTACAGATACCCTACACTCGCTTGCTCGCTTACTCACTCGCTCATAGCAAGGAGGGGTATTACTCTCTTCCTCGTTCAGTGGCACAGATAGCCTGTCTACACTGTCTTCTCCTCTCCCCACCCTCCCTCCGCTCCCTCGTTTTTATGCGGTCCCTCGTGTTGTAACCTCTGCAAGATAACCCTACCTAATTAGTTTTTGCCGGTAAAAAATAGCAGAGAGGTCGATACAACGATCGGACTTTGAGAATTTTGTTGTAGTTTCCATTTCATTTGGTATCCATTTTTATACGGGGTGTGGTACAACCTCGATTGACTATGTCCACATTGAAGGATTTGAAGTCCATGACGATAAGAATAATTTGAATAATAATATATCAAGTTCATTGACTTGCTAAATTTTCTAACATTTCAGTATGAAATGTTGTTGCCTTTCTAAATTTGGTCATTTTTGGGAATCATAACAAGCTAATTTGAGGAAATAAGATTTAAGTGTCATTCAACGCTCTAACTTTTAGCATTTAAGGCAGGATTGGACAAATTTTTAAATACTATTCGTGCACTATCAACCCACTATTCAAGGGTTGTACAGATGTGGCAACAGTAACTCATTGGTAGATCAAATTTCATATAAACATTAATTATATTAACTAATCATTCATCATATTACCTTATCATTTACTCTCTTTACAGAGCCTTATTAGATCTTACCTTATTACAAGATCCTTGTAGCGGTATTAAAAAATCCGCCCCCCCCCCCAAAAAAAAAACTGTACTGCATTTTCGACATAATTTGGGGAATAGGCGTCGGAACTTTCAGTAATATTCTGGCAACCTGTGGTCAGCTATCTGTGAGAATTGTCCTCCAAAATAGGAAAGTATCTCGCATCTGTAGATATCTGTGTTCATGCCTAACTACTCGTTCATTACCGGCTTTGATTTAGGCAATCAACCTCATTCACAAGGTTAGGTTTTTGGCCCTCAGACTGACATAAGCAAGCCTTCTCAGTTAAGTGGAGAATAGTAAAGGCCATTGATGTCAATTTTGCCGGAGCGATAGCTTTCTTAATTGGACAGAATGATTTTCTAGGACACGAAACCGAACGGTAATTTTCTCCTTGCTTTGAAAGACTAATGTTACAACCAAAAAGTCTCAAGGAGAAATCCCAAATGATTAAGTAGAATGTAAATTTCTGAATCGTTTATTTCTTGGAAATTTGGTATTAACTTTTTTGTGCTTCTCAAGTTGATCAACAACCATTCAAGGTTTTTTGTCATGGCTAGAAAAAGACTGAAAATCGAGTTTTTCCCATTTCAAAACAAGTTAGACATGCTAACGAATTTCTTTTGAAGGTGAAGCAAAGAATTAGCATTCAGGTGCGAATTTTAAAAGCTAAATTCGAAGCAACAATTTGTCTCACTTGGCGTTAGTAGACTAAAGTCAATAAAATATCTACAGCGACATTTGAATCCTTGTAAAATGATTGTCCCTTTTCGAGAAAATGTCTTAAAATAGGCTTTGAAGAAATGCTTTCGATACTTGGCCAGTCGTCTGTGGAACATGTTTTCCGGGTCCTCTTCATAACTGTGAATTAGAAATTTCATATTTAACAAAAAGGTGTAAAATGATGTTTCCACTCGGCATTTAAACGATGGATTTTCATTTTCTTTTTTTTTAATAATAAACCTCAAAGTAGCAAGACTCGTCCAAAAAGCCCAGCATTTTTGAAGTGTCATTCTTCTGAAAAAATCCTCAATACAACAATCTCAAATCATTCATTTCCCTCGAATACGCTGCTGAGTAAAAACCCAAAAAGTCACGTTGACAAGACATTTCAAAACTTCGAGGCCTACTACAGGGATTCTTTGATTAGAGCTTATTGTCTTTTAGTATGTTTTTTACCTTTTTCACCTCCTTTAACTTTGCCTGGCCAGTGTTTCCCGTTTAATTTAATTTTATCTTTCTTTTTCGTTTCATTAAAGGTTGCTCACAGCTTCCAAAGCCTTGTTTGAATTTTCCTTGAAACAAGTTTGGAAATTTCCAAACCACTGAACTATTTCTTTTTTCAAGTGATATGTTTGGCACAATCACCGATTTTTCATTTGATTTAGCTTTCAATTTGCTAATTTTGGTTTCAAATCTTCTAACTCTCTTAAATTCTCTATCTTCTTAAATTTTCTTCACTTTAGTCAATTTTACATTTTATAATTTACTGTCATGTTATGTGTCCATGATGATTTTTTACGTTCTACTATTTTGGTTCATTCGCTTCTTTCTTATATTATCTATTACATTTACTACCCACTGGTACTGTTTTTATTCGTCTAAATTCTCCATTTCCACCGATGATGGTCAGTCGTGTTTTAAAAAAAGCCTAACTTTTTACTTGAAACGCGTCTTGGCTAATTAGTTGAAAACAGATCAGGAGACATTCCATCTCTTAAATATCATTTTAAAGGTCACATGATCTTCGTGTTGTTTTCTCTAATGTCTCAGAAGACATTCTGATACAAATAACAACACTCGGTTATAAGGAAAAGGGATTCGTATTTTGACCTTCAGTAAACGTTTATTCCATTACCGTTTATTTTTGTCTTAAGTAATCCGACGCTAAAGGGTACCTTGGATCATATTTTTGCCAAAGGTCACTGTGAGGCTTTGTCACAAGCACATTAGATGCCTAAACGAGGTCCCCAACATACAGTCTTTTCAATTCAAATTTATATTTGCAGAGATGAAAAAGTGGCATGTTCCCGCTGTTCCGGAATGATCCCTAAAAAGCAAGGTCGAGTTTGCAAAATGTGTTCTGCCCCCAATAACTTGGTGACAGCAGCAGAGAACTCGCGTTTGGCCATCCTTCTACAACGAGAAAAACGATCAGTCTTCATTATGACCATCATCATATTCACTTTCATACTTTGCTGGATGCCTGCTTTCACACTGTATTTAGTAAGTATGATGAACGCTCTCAGGAAAAGCTTCTTTTCAAAGGGTAAATTTGTTCCAAACGTGGTGAAAATCTTCTCTTGTTAAACACTGAAAGTTTTGATCCTTGGCCCAGTTTTGCTTTCACGACAAAAGTTAAATATTTGAATTGAAAGATGGAAATTTGGCAAAACTTTATAACGAACAATGACATTTCTTTTCAGTTGGTTTGAAGATAGGGAAATTAAACAATGCGGCATATTTCTCTTGCGTATTTTGAAGTTGGACAATTGAATTATCCTTCTTTGGTTCCCTTGAAGGAAAATAATTGACCGACAAAAAAAATCAATGCGTGGAAAGAGACCAAGTTCACTTCTTTCAACAAGGGGTTAGGCTTCTCTAAATTAGATTTATTTACATAAGGGACCGGCAATTTGTGGACCCAAGGGTAATTTTGGAGAAAATTTGGAGTAAGAACTATCAAGTAATGCAGGTTGCCCACACTAGTTTTGAATGTTTTAGGACAATTTTGGGATATAATTTAATGACTTTCCTGGAACGACAAGATTTGTTTTTTCTTTGATTTAGTTGACAACATTCAAAAAGGATTTCCAATGGCAGAGAGACAAGTTGGGTTTATATTGGATGTTAAAACCCTAAAATAACATCCTCACATCACTAGAATATCAATTATAATATGATAATAGTATTTTCCCTTTCACTAATTAATTCTTTGTTGACACACAAATGCTTTTGTTTCGATTTATCAAACTGTTTTAATTCGTATTTTGAAGTAAAGGGCAGTCCATAATTAACGTCGCCTGAATTTCCTAAGTAATTTTTGACAAACAAAGATGCCGAAACGACTTTTTGGTTCATTAACAGGAAAAGAATGTGGCGTGTACAAAAAAGAGGTGTTTTCTTAAGACTTTGTTTACTTCATCTAAGCACTTCATTCACTATTAGGCTTTGTAATGGGTGGTCAAAGCTAGGATGATTTATCAAAAAAGAGTGTGTAAAATGAGTGGGAGAGCCATCATTCCATACAAAATCACAGTTTCTAAACAAGTCAATAAATTTCACCAAAACTTACCACTTTTTTTCTTTTAACTAATTTCCTAGAACTGATTGACTGCTTCCTATAACTTACATTTCTTCAATATTGGTGCACCATAATTGTTTTGGAAGTAACTCTTTGTTTGGCATGGGCAAGAACTTGACATGGGACACTAAATACGGATTATCCTGTACACCCGATAGCTATGTCGTTTGCTGTAGTATGCTGTGCATGTTATGCATTAGCATGAATTGTTACGCCCATTCTAAGTTCATGTATAGTAAATGAATTCGATCTAAGTAGTTGATCGATTGAACTACACACATTGAACATTCTTCGTGAACCTCTGAAAGAAAATGGAAAGCAAGTTCCTCAGCTTGTGACGACCATATTCATGAATAAAGCACAGCAACCAGATTTCCCCGTTCTTCGCAATTTGGTTGCCGTGGTGAATTTATTGAACTGTTCTCAATCTTTACCATCCTATTAGAGCCACCAGGCTAGTTTTTTAGACACGAAGATCGATCTTAAGATCATACTTAGAGTGAATTTTGGCATATCTCGTTTTTTAAAAGACGAAAGAGGGGAACGAACTGCGACACGACTACCATCACAACCGTTTTCCTCCACCCCAGATATTTCAGGGTGTCATGGCTGATCCTATTTAATTAAAAATACGTTGCCCGCATGAAACTTGAATTGAGCCGTTTTAAGTTGACAGAAAATATCAGATTTAACAAATGATTTGATTACCTGTTGTCAATTAATTTCAAAATCAAACGAAAAGATCGAATCGGATGTCACGTTTTTTATGTTAACGTGGAAGGAAAGAAGTAAATTTGTATCACTCAACCTTACCCTTGCAACAATGCTTTATTAATCTTGCAACCTCGATTATTTCATTCTCACAAAAATACTACTTAAAAATGGCTTAGCTTAATCTAAATATCAATTTAGGAACTAAAAATGGAGCCTAACATTCTTCAGGTTTATTTTCAAACGAAAACTTAGTCGAAACCGTTTTACCCCAAAAAGCCGAAAAACGTTAGTTATATGAAAAAAACAAATTCCTAGAGATTTCACGTAGCCTTTCAATATCGCAAAAATAAAAGATTTTTTTAGTTTCGGAACTAATGTCGAAATAGCTCAAAATAAGAAAAAATATCACTTAAAATACACTTAAACAAGATTTTTAGAAAGCATATTTCATAACTATTTTGAGTACGCTATGATGTGTGTTGTGCCAAAATTACAAATACAGGACCATGTTCAAAATGGACTAAAATCGAAATTTGAAACATTAACCGATTTTTTTCAAAACTTTTAAGTATTACCCAACTTTGAGTGTCATCTTCACCTGCTTTGTCTCTGGATTGTCCAGGATCTCGAGAAGAAACTGAATCCAGAAAAACTAACTTTGTAAATGCCCTTATTCTTAAAAGTTATAGATCACACGTCTCAATTACTCAAAGCTATGGAAAGTAAAGACTAAAGGCAACTATTTCATTAAACACCCAAGTTCTGGCAAACTCCAACAAGCTGGTCAACAGTTTTCCATGAACGAATATCATCCTTTTACTCGTCGGATAGATGGTTCTTGGGGCGTTGGCAGGCCCAACTACTGGTCAAGACTAAAAATACTGGGCCTATACGTGAACGATATGTGATTATTTACGCATACAAAGCAATCTACGGTTTAACAGTCAATCCCGGATTCATACCAGTTGAAAACTCCAGAACCGGAACTTACTTGGTCATTCCAAGATTAAAGAACAATGTCCCAGCTTGGGTCAACAAACGGAAAGAGCACAGTCTAATTTATAAAGCATCAAGACTTTTCAACGTTCTCCCACCTTCTCTTCGGGTTGAAATCCAGATCCAAATAGGTTTAAAAACAAATAAGACCACTATTTTAGACTTAGTTTTTAGAAATTAGACTACATTAAATGTGGCAGAATCTCAAGTTGACAAGGGTGGAACCCAATCCTTCCTCAGTGATTTTCCCTGGAAACTGATTTTATTTCCTGTCTACCACTATAGAATGAACGATGTCAGAAATATAATACAACCCAATCCTCAAAGTTAGCATGAAAGAAATTTCATTCAAGTGAAAGAAATCTCAAATGTGAATTGTTCTCTTTCAGGTTTTGGCCGTCTTTCCTCAATACGTGAAACTCATTAACCCAAAGCTTATCACGATGGTTTGGTGGATGGCTTACTCAAATTCTGCTTGCAACCCCATAATTTATACTGTGTTTAACAAAGATTTCAACGATGCTTTCTTTAAACTCATAAGAAAGGTATGACTGATTGAGTGAATTCGGAACCGATCTCGACGTTTAAATCTTATTTACCATCATGGCACTGATTTTCGATTTATTGGTTTGTATGTTCCAGCTAATTGCACTTATTTTTGCTTTTTTTCTATAAACGTTTCATTTTCCTTTGAGTCATGTAATTAATCCAGCCCTGATTTTTCAATGAGAAGTTTGAAATTATGTGATATCTAACCACTCAATGTGTTTTCTACCTCAAATCATATCATCTATCCTCAGAAATAAAATATTCAAAGAAACCCTGTGTAAACCCCTTCAAGACGACGATTCTTTGATGATTAATCGGCTTACTTGTTTCGCTGAATTTTCTTTTACTTAAATTCGGTAAAGTATCCATTGCATGAATCATATTTTCATCAAAAGACGTTCACCATCAAAGGATCAGTTTTGAATTTTCCATAAACGGTTTTGTGTGTGTGTGAGTGTTGAATTCTGGAATCTAACACCCAATCTTTGTCCAATAGTTTCAATACTACGCGTGCAATCTCAATGAACCTTCGGAAGTGTGAAAACCAGTTCAAAACCTCAGCAAAGCTTCGCCGTTTTGATTAGCATTTCCACAAATATATTTCATCAATATGTGCCAACCCTATTGGATTAATTAAAGTGTTTTACAATGTTGTCTACACGTTCATGCATATCAAGATTTGTATTATATTTTTATGCGAAATACATCTACTCTTGTTGTTGTTATTGTGACACAGTCATTCCAATTGGCTGGAATCTAAAATTTTTCTCCGAGTAAGAATTAATCCATTAAAATGGATTGATTTTAAAGTGATTGGTAAAGCAATGAAAACCAAAGTTCATGGTTTAGTGATAACGAGATCATTGAAACTGTCTTCAAGCAATGTTAAAGTAGATTGTAAAAAAATTTAGATAAAAATTAAAAGACGTATAATTATAACTTTCTTTTCTTTTTTTAAATTGAAGTTTTGTAACAAGTTCCAAATAGAATAAATCTTGACGTTTTTAAAGGCATAGTTTTTATCTGGGACGATTACTTAAGATTTGCCAAAGCGTCTAACAAATATTTTAGCATTAAGCTATTGTAAAATATGGAACAGCTTAATGGCTCAATCAATTTCAATGACAAACTGAATGATATTATTACCAATAGCTTGTGAGCCATCAAGATCGAGATTTTGCTGCACCTCTCGTAGAATTTTCTGGATGTATTATAATTGCTTTGAATGCGAAGAGAAGGACGAAAAGGCAATTGGGGGATTAATAGTTTTAATTTACAAAGATTGATAAACCATTAGTAAACCAAAAATATTTAATCTTGAAAAATCGATGTTGGGCTTTACAAAAATTTGTAGCAAATGTTTCCTGGGACACAAATCATTTATTAATTCGTTTTATTAATTACGCTATTAATCAATAAACCATATGATAACATCAAGCATTCTTGAAAGTAGGGTTAATTTTATGCTGATATCCCCTTTCAACACTATCTAATATTAAATTGACTTTGAACTGCAAAAAAAAAAAATCCCAATAAGTTAATTATGTTATCAATTTGAAATATGACAAAAGTATATTATAGAAGCTTTTCATTATTTCTCATAAGATTTCGTCATAATTTCAATTGAAGTTCTTATCTCATCCTGAATTACCATCACTATATGGCACATTAAAAGAATGACGGGTTTTTGACCAGGGAATACCTTATGAAAAGACAAACAAGCAGCTTAATTTCTTTGATATATAGACTAAGTAGTGACATTGATTCATGCCCAGTGTTATTCTTGTTATTTTAGTATCTGCAATTATGTTTATAATCAATTTTGAGTTAATAGTTGTTATTGTAAAATATTTGAGTAAACTTTAATCACATTTGACTGTTTTTATCTCATTCTACTCGTACAAACATAGATTTGTAGTTGAACATCAGACCGTGCGTACTTTTGTCCATTACCGGACATTTCCTACCATTTTCTGCCGTTTTCTACCATTTTTTGCCGTTTTCTACCATTTTCTGCCGTTTTCTACCATTTTTTGCCGTTTTCTACCATTTTCTGCCGTTTTCTACCATTTTCTGCCGTTTTCTACCATTTTCTGCCGTTTTTTACCATTTTCTGCATACAAGTGGCATAGCAGAAACTTAGTAAAAGCCAAAATTTGACATCCCAATCTAGAGGTCACGAATCAAACTAATGTTACCGTGGTCTGATTAGGCTAAATCATACATAAAAAAAGTTTAATAACTCATTACTGTTGGCAGATACGTCCTACCCTTGAACAATGCAATGGGTTGATCAGGAATAGTACTTAAAAATCCTGCCTTAAATGCTGTTTGAGGATCAGCTCTTACATTTCCCCGACGAAGACTAATGGGCAAAGATCTGCCAACAGTAATTCGTTGGTAGAACAAATTTCGTTTAAATATTAACTGTTCAAATCATTTCATTAATGATCTATTTTTGCAGGGAATTACATTCCTTGAAGCGGTAGTAGGAAATCCGCAACCAACCAAAAAAAATAGCGGAATGCGGCCAGTGAGTCACTCCTCATAAATAGTCACTCCTTTAGCGGCAACCTTGCAGAAGGCGGTGATTTCCAATATCGTTCGTTTGGCTCACTCCCCACTACATAACAAAAGTCGACGTACACTATTTCATGTGACTTGCTAATTGATTTCCGCCTTCGCTCAACGTTGCGCATTGTTGTGCGAGCTTGAAATTGAAACTGAAAGCGAAAAAAGCCGATCAAAAGCAGTTGACTCTCACAACACGGGCGGTATTGAAGGTCAAGAAAAAAGACAACAGGGCAGTAATGAAGGCCAAAAAAGAGCAACCGCGGGCAATCTTGAAGGTCGAAAAATCATATCGGGCAATAATGAAGGTCGGAAAAAGGCGACGCGCCGTCTCGAATTCTGATTCCGAAGAAAGCAAGACGAGAGTGACGACGTTCACAAACCTGTTTATGAGCTGAGTCAACCACAAGAACAAAACTTGAAAATACGTTGCCGTCTCAATTTTTACGAAGTATTCAAGAGTTAAACAAAATCATCCCACAGTAACACTTTTCTTGCACAATCTAAAGTGACTCAAAACATTCTTAATGTTCAAACTGTGAAATTGGACCGATCTGTTTTGTAAATCTAGTTGGGATTTTTAAGCAAGATTCCAAACCAAAATTTGGAAATAGGAGATAAATTGAAAATTTAAAAAGAGACTTTGTGGACTTCCACAGACCTGACACTTGCAAAATACTTGTTTTTGGTCTTGAAAGAACATTTTAGAATGTTGAAAATCAAAGGTCTTTGATTTTCAAATTTGTTGTGAGCATTTCGCTCTCAATTGTCTCGAATAAACTCCTAAAAGACGACTTTTGACTGAGTCTTGTTGAATTTTACTGTCAAACGCTGCTTTGTTGTCTACAATTTTCATTGATAACTTAGCTTGTAACAAAAAATGGAACAACTTTCTTGATCGCATATCATTGTTCCGGATTTCAAAACTTGGGGCACGAAAATATGAAACGGGATAAGTGGAAACATGGATATACTTACAGAAGAGGATGCGAAGACAGCTGTTTGTTGTTGTTTTTGAGAGCCCAATGAGGCCCTCTGGAGTGAACGATAGGGAAGTGTTATGGACTCAATATTCAATATTTTATACTAAATCTGTGAACAAATTGTCTAGACATCATTCTAGTTTGTGTTTCTGTCTCTTAGAGATAATTAAATGCATCCCACTCTTGGGTAAATCACGTTCACCACTCATTATCAACCCTAATCCTGAAATACCAATGGTTTCAGATTATAAGTACCAAACAACACCATCAAAGCGAAGAATACAGTGCTCCATGAGAGTGATCTGTTCTTCACTGCATTCTGCATGAATAATCAGTGTGAGGGAATCATCAACAACTCAACTATTAGTTGACAAAAAAATTGTTTAATCTCGTGCTTCCTCTCGGTTTGGCTGATCAAAATGTTGATATTTGGCATCTAATGGATTTCAAGGATTTAAGACGATAAAATGCTGACTAAAAATGATGTTTTTATGGGGAAGAGTGTGGATACTGTGGCTGTGAGTTTCATTGTTAATAACATGGCCACAGTTTTCTAAAAAGACGCCCAATCTTCATGAAACTTGATCGTGTCGTTCGTCTTGATCGTCTTGATCGTTGACTAGTGAAGAACAGATCACTCTCATGGAGCACTGTATTCTTCGCTTTGATGGTGTTGTTTGGTACTTATAATCTGAAACAATTGGTATTTCAGGATAAGTTGAATAGGGTTGATAATGAGTGGTGAACGTGATTTACCCAAGAGTGGGTTGCATTTAATTATCTCTAAGAGACAGAAACACAAACTAGAATGATGTCTAGACAATTTGTTCACTGATTTAGTATAAAATATTGAATATTGAGTCCATAACACTTCCCTATCGTTCACTCCAGAGGGCCTCATTGGGCTCTCAAAAACAACAACAAACAGCTGTCTTCGCATCCTCTTCTGTAAGTATATCCATGTATCAGCTAACCAATCCCAAATTCCCAAATGAGCAGGATGGTTCACGATGGTTTGGTGAATGACCAAATCAAACTTGGCGTGCAATCCCATCATATACAGGGCTGCTACTTCTGATTGTCGCTGCACAGAATCCTGAAAACCCCCTTGATGAAATGATTTTTTAATTCATGCTTGATCTTGACTGAGTCTTAAAACAATTATTAAACATACAGTAGTCGCAAATCCACGATGAATTCCTCATACCGCCAACTAGAGATGGTTGAATCTAATGAGGAGCAACAACGTTGCGCCGTTGCGATGGCCCTTGTGAATGCAAAGGCCAAAATAACCAACAGAGACATTACCAACACGCTTGGATTGTACATCGGATTCATTCAAAGGACCAAGAAGAGGTTCGAGGAGAAAAAGAAGCACCCTGATTCAAAGATAGCAGCTCGTATGCTATGATGGCAAAGCTCGATAGTTGACTTGCAAGTTTACTTCAGAGTGTGCTTGCCTGGTTTTCTCCATCGATTTGGCTTTTCTTGAATGCTTCTCGTTGATCAAACGTTATGTTAAGGTGTGAGAAGGTTTACTTGAAGTTGACTTGAAGGGTGACAGGACAACTCGACCCAGCGGACAACTCGACCCAGCGGACAACTTAACCTAATGAAAAACTTGACCCAGCAGAAATTCGACTTAGTGGACAAATTCAAAAAGGCACAAAACAGAACTAACCAATCAATTGAACTTCTAGTAATCAAAATTGCATGGCAGATCCCCATTTTTCAGAAAATCTAAAAAATATGTATAACTTCATATTTTCAAAAGGCATTTTTGCCATTGAATATCATTTTACTGATTTTTCCTACTGCCAAAGGCAGATTGTTTCTTCCTCAAATTTGATTTTTTTGAATTAAAGTGAATATTTTGAACCACTAGTTTGAGTTTTGTGCTTTTTCAGATTTCCACAAACTCGACTTTTGTAGTGGGTTTAGTTGTTTTCAGAGTCGAGTTGTTCATAAG
>CM021312.1:295449-316453 GCA_010645155.1 Tigriopus japonicus | reverse complement strand
TCAACAAATCTGCCTCTAAATATTGCTCTATTGAAACCGTTGAAATAAGGGCGGTTTTGAGCTCTTGTTTTTTTAAACTTATATGTTCCACTGACCATTTCTTGCTTATTTGGCACTTTTCCGTTTGTCAACTTTGTAGATTTTGCCGTTTTGCACAAGGGTGCAGCTGTTTCCCCTCAATTGGGCCACACATTTTGTCTACTTTATGGGCAGCTGTTTTAATCCTCTTTACAGGCAATTCATTAGTCTTTTTTTGTCGTATTTGTCAGTTTTTTTCGTCTTTTTTGTCATATTTGTCAGGTTTTTTCGTCTTTTTTTGTCGTATTTGTCAAGTTTTTTCGTCTTTTTTCGTCTAATCAGGTAATTTTATTCGTCTTTTTTCGTCTAATTTGGCAGTTTTATTCGTCTTAACTTCCTGTCTCTAGTGATGACCATATATCATGCCTCCATTACCGAAGCACGGCTCAGGGTCAACACAGGCATTCTTTTTAAGGATATGGTTATACTTATCACCAAGGAGACAACTGGTAATCGTCCCCTGGGTGTGGCAAAAAGACAATGCACCCTGTCATGTGTCCAAAAGTCTCTCCTGTGGCTCAAGGAGAACACCTACGACTTCACCTCCAAGGATACATGGCCACCTAGCTCTCCAGATTGAAGTCCAATGGATTAGTCTTTCTTGGGCGTGTTGAAAGAAAGGACCAACATAAGAGCCCACCCACAACATGAAGACCTCCCAAATCAGTGCCATCAACGAGAAGGGCAACAAGATAGACGAGGCAAGGGTAAAAGCTCCAACTACGTGGTTTTATGTCCGCGTGAAGGCCGTGGTGGAGGCTGAGGGCAATGAGATCGAATGAATTATGTTCTAAATCATATATCTTGGATGCCAGTTTTTTCAATTATAAAAATTTAGTGCTTTAGGGCTGAGATATACTAGTTTTTGTGATGTTGATGATACGGCGACAATTGGAAGTAGCAGCCCTGTGCACAAAACTAAACAAAGATTGCAAGGATGCCTTTAGGACATACAACGTTAGACAGCGTATGTTAGTTAATAAGTTAGTCAACGTATGTTAGACAGGCATGAACTTCAAAAGGCTTTTGATAACAACAACATTTCGTCAGAATAAGAAATTTTTGCATTTTCAATTGGAAAAAAATAAAGATTTAATGTGCTTTAATGTCAGGAAATCGAAAGAATGAAACGTAAAACATTTTATAATAGCTGCTTTGACACTATCGTCCCTTGTAGAGTGAGACATAGCTATTTTGGGTTGCTTTGTACTAAACTTTCAGGTTGACTCGATTTGCGATTTGTTTGATCCATAGTCGTTAATCTTTTTCTAACAAAACAACAATGTTATGATACTTTCAAAAACCATTAGATGCTTTTTCTCATCTGCTGGGTTTTTTTCTGAGTCTTTTGAAACATGTTAGTGACATGCTTCCGCTCAAATGACGCCAAGTGCCTTTTTGACGAAGGCCACCATAAGTGGTGTTCATAATGCCCGATTCTTTCAAACCGTACGTGTATTCAGTGATCATAACTAACTAAAAGGTATTTTTGTCGCCACTTGTAAGCAACTCTTTCAGAGGAATCGGTCACAATGCCGGTTTTTCCAAAGTTAAGCCTTTGAGCTCAATCATGTATGTATGTTATGATGTGAGGTTGTCTTGACATCATTTCTCAATCTGAATAAAGTGTGAATCGCAGCTCAATTACAAAAAGAAAATTTTCATGTGAAGGACTTTTGATTTTGCACAGGCCAAATTTAATGGGGCTTATTTCTATATATTTCAGCTCAATCGAATGCCACAGTGAAAAGTTATGCCTTTCCTGTTCTGAAGAGAGCATACGGCGGTCCAAGTGTGGATTTTGCCATTTTAGTACATAACCAGTGTCCGTTTCAGGTCTAATTTTTTTTTTTTTGGATTGTTGGTGCTAGGGTCGGAGGGTTGAGCCTCGCCCGGCCAGCGAAGCCAGCCATCACATCGTCCAATTTTTTCCGATAGGCAATCTCATGTCCGGTATCAGAATGGTTCTCCGTCTGTGGGTGTGAATTTAGCGTCTAAAAGTTTCCTTGAGAAAGGTCGGGAAGGAGAATCGAACCTGGGACCTCTCTCACTATAGGAAACTGCGCTAACCACGACGCCACGTCTCCTCCCTAAAAGGATTTCTCCCGACAGCTTCAATCCGACCCCCAACAGGATTCGAACCTACGCCGTCTGAGGAAGCACTTACACTCGGCACTTACAAGAACGCGCTAGTACGCGTGGCCACTCTGGCTTCCTTAGGAGTTTTTTTTTTGTTTTTTTTCTGAATTGAAGTTCATAGACATCTTTTTTGGGCCCATCCTTAAAAATGAGACATGTTGGGATACCAAACAGTGGAATCCAACCCAATACTCTGCCTTCCTCCCCTTGAGAGACAAATGCAAGGCTCTGTCCCCAATTACTTCGTTGATGTCATGATCTTACCCATGCCCAAGGGCTCCAACAGGGAGCAATGCACAAAACACGGGGGTGGGCATACAGAAGATTTAGTTGGACAAGTTACAGCTATCGAATAGCAAAGGTTGGTAATGAAAACTTGATTTTTTCCATAGCGCGTTGCGTTGTGCCCAGACAAACAAATACAGTCTGTTCAGTGGACTTCACTACCGTTTGTGCAAGGTTGCTGTGGTTGTTTTGGAATATTGCGATTACAGAGTGTGAACTTGTTTGGGCACAAGTGATCAATAAACCAAAGGTCAGCTGGGGCCTGAAAATTGGCCGACAAATCGTTAGCCGAGTCTGGTGAACATCGCCACTCTGAAACTCTGTGGCACAAAACAAATTCTATTCGTTAATACTACGGGATTCTCAGAATGTAAACTTGAAAAAGAACTATCGAAAAGTGCAAGACTTATGATGCTGTTAAGGGGTCTACACTTGGGCCGGCGCCCCTTAGAATAAATAAGCTCGCCCTTTTGTGCTAAAACAATTGCTTAAAAGGGCAACCACATTCAATTTCAGTCACACTTTGTACTCAGGAGTTAGAAAATCTAGCTTTTGAACTGGCAGTTTGATTGAGTTGAAAATTGAATTGCGTAGGTTATATAACAACATAGAGTTCTATAGGGGCAAGATACCAAAGCAGGCCGGACGTGGATTTTCATAGCAGGCAGCAAGGGCCATTCAGCGACAGTAATGGTTGAAACTTACCCAAATGAGTGAGTTCTTACAAGACAAAATTTTGAAAATCCGATAATTTTGTGCATGTGGTCCTCTGTGATAGCTTTACTTCTCCCAAATTGAACTAGGATGCCCAATGAAGAAGATAAGTCAATTTGCATGCATTAATTTACACATTTATATACTTTGGCAATGAAAAAATATGTCCAATGCACTGGCGTTTGTATTATGATCTTCCGTATGCATAGGCAGGTTCCTATGAATATTTGTCGGAAATATTTGCTTTTTCATCAACAATGGGCCAGCACCAGCTGCAAACGAGGCAGACAAAATGACGATAATGCCCTCTCAATGTCTCTATGTCTAACACAACCAAGTTCTCATTTCCAGATAAATGTAATTTCATTCTTCCTGGAAATAGTGATTCTTATCGCTAGTCTCCCACTCCACGAAATTTGATGGTTCTCGTCTGAAATAATCCCACGATATTGCGTTCTGCCAAGTGTTTCCACGAATTGTAAAAAATCACCGCTTGTCTTGTTTAGGCACAGCAGCTGATATTTTGTGGCACGTTCGTTTCACCGCTTAACTGCTTGCCCCTATGAACCAACTAATTGGCTTTCATGTATTTTAAAAGTTTATTTTAAAAAATCCCAATCGGTTTCTGCATGACCTAGGGTCTGGAAGCCCTATGTGGGTGGACAATCCGACACATTGCATTTTTAAACCTTTGTGAACGCGGTGTAAAAAGCCTAAAAGGGGAGCAAATTGACCGATAGCAAATTGCAAAACTGAAATTGAGTTTATTGATGCCTTAATAATGTGTCATATAAGAAAAACATTTTAACCAAGTACTAACACAATTAGGCCTAGAAGAAGTTTTACACTCAAAAGCATGTTGGTTAAAAAATGTTTTTTGAGATGCTGACCAAAACCATGCTGACTTTTTTAACACTCGGCTACCTCTTGAAATTATGTGACAATATGTTATTGAGCAACTAAGTTACTTTATCTTGAGTGGTCTATTGGACCATTTTCAAAATTCACAAATTCAAATTTTCAAACATTTAAGGAAGATTTTTAGGCGCTCAGCACACATGTTGAATACTTTTATTTTCAGTATTCCCATACCCATGTTTGTGATAACATATTGTGATAATTAAATTGCATTTCTACACGATTTTATTTCAGTTCGTACAATGCAGTGGAAAGCGTTCAGGCATGAAAAACGCCATCTGGTTCAATGTAGTTCAATCTAGAGCACTACAGTTCAATCTAGCTTGTTCTACTAAGTGATTCCATTACGTACGGTTCCTGAATCCATTTAACCAGGTAGTGTAATTGTTGTTGAATTAAGGGAGCAAAAGCCATTCGCACACAGGATGCCTGAGGGACTGCTTTTTTCTTTTCTTTTTCTTTTTTCTTTGAAGATTTATCTTCCCCATGACAGGACAAGTCAAAGGAATTTGACATTTGTGATATTTGCGAAACTTTGTACCGTGTGTCCAAGTATGTGCTTCATTACATCAAATCAAGCTTTATTGCCCACTGATCGTTGCATGTACAACCAATTTCCGTCCCTTAGGAGAGAAGATGGATAAAACTAGAGACGCTTTAAAGTGAAGCGTCAACTCCGTAACTTTGTTGGCCATTTTGAAACTTCAAATGTTTGCCTTTGTTGTCGCTTTGTCAATCAAGAAGGTCAAATTGTAACGAAATCTGATTTGCAACAATTTACGTAGATTTTACCAATGAGAATTGATCCAGTCATATGGTATTGTAGAATTAGATGTGTGGATGGATGCTTGCATGGATATTTTATCGATTAAAGGCTCCTGGATTTTTTCTCTTGCACTTCTCGGTTTGTTTGGCTTTTTCACGTTAACTCCACTGTCGTTTGCGTTCTGATAACATTTCTTCCCATGAGCTTATGTAAATGAAACTTTCTGTTTCTCCCAAGAAAGTGCTTGACCCAAGAAAGTCCTTGATAAAACAAAAAAACTGCCCAAGTTTGAACCATCAATTTTGACTTACAAATTTTTTTATGCATAAAATAGCCACAATCGAACAGGAGGGGTAAATGTTGTAGATTATGCCGAAATTTTTTTTACCATGGCTAACAGCGGCGACATCATTGGAAGAAACTCATGCGGCGACATCATTGGAAGAAACTCATGCGGCGACATCATTGGAAGAAACTCATGCGGCGACATCATTGGAAGAAACTCATGCGGCAACATCATTGGAAGAAACTCATGCGGCGACATCATTGGAAGAAACTCATGCGGCGACATCATTGGAAGAAACTCATGCGGCGACATCATTGGAAGAAACTCATGCGGCGACTTCATGGGAAGAAACTCATCCTGCATTTTATGGCACTATATCAAGTTTCTGATTTCACAAAAGTGAAAGGGTTGCTCGGGCAAGTACCTTGATTAAGCAATTTGGTGTGTCCTTTTCCCAAGGGCCTAAATAAAATAAGATTTCCCGGCAAGGTAGATTGGTCGACGGTTGATTGGCAAGGAATGAAGCATCAGAAAATTTACAGTTGGAGATATGACCTCCATATCTTAAAAATGAATAACATCGATAAATTTTGTCAGACTTTGCCACTCTTAGGGTACTCAATTGCATCTTTTGAAAAATTTGCTTCTTACATCACCACCAAAAGCGTCTAAATGCACTTACCAATGAAAGGCATAAATACGAACATTAAAACGTTGTTAACACTTATTACATCAAATATGTCTGTTCTAGTGGTATTAGGGCAAAAATATCCTGTTGGCGTTTTAATGTCAGAATGGTTTTGTGCTCAGCTCAAAATTAAAAGGTGGAAATCAGATGAATTTCTTGAAATTTTTTTAAAAGGTTAAACCGTCTTTAGCTTGGATGCGTCGGAACGGTTTTTCATGTAGGTACTCCATCCTTCGTGAGCTTCACAACTGCACAAGTCCCATGCTTGGGTCCACAAAACCCAAAAACTTGACAAAACTCGGTACCATTGGCCAGGAATGTGCGATGGATGCAATCACCAGGCTTGTGAAATTTGCCAAGGCATCCGTCAACTCAAACCTAGCAACCCTTCATATAACGAAAGGCTGAGATGGGGCTGACAAACCCATGGACAATGTCTCAGTTGAAAATGGACCCAATTTCTGGGAATCTCTCCTGAAAGATCGGTTTCTACTCCGAATCAGTTTCTTGGGTTTTGGATTTGACTCGCAATAGACTCATCTTTATACCTGGTCTGTTTCGATAAGGATCTGGTTCATGTCTAATCTGGACCCATCCCTAATACTTTATTTTGGCACTTACAAACATTACATTTGAATTAAAAGAAACCCCTTTCTGCATTCCTCAATCTGGAGAAGCATCAAAGTAAAGGGATCAGGGTGAACAAAAAACCATGAAAAACACTTTTATTGTCTTCATTTCCTTTTTTGAGTGTAATTAAACGAAGACATAAACACACAATACATTTAATTCCCGGCTCTAATGCTCTGGATTCGAGAAAATGCTAACCTTCTCTCCTCTTTCAAGTGCTTTTTCTCTCTATCTCTCTCGACCAAATACCAATTATTTCATTCAAGGCAACGATCGAAGTTAGTTTGGGTTCAGATGAAGCTCTCCATCTCATGGTTGATGCAGTCACTGTTTTGAAACAAGAAGTGGCACAAGACAGTAATTGAGATTGCCACGCAAGCAATTTGGGCCTTGATGTGAGAAGCACACCATCGTGGTCACATTTTTGAAGACTTCTTTCTCAAAACTACTTGTGTCTCAAAGTTGAGTACCATGAGGTAAGAGTCGAGTTCCTTAAATCTATGATTAAATTAAAAAAAAAAAGATTTCTTACACAAAATGTTAATTCCTATTCCCAATGTTTTAATTTGAACTTGTGCTCATAGTCGTGCACACCAGTAATGATTTAGAAAATGTGCTTGAATGAAACAAGAAAACAAACAATGCAAGTGTTTTATAGGGAGAGACAATGGCACGATTTGGCACTTTTTTCTCGGATCACCAGGGCTGCACATTTAAAAAAATGCATTTTTTTCGTTTTTCCGAAATTACAACAATGAATGTTTCTTTCTCATGGTCTTTATGGCCCCTAATTTTGATTGATTCAACAAATCTGGAAGACATTAGACTCCACAAAATCAATTTATTCCTTCTTAGGATTCCATCCCATCTATTTATTTATATGTACCGTTACTTCTTTATTTACCACTACTTAGTGTTGGAGTGGTTGTGTCAATAAACAAAAAAAAATGTTTAAAATTGGTGGCGGTTAAAATACTTATGCCAATTCTTCCCTTCCACAACAGAGCTGTTTTAAAAGTTCCAATTAAATTTTGCCCAAATTGTCAATCACTCAGTTGTTTGCACTTTCGCATTTTCTTTTTGTATTTGTTGTATTTTTTGATGCATTTTTGCCGTTTTTATTTGCATTTTTTGTGCAGTCCTCATGATCTCTATTTTTTCATTAAATTTTCCATACATAACTAACGGACAATACCTTGCTTTGTTGTGATTTTTCTGCCAGTTAAATTTGCACCATTGAACTATTGAAATCTGGCAACACTTTTTGTTTGAAAAGCAAGATGTATTTTCTAGAATTTCAGACTAACTTTGGCTCTCAATCGAAGTTTGAAGTTTGAAAATGTAGATGTTAAGGAATGATGCGAGGCAAATTACTTCGTTTGACGAAGACAACGTTTCACTTTACCGAACATTTGACAAGATAATATTAACAAGCTTATTTGACCTGAAATATCTATAACTACAGTATAAGACTTTCTAAATAATTGCAAACATGTTCACGTATTTTTTGGTATTCCAGTGATTAAGATTCTATTTTAAAGCCTTGCGAAGGTCAAAAAAATTTAAATGTGCTTAGTTAAAGGTCATAATTCCTTTTTGGATGGTCTGAATTTGGTGTGTTCATAAAATAAATCAAGAATCATTTGCTCAAATTCGTAACTCTCTCCAAAAATTTAGGATTGTTTTGTTTGACTCAAATCTCACTCATCACCCAAATTAAGGCTAATAAGGTTTGAATTTACAAGTATCCACGACTTATAGCCATTTTTAAAGAATAACGTTGTATTGCCTCTTTTTCAATGGTGCACAGTTTACAGGAATTGGCAAAGTTAGGGTATTGCAAAATAAGTCATTTTCTTTGCGTGGCAATTTATTTGGCACAAACTGCTCTCATAATTTCAAGAGAGACAAGTTTTAACGACCAGTAAAGTACTGCTTCAAAACGCGTTAAAATCTACTATTACATTTTTTCTTAAATATATCCTACGTCAAGACATAAGCAAGAAAAGAACACGCAATGAACAAGGAAAACTGTAGCGTTGAACGGCGCACCACATCGCGCTTTTAGGAATTTTTCTAAATAGGGATTTTTCTAAGTTCTTTTCTGTCATGATATAATCAACTTTGTAGCCAAATGTTTTCGTGACCCCTTTAAATGTAATCTCAAAAAAGAGATTGAAAGAGAACCTGCAGTGAAGTTATAAAATGAAATGACAAACGCCGTTTGTACCAGTCTAAATTTTGACGATAAAATTGTGTTCTTTTGGCACGGATGCTTCATAAATTCCAAGAACCATCAGCGTTTTTGCTAACAAGGCTCTTGCGCCGAATTGAACTTAGCTCATTCATAGTTCATCTAATTGTTCAATTTAATAGTAGGATGCTTTTTCATCTTTGTTTTTCAACGTTTCCATGAGAAATTTCTTGCCAACAATTGAATTTTAGACCTTATTCATCGACGGGAACTTAATCTTTTTTCACTTTGATTCTTCGTTGACAAACTCAAAAAATGTTCAGAATTTTTTTTACAAAACGTGTTGTTTTTGTTCTTTATTTTACCTATTACTACACTCATTGTGCACCTCAGTGAGTGTTTGAGTTATCAATGCAATAAACAATACTCTTCTTTTTAACAACGCAATTTAACCCACCATAATTCGGGAGCAACTCTTTTTTTCAATTCCAGTCACCCACCATTGCGTCAAATTTAACCTCATTCATTAAAAAGATTAATCCCGCATGGCATAAATATGTCCGTCATTGAGAATGGAACAGAAATTGATACCTTCCACAATGAAGAGCAAGCTTTCGATTTGGGTGGAATGGAGTTTTCAACCTTGGAACGTTTCGTGCTTATATCTTATGTGGTCATCCTCATCACCTTCAGTATTGCTTCTAACGCTTGGGTCATCCTCGCCGTTATCAAATGCAAGCCTCTAAAAATCATTCCCAACTACTATTTGGTGTCCCTGTCCTGTTCAGATATTCTCATGGCCACTCTAGTCATGCCTTTGGCGCTACATTACAATTTGGCGGGAGTTTGGCGGCAGGGAGTCATCGCTTGCAAGGTAATATGTTGATGCGAATTGTTCATTTCGTGATGTCTCGAGTGCCAACACAAACTCATGAGTGATATTTTATTAAGACTTTCTGGCTTCTGTAGATCAAAAAACTATTTATTTTGCTCTGGATGTCTGGAAAGTGAATTTCTTTTTTATTTATTTGCAGCTTATCGCTCTTTTAAATGAACAAAATTGAACTTATATCCGGAAAGAGAGACAAGGCAGGGGGTTGCATGTTAATTCAATTATTTTAGAGCATAACGGAATCAAGTCATCGAGCCTATACTTGCCTTTAGCTGCTGCGTTTCAAACATTGCAGCTGCCGCAAGTAATACACTCGAGACTAGTGATGGAAACAATCCAATCTTCAATCATATTCACGATAGGTTGCCCAACTAGGTCTGCGAATTAGCCTTCAGCGTCTGTCATTTGTCGGTTGAATTCCATGAGGAAAAAGGCTCTCTTCTGAAGGTGAGCGCAAGTGGCACCCCTTGCTTTATTCGGCTTTGGCTCAGGGGCGCTATGTAGAAGGAACTTGCTTCTTGATTTTGCAAGATGTTGTACTATGTGAGGGGTGATGGCAAACCTAAAGCTAGCAACCTCGTGTGAGAAAGATTGAAAGATTGGTTTTTTCCATCAGTACTCGAGACTCGATTTTGGTATACTTCAAAATAAATTGTATTTGCGACCCGAGGCTAGTTAACATCTTTGATTTTATTGATGTATTTCAAGGCCAATCATAGAATTCTTGATGACCGACCATCCTGAGGGAGTGAAAAATAATTAACCGCTTTGGGATTATTTCCCGATCACAAGGGTTCGTTTATTGTAATGTTTTCCTTTGGTTTGATCCAGAAATTAAGAAAACTATGACCCATCAAGCGTTATGGCCGAGAGTTATTCTCTGCAGAAGGTCAAAAAAGAAAGCATCACAAATTTTTTTTTAACTCTGCTGAGGAAATTTACAAAAATGAGAATGGCAAAATCAAGTCAGAATAGCAATCTTCAAATACTTATTGGCCACACTTATTGCGTTTCAAACGCAACTGGTGAGTATTTTATTTACATTAACATGATTACGAACTAAACTTGAAGGGGTCATGACTCAAACGTTCAGTGGAACTCCAAAATAAAATATTTAGTTTGACTAACACCAAATTGCAAAAAGTCGAATTTGCACCAGAACGCTATCCGCTTCCACATCAACGATATAATTTACATCAAAAGCCTCGATGCAAATATTTTGTTTGAAGCTTGGCTCGTCTGATTTCTAACCATTCTCTGAAAATAAAACAAGAAACCAACGCTAATAAAGATATCAACGAGCTCAACTGTAAGCCTTCAAGCAAAATACACATAATCCTATAAAAGATGTGAAGGCCTTATATCTATCTAATTCCAGGCTTGGGCGTTCGCTTCCTACTTTTGTTGTGCATCCTCCATTTTCCATCTATGTGCCATCGCTATTGACCGATATCGAGCCATCACCGATCCCTTGGAATATGGAAATAAACGAACTTGGTCTCGTCTCCTGATTACTTTGGCCTTCGTTTGGGGTTTGAGCTTTATTGGGACATCTCCACCATATTTTGGTTGGGGAATCAAATGGCCAGACCACTTTGATCATTCGATTCCGTGCACTTTGCCTCAGGTAAAGGCCAACATTTAAGTTACTTCCTTTTGGGTTCTTGTACTTTCTAACTGACGCTTTAGTTTATTATTCATTGAGAAAACACCGCTTTCGAGCTTGTGCATAACTTTAAATATTAATCCGAGGAAGAGATGTTTAATTTGCTCCGAAGCGTATACTTAATATTTCATGGAGTGCTATTCAAAGCGAGAATTACATGAATAATGATGTCTGAGTGGCTTGCTCACATAATTTCACACGAATACAAGCGACTTGTTTTTGGTGTATTCTTGGTTGAGCATTTTATTACGTGATGGTCCAAATCACTAATGAGGGGTTATTTCTCTAATTTCTGGAAAGGTTATATTTTATTCTGAAAGAACTGTTACTGTTTTAAGAATGTTAAATGTACTTGTTCTTTTGCATTTATGAACAGCATTACAAAATTTAGATTCGTCTCTAAACAGAACTGATTCAGTCCTTTTTTTAATTCTTAGTTATATAACCTTGTTTAATCCCTGCCTTATTTTATCTTTTTAGAGCAGTGGGTATGCTATATATTCCTCATTGATCTGCTTCTACATTCCTATGACCATCATTATCGGCATAAACATCAACATTTTCTTAATTGGGCAAACTCGTTCCCGAAAAAAGATTCGACGGGCTTTTGAATTGGTCGAAATCAACAAAGTCCCAAAAGCCAAGACAGTCGATGAATCTCAAACCCGACCAATCGATCAATCAGACCCCAACCATCTCGAACCAATTGCTGCAGGGAGTATCAGTAGTTCCATTACTCAAATAACAAGATTGAGCCAACTCGAACCACGGCAATTGTCGGAAGAAAGGTCAGAGATGAATCAACCCAAATCTAAACTATACGGCGAAAAAGTCAAACCAAAGCAACTCGTTTGGGGCAATAAACGAAGGCAAATTCTTCCGGCTGATGTGGCTAAACTTCGTCAAAAAATTAGTATAATGTAAGTAGCCATGTCGTACTTTAATTTTGCATGAACTTTTGTATAATTATATAAAATAATAGTGCATACTTTTACTGGAAGTGGGTGTGGCCCCACCAACCGAAGTTATCATTGTCAAAAACTTTTTTAAAGTCGTCGAAAATTAATGGAATTCACGAGGGAAAAACCCTTTCATTTGTGTTGCATTGTTCTGTTTCGAATTTATCAAAGATAAATCTAATTTTGATTGGAAAACTATATAAGGGAAAATCTGTTCTGACAGCGACTTGAGGATCCGCAACTCCGGGAAACTATCTACAGAATTGATAATGATGTCCAATGGAATAAGCAGAGTGAGAAAAAAGGTTGTTGATTTTGTGCTCCGTAGTGTTGCGCCGCCCTTTTCTTGTGATTCTGTTTCCTGTTCTGCGCTCGATCAAATATTTCAATCGGTCAGTTGCTCCGCAACAAACGGTCGAGAATGAGATGCGATCGTAGAATTTTAGTGAAGCAATGAGACACCAGAGGCCACGACGATGCTACGGAGCAAACAAACAGGCCCAGCTGATGTTTACTGAGCTTCCCTTATTGACTTGAAACCTTTCATTTTATTGTTTTGCCGCACTCGGAAATAGAATGTGAATTAATGCAACAGGTCACCAAGACTCTGCAAGCCCGTAATTAGAATCAGCGAACCCTGAAATTTAACGGATAATTGATTAATTCTCAACCCTTTTTTCCGGTTTCATTTTTTGTCTAAATAAAACTACCCGCTCTTTGGCTATTTTCAAGATAATGTAAATAAATGAAAGCCTTGAAAAACACGACCAAAATCAGCGCAAGTACTTTCAATTTGAAATTTGATTTTGATGAAACTTACCTTGAATGCAAGTAAAAAAACAAACAAACAAATCAAATCGTGTTTCAAGTTTTTTGTCTGGGTTGTCGATTCAAGACTTAGGGAACTACATGTTGCAATATTTCGTTTCTTGGGCGGCATATTAAGTTATTTTAGTTTCATTTCTTTCTGCCTGTAAATGTGAAAATGCTTCAGAAAAGAGACTTGAAAGCAAACCAATATCAATCCTTCTGAGATATCTCAAGAACAATTCATCCAATCCTAGTTGAGAAGCATTATCCACAATTTTGTTTCTTAATCATTCATTTTATACTGTTGTAGTTTTTGTTGATTTGACTTTTCAAACTATAATTTTGAGAAAAACGAGTATGATTATTAACAAAAATTCCCTGTCTCGAATCTGTCAGTTATTACTTTTTAGGGTGCATAAACCTTGGATAATTTGCACTGGAACTGGTTTTATTGTCAAGGTACCGCATGTTCCGAAATTATCGTAAATATCAAATTTACAAAACGAGATTGTGAAAGTACTTGTTTTCGTAACAATATAAAAATTAAACTTCAAAAGAAATATTGACATACAGTTGGATTTCGATTTAAGGTAAAATCTCAATTTGAGGACTTTTTCCTTGCTGACCAATTTTTCATTTATAAATGGTTACTATTTAAGGAATTTTGAAAAAAAAAAAAATGGGTCAATTAAGGGATTTTAGAGTTGTTTGACGAGAAAAATGTGGTAGATGATGAACCTGATGAGACAGAACAAGAGATGAACCAAGACACCAAGATCAGAAAAAAGTTGTGCCTGGTAATGGTTCGAAGGATAACAAGAAAAAAACATGTGTCTTCCCAGATGTGTTGGCAGAAACATAACTAGACGAGTGTGACAGATTTTAATGTTAAAATGCTGCTAAAGTGGTAAAAACATTTGTCACAAGGTAATAATTTCATAAAATTTGTAGCCCCATGAGCACTTTGCAGCATTTTCTTTAAATTTTGATTTAAGGGATTTTTTCCTGCTGACCAAAAGATCCCCATGATCAAAGCCCGGCTATATTAAATCTCTTTAACACCCTTGAAAAATTCCCCTTTTTCTGCTCAGTTTCCGAAAATTCTCTAAAAAACATAAAAATGAAAATTAGCGCTCAAAATGCAAATCCATGCAAAGAAGTGCCCAGATTACAAATAAAACTTTTTTTGCAACAAATTACAAGGCCTTGTAATCATAATTATACAAATATGAAAATGCAATTTCCCTCAAAGTTTTAGAAACTATTTATTTTTTCAGAGAAACCAGAGTTCCATGCTCTCGCTGTTTGGGCATGATCCCAAAAAAGCAAGGCACAATTTGCCAATCATGCGCTGCGCCCAATAACTTGGTGACCGCGGCAGAAAACTCCAGGCTGGCAATTCTTATTCAAAAAGAAAAGAGAAGCGCCTTTATCATGGCTATCATCATTTTCACTTTCATCATTTGTTGGGTCCCAGCTTTCACAACTTATTTGGTAAGTAAGATAGAAAAATAAACATGCGAAAAAGGTGACTGGTATTCAGTTCCCATTCTCCCACTTGAAATGCTAGAGGAGCTCCAAACTTCTTTCAACGAGTTGAAATTTGAAGGAATTGAAGGAATGTAGTTGCAACTCAAACAATGAGGTCATGGGCCAACTTATTACAATTACAAATCTAACCATTGGACGCTTAGGGACTATCAACATTTGGTCAACTTGGCGCTCTACCTCGGAGGTAACTTTGAAATAGCGTAACTTTATGGAATAACGCCTTTAGCATACAATTTATGGAATATCGGAGCTGTTGCGTTCAATTTAGTTAGTACGTATATAAAATTATATTATGTGTATAAATTTACGGTCGGACTGTAAAAGTTACTTAAGCACGAGCCAGCGCAAAACGGTTTCATGCAGAAAATCTCTTTAATTCTAGCAGAGTTCGACCTTATCCAGTTTATTTTGTTATCGGATTTTTTAATACCGCTACAAGGAATGGGATTCCCTGTAAAGAGAGTTAATGATTAATTTAGTTTATAAAATTACCGTTAATATGAAATTTGATCTACCAATGAGTTACTGTTGGCAAATCTGTACAACCCTTGAATAGTGGGTTGGTCAGGAATACCGGGTGTCCTATATGTCCTCAACCCTAAGCGGATGTTCCCCTTCAAGATCTTGCTCACGTTAAACGCGTTGACGTAGGGCTTTGAAATTTCCCTTGTTAGTAGACATACTACGTAACATAACTACATAATACTAAGTAGTTAGTGACTACTTCTATACCAAAAATGAGCGCCCCATGGCCATCACTACCAAGGCCAGCTCCATCAACGTCGCCACGGTCAATGTTTTAAAAAGCTCTCTTGATGACGCTCTGGTTGAGGATCTTGATGAAGTTGGACACGTTCAAGTATACAGTTAAAAAGGGGCTTAAGTCATTCTACTTTACACGCACAAAATTTAATTTGGTCTTAATGAGCAGAAAATTAAACTATAATTTAATATTTGAGTCTCACTCACATAAGGAAAATGAGGATGAGGATGGGGTTGATGGAGGTGAAAGTGTAGAGGGTGATGGAAGCCACATTGATGCTGCTGGTGATGTTGAATGTGGCTGGGAGGGTGGAGAAGGTCTACTCCTTCTCAAAAATGCCGCCGTTGGCAATGATCATGGCCTCCACGCGCTTGCGGAACCTGGTGCACGTGGTGGCGACATAGTCCCTGGGGAGGGCGTTCCACTCCCTCTCCACCGCAGTCTTGAGGCTGTTGACATTGGGGTGGAACCTGTCATAGGCCCTCAGCTCCACATAGTCCCATATGCTGTAGTCCGAGGGGTTCAGGTTGCAAGAGTTCGCCGGCCAAATGCCCTTCAACCAGAACCCCTTGGACCCCAACTTGCGCTCCCTTTTGCTTGCCCTTGTCCAGCCTCCCCTGACGCTGGGTGGGGGTCAAAGGCTGGACGGGGACCACGGCCAGGCTCTTCAGGTCCAGGTCCACCTTCACAATCCTCTCCATGACGGACACAGTCACGTGGAACCTCTTGGCGAGGGCCCTGATGGAGGTGGTTGGGTCCTTGTCGATGGCGGCCTTGACCTCATCAATGAGGGCCTTGGTGCGGGTGGAGGTGGGCCGGCTGGTCCTGGGGGGCTCGTCAGTGGTCCCACGCTGCTGGTAGAGCCGCCAGTGGCCCTTGACAGTGCCAATGGGAATCCCAAAGGCCTTGGCCACATCAGCCAGCTTCTCCCCATCCAAAATGCGCGGGACGACCAAATATCTCACCTTATTCGGCACCATTTTACTCGCAAAACTGGCGTTTGTGTACTTTTCCTCATAAAACAGGAAAGGAAGAGGACGTACCAATCAATCCCAAACTCAATTTTTGACGTGAAATTCAAATCCTACGTGAAATGGCATAAAGATTCGTTTAGGGACGAGGACATATAGGACACCCGGTAGTATTTAATAATTTGTCCAATCCTGCCTTAAATGCTGTTTGAGGATCAGCTCCAACATATTCCCGACGAAGACTAATAGATAACAAATTGAACAATGAAGGAGCCCGATAAAGAAGAAAGACTTTTGTACTAAATTCCGCTTTTTTTTCAAAATATTTGCGCTTTTTACTTTGATCTATCCATGATCTATCTGAAAGAACTGGTTATGACTCGTTATTTTGCTTGCTTGTACGATTGAGACACAATTGCCAGATGGTTATTTGTAATGCCACTCTTTGGGAAACCCTTAAACATCTTCCTCACACTAAAATTTCTCCAAAACCTGCGATTTTGATAACATAGTGTCACTACAAAGAAATAAATACCTGAAGGAAAAATCCTAAGCTTTTGCGAAAGGGAGGCATTCATACTCACTCCACTAGGTGGCAACTATGTTTCAATTTATCCAGAAGAGGCGCTGATCAGGGTGTATTAACCATTGAGATCAATTGAAAACTAGAGAGAGTGTAATCGTAAAAACGTGTCACCCGTCGCCATCTGTTGAGCAGACAAAAGTGCAGGAACATTTGAAATGTGTGACCAGGCATAGACCACTGAATCCCTGGACTGCGCTGCCACCACCAATCATCAGATTCTTTTACACCAGTAGGGAAGAAAAAGATTGTGGCGGGAGAAAGCAACTGTTCAAGAAATGTGGTTTTAAGTCCCTTTGAGAATGGGTTTTACGTGCTCAGTCCCATGCCACAACACTGGGTACCATCTGGAAGTGTGGAAGTAATACTCAACGTTGGACACATGATAAATTGCAATGGCAAAGTGAATTTTGCTTCCATATAATTTTTTAATCAGCTGCTTTCGGTTTTGTTTTGGGCTTATGCCCTCTTTCGGTCGAAACTCTGTTTTAGTATAGTATGTTTTAAGAGCCCTTTTGGTCCATTACTGATTTGAACATTGAAGCTGATATTATTTGTTTCTTTACAGGTATTGGCTCTATCTCCTCAATACCGAAAACTTATCAATCCTAAACTGATCACGATGGTTTGGTGGATGGCTTATTCAAATTCTGCTTGTAATCCTATAATTTATACAATGTTTAACAAAGATTTTAGGGCTGCTTTTCGCAAATTTTTAAAAAAGATATTTAAGTTATGAAAAGCTGAGCATGATTTTATTTTAAAGGAAAATAGGTATTTGACTTACATACATAATACGTTACGTGCGTGCAATTTCGATCCATGCAACATCTGTGCTCTACTTGCTTTAAATGCCAGATCTTCTGTTGTCTAATGTTAAGTACTGTAACATGTGACCCATTGTGAATGTTGCTCGTGACAAATATACTCATTGTTGTCTTTTAAGTCTTCTTATTGACAGAAAACAAGCAGGATAGGTGTGATCCTTGCACTTTTCTATTAAATTTCTAATGCTACTACTCTCTGTTTGTATTCGATTGTATTTACGTATTAACAAAAAAATGATGGAGAAGGTTGTCTCAAGACACAATCGAAATTCCCCAAAATAGATGGAATGAAATTTTCCAAGTTCAATTACATCCACCTGCTCAAGGCGTGAAAAAAGCACTCTGAAATCCATTTCCTCGGCAAGTTGCCCTTTCAAAAGTGTCCGCTTTGAACTGGAAACAAATGGTTTTTTATGCAACCTCTGTGCTTTTTTGGAAAAATGGTGGCCAGCTCTTTCCCCCAACAGTGATCTCCCCTTGTAGGTTTGCACCAAGTGATCTCCGCCAAGGTAAACTCCCCCAACAATCAATTCCGCCAACATTGAAATCCGCCATGCTAAACTCCCCCAACAATCACCTCCGTCAACTCTGATTTCCGCCATGGTACACTCCACCATGGTAAACTCCGCCACGGTAAATTCGGCCACGGTTAAACTCCTCCACGGTAAACTCCTCCATGGTGAACTCCAAACTGGGCCAAAGTTGCAGTATAAAAGTATCTCGAGATTCGACTGTACAACCCCAATTAAAGAGTTTACATCTCCTGGTAAAATCATAGAGGTCTATAGAGTGGAGATAGTAGAGCAGGCCGGTCCTGAAATTTTATTGTGGGCAGCAAGGGCCATTTATCATCAGCGACTAGTTGAAACTTGCCCCAAAAAAACGTTTTTGTAGAAGGCATTTTTTTGAAAAACTTATTGTTTTTGGCATGCGGCCTCCTGCCTACGGTTTGCTTCTCCCTAATTATTGAGCCCTTCAAGCGCAACCAGTGAAATGGAAATCACGTGCAACCTTTGAGCTTTGATGCACAAAATTTCTGTTCTAATGTGTCCAATATACCTTAAGAAGCTCGAAAATGGGTCACATGTTTGTGTCAGGGTGCAATTTCTGGAGCTGTATTACAAAGGTGACTTCCCAGTCTTATGTACTGTGACCTCCCAGTCAGCTGCTCCTTAAAAGACCCAATACTAAGGTGCTCAATCTAGTTGATTTTCTACGATTTGTAACCATATATTTGTACATTTTAGGATTTGGCGTTGTGAATATGTCTTGCGTACTTTCGTTTGTACCATGATCTTCCACTTGTTATTATGTATTTATTATGTAGTTATGTAAGTATCTTCGGCATATTAGTTTTTTTGTTTGTGGAAGGAATGGTCAGGACTCAAAATGATTAGTTGAGGACTTGGAGAAAGTCTACTCTTGGGTTGGCGAGAGCAACATGGCATTGAACGGGATGAAATTCCGCACAATGACGTATGGGGCGTCAAAATTAGATGTTCCGCTCAAAGACAATGGAGGTTGTGATATTGAGCAGGTATCGTCCATGAGGGATTTAGGAGTTGTCATCCAAGATGATGGAAAGTTTGATGAGCATATCCAGTTGAAAGTGGGGAAGGCATTTCAAACGTGCGGCTGGATCTATCGCACTTTCAAGTCCAGAGATAGTATTACAATGCTAACTCTGTACAAGTCGATTGTTCAGCCGCATCTTGAATATGCCTCACCCATTTGGGCTCCAATGAGTTCAGCAGGTTTGCAAAAGGTCGAGCAGGTCCAAAGATGTTTTACTAGGAACATCACAGGAATGAGAGAGCTCTCATATTGGGAGAGGCTCCAGAAGTTAGGGATGTACAGTACTCAGAGAAGGTATGAAAGGTATCTGATACTGTATTTCTTCAAGAGCATCCATCGGCTCTCTCCTAACCCAGGCTTTGAGATCAATTGTAGCAATCGTAGAGGTTTTACGTGCGTTCTGAGAGCACCTCCAAATCCAAGGGAATTTAGGCTAGTTCGATCAATGAAGTCCTCCTCTCTTCTTTATCGGGCTCCCTCATTGTTCAATTTGTTGCACAGTAGTCTTCGTCGGGAATATGTAGGAGCTGATCCTCTAACAGCATTTAAGGCTGGATTGGACAAATTCTTAAATACTATTCCTGACCAACCCACTATTCAAGGGTTGTACAGATCTGCCAACAGTAACTCATTGGTAGATCAAGTTTCATATAAATGGTAATTTTATGAACTAAATTAATCATTAACTCTTTTTACAGGGAATCCCATTCCTTGTAGCGGTATTGAAAAATACGCCCCCCCCTTAAAAAAAGAAAAAAAAATGAGTAAGACAAACAAACTGCAAAGAAGGAAGTTCTGATTGCGTTTGGATGCAATCAAAGCTGAATATAAAAGTAAAAGCTAAAAGTAATTGAAATAGGAAAAACATTGTTGTTGAAGAAATATTGTTGTATTCAGTTATATTAAATGAGCTCTAAAAATACAAGAAGGCCAATATTCAGTGAGATTTACACCATTCTAGTGTCTTGTTTGACTTACACAGCTTGTCTGAACTTTTGTGATGAGTGTTAAATCAGTTTTCAAATTTGAAAAAAAATCTTCCAAAAGTAGATATTTTCAAAGTAGAAATAGCAAACGCTACACGATTTGTTCATTTTAGGCCGAATTCGTAAAAGAAATCGTGCAAATAAACGCAAAAGGTGCAAAAAGGCTAATAAATGTGTTTATGTTACCAAAAATCTTTTTACACTTTTTGCCGGTCCCTAGTGATAATAGTTCAGGCTAAGATAAGAACTTCAATTGAAATAATCAAAAACTCCTATGATATACTTTCATCTTATTTCATATTTTTCCTCCAAGATGACATAAACCGGCTCGGAAATTGGGCTGACACCTGGAAGATGAGTTTTAACTCCGGCAAATGCTCGGTTGTTCATTTTGGCTCTAAAAACCTAAAAACACCATGTCGTATGGGCCAGAATATCCTTGACTCATCCTCACGTGTGCGCGACCTGGGTGTCATTGTACAAAGCGACTTGAAAGTCCACGAACACGTGAAAAGTGTGGCAGCCAAATGCAATCGTCTGATTGGAGTGATTGGCCGATCATTCCAAAATAGGGGGAAAAAGCTAATGCTGCGGATCTATAGCTATTACATTCTCCCAATGCTTTATAGATATTGATTATATTGATATTGATATAGATTATGCTATACAGATATTACAATCCCAATGGATTATGCGTCTCCAGTTTGGAATCCGACGCAGAGC
>CM021312.1:264637-295254 GCA_010645155.1 Tigriopus japonicus | reverse complement strand
ATAGGCCGATCATTCCAAAATAGGGGGAAAAAGCTAATGCTGCGGATCTATAGCTGTTACATTCTCCCAATCATGGATTATGCGTCTCCAGTTTGGAATCCGACGCAGAGCCAAGATGTTGCCGTCCTCGAGAGTGTCCAAAGACGGTTCACTCGCCTCTTTGTTGGGATGAGGAACAAAACATATGCAGAAAGGTTAACTCTTCTCGGCATTCCAACTCTGGAGAAACGACGGCAACGCTTGGACCTTATCCAATGCTTCCGAGTTCAGTCTGGCGTTGATTCAATTGGTGTAAATCTGTTCACCAAAAATACCGCTGTCCATGACAAGGACACTCGCTCAACAGCAAATGGAAATCTCCACCCGGACAAATATCGTCTTTGTACGCAAGGCTCGTTCTTCAGCCAGAGGGTTATTAACGACTGGAACCGTCTACCACTGGAACTGAAGCAATCTAAGTCACTTAACGATTTTAAGAGAGGAGTTCACATCGTTTTCGAAGCTGGCTTTTGAGGGCTCGTTTGATTTGATCAGACCACATTCTCCCGATACACCTATACTGTGATCAGAGAATAAAGCTACTATACTTGAGACACATAAAGAGATTAAAAGTTTCAAAAAGCCAAGGATACGATGGTGTCGATTCAAAAGTGATTAAACACGCTGCGGAATTCCTTGCCGTCCCTTACACCCGTTTGATCAATACATCTTTGACCAGTGGGGTGTTCCCAGTGAGGTGGAAGGAAGGGAAAGTAGTCCCACTCCACAAGAAAGGAAAGACTGACGACTTAAATAACTACAGGCCAGTCTCTTTCCTACCAACTGCTTCAAAGATCTTGGAGTCTGTGGTACATAATCAAATCCAGGCTTACCTGGAAGAGAACGAAGTGGTGCCTGCATCTCAACGCGGTTTCCGCTGTGGTCGCTCGACGACTTCAGCCGTACTCTCCAAGCTCTCCCGGTGGAGAGAAGATCTTAAGACTCATGAATTTGTGGGTGTAGTGTTTTTTGATCTGAAGGCTGCGTTTGAGTGCATAGACGTGGATATTCTGTGCAATAAGCTGAGACTGGTTGGATTTGACCATTTAAGTGTTGCTTGGGTAAGGTCATACATCACAGACAGAACCCAACATGTTATTGTGGAAGGAAAGAAGTCAGCAAGACTTGGGATAGACCATGGGGCTCCCCAGGGCAGCATTCTGTCACCGTTGCTTTTCCTTCTTTACATCGCAGACCTGCACTTGTGGTCTGGGGCATATTTCTCATATCATGTTATGCGGACGACATAACCATGTCAATGGCGGCAAATACTATTGAAGATCTCAGAAAACGTCTTGAAGGAGAAGTGTCGCGCATTCTGAAATTCTTTGCTTCCAACGAACTAGTATCTAATACCGCCAAAACGGAGCATCTAGTATTACAAAGCAGACGTAGTACATCCTGTCGATTAGACCAACACTGTATCAGAGTGGGAGAAACAAACATCCGAGCAGCATCCTCAGTCACAATACTAGGCATCAAAGTGACTCCAAACTTACAGGGAAAATCCCACTTTGAGAAAACTCTATCCACCATAGGACAACGAATTGGAATTCTTGGTAGAATAGCCACGTGCCTACCAAGGATAGCCCTGAGACCTATAGTCGATGGCCTCATTCTCTCTTCTCTTCGATTTGGCCTCGCAGTGTATGGGGAGGCGAGATTGGCTGACAAAGACCCAAAATCAGGCCAAATGGCGGCGCTCCAACGTGTACTAAATAGAGTGATGCGCTTTCTCATAGGTTGCAAAGTTTCTGACAAGATATCGATCAAAACCTTGGTCAAAAAAAACGAATGTACCGACCGTGAACTGGCTTGTTGCGGAGACTATCATGATGAAAACGCATCGGGCATTGTACCAGGAGATTCCCTCAGTGTCAGATAGACTGAACTTTCGTAACAGTGAAAGAGTTACTCGGACAAGTGCTTAAGCAAACTAGCTCGTCTGCCTCCAAGAGATGAAACCAAAGGTTCGTGACCAGATCGACTGCCTTGTGGAATAATGCCCCAGAATACTTAAAATCTGAGGTCTGTCCACGCCGGTTCAAAGAACAGTTGCGCAAATACTGTCCAACCCTACCTCTTTAGCACCTAGAACACTACTCTTGTTAATGTCTTTTTTTTTCTCCTTTTCAAAGCGAATATTCGCCACAAAAAGAGCCAACGGCACTTAAAGAAAATACATACATACTATACTATATTGATAATATAATTATCATACTGGAAAAATACTTATTTTGCAGTTCGAAGCCACTTAAATATTAGATAGTGTTGAAGTGGGATGTAAAAATAAGGTTATCCCTATTTTCTAGAATGCTTGATGTTTATTAATCAATACGTAATTAATTAAACGAATTAATACATGTATTGTGTCCCAGAAAGTATTTGTTACAACTTTCTGTAAAGCCCCAATATCGATTTCTTTTAAAAGAAAACGAAAATGACTTGTTGGGACTAGGTTTCAAATTTTGTTTATTTGTTTTTTAAGTGATGCATTTAAAACTAATTCGGTTTATAGCAAGCAAGTATCTGCAAATCAGACTTTGTTAAAACCGAATGTTAAGTCATAATTTATACATCAAACAAATTGCAATTGTAAAAACTAAGAAAGGCAGGGTTTAATTTAATTTTATATTTGAGTAAAGGAGCTTGACTTTAAATAACAATTATTTTTCTTCAAATGATCCTTGTAAAACTTTGTTGTAATTGGATTTAAAAAAATATAGCTTAGGCCTTAGTATTCAAATTTTAAAAACGTTTTGCATTTACGATATTTAAACATTTTAAAAGCCTACAATTCTCAGCTTTTGTGTTCAGATAGTGACCCAGCATTACAGAATTCAATTGCATTCAAGTTCTAAATCTCGGTGTGTATTTAAGACGAAATAAAAGTGCTCGATTTGACCACCCTGACTTCGAGGGAAATTCAAACACGAATCGAGGAGATCGATTTCACGAACTTCTACCTTCCTTCTTTGATGCTATGAGCTTTTGGAGGAATGGTAAGGCCATAGTTAGACATCAATAGTGCCAAATTTTATCCCTTTAAGTATTGAATATATTGATTTTTATGAGTTTCTAGAAAAATTAATTTCTGCCATTTTCTGCCACTTTCTGCCACATTTTTCGCATGAATAAAAGCCATTTTCTGCCACAATTGCAGGTGGCAGAAAATGGCTTGTATTCGTATGCCATCACTGGGCTGATTTGGCAAGTGGGGCGGAATGCGTTGAACTTATGAGGAAAATGTTGCCCTCACAACTATTGAGCGGACAGTTAGTGTGACCAAACATGTGAATCAAGACCAACTTTTTAAAACTCGTTCTTGAAGCAACCAGTTATTTTTGTCCATATATGTATTGGATTACCTTACACTAAGCAAAAGCTTAGATTTGTGTTCTTCCTACCACTGACTTATTCAATGTGTTGGTAGAAAAGTTCCTAGTTGTAGTATTCAACACAAGGCATGGTCACCTAGTTACGTCTTTGGTGCTTTCAAAAAGTGACCACTGCACGGGTAGTTTTTAAAGGTTTTTTTTATTTCAATGGCATTCCATTTTCAGTGGTACCACACCATTGGCATAAACCTTGGAAAGAAGGAAATGCATAAATTAAAATCTTCCCCCATGGAAAATGAGAGAAATGGCCTTTTTAGTTATGGCATGGTTTGAATCCATTTTCCTCCTTATCCAATCATGAGAAGGATGTCTCCTTTGTAACACATTTTTGGGCCCCAATGTGTCCTTGATATGGAGCAAAGCTTAATTTCGATTTTGCACATCATAGACAATTTATTGATTTAGAAGGCTTTGTTTATTACAATCAAGAAAAGTTGAGAAATACAAGCTTCAATCTGCTATGATAACAATGATGAAGAGGAGCAAAATGTCCCTTGAGGATAGTGCTTCAAGTGCATTAATTTGCTTAGTTGGTGTTTTGATAATTCTAATGAAAGCCTTTCTGAGTTAAAATTACAAAAACTAAACAACTATAAAGTAAAGCAGTTTATTTATCATCAGAAATGGATTCACAATGGCAAACAATGCAAGGCAAAAAAAAGGAGATAGGACAGTCATGGTGGTCAAGAAACAAGACTTGGAATGGAAAATGTTGAGCAATGAACTCAAAATCACAACTGAACAACATGACTCATATTCACATAGTTTTGTTCCAGAACTTTTAGGATAACTTTCAGATGATTTTCATTGATGTGTTGGATACTGAGTGCACTGTGAAGATTTTTTATGCATGGAAATTGTTTGTACACATGGCACACTAGATGAGTTTGATGCTCGTGCTCTCTTTGATGTATAAGTGACATTTTGTTCACAGGCCTGTGATTTTGTCACTTTTAAAGCACACGATCAGCAAAAGAACTGATCAATCAATGATCACATTGTTTAGGCTTCAATAACTTGGATTCTTCAAAATCCTTTGTTCTATGTTCTTCACTCGGTCTTTAATGCACTTTACCTCATGTAAATTTTTGTTGGCATGAAATACTTTGCCTAAAGTGGAAGGCCAACACAATATTGTTCATTTGGTGATTGCAATCTTGACATGGAGGATTTCTCGCAAGAAAAAAGCGATTTGCAGAGTGATATTCAGGATTGCACACAATGACACATGATAACCACATGATCAACGAGGAAATGACCAATCTACCAAAATAACATCATCTCAGATGTACCAAACTGATCCAAATTAATCACCAATAGATACAGGATGTAAATGTCACTTTAACAAACTAAACAAACATGCTGTGCCTTGAATATCCTTGTCCCTTCTTGTGTGAGGTAGTATCAGTACAGTTACACTGAAAGGTAATAATGTATGGCCCTACATTCAGGAGATGCCCTTCTCATGATTTTAATCAAGGGGAAAAAGATTCAAAACACGTCATGACTAAAATGACAATTTCTGTAATATTCCATGGGGGAAGATTTTAATTTTTGCATTTTTTTCTTCCGAAGACTTAAGCCAATGGTGTGGTACCACTGAAAGTGGAATGCCATTGAAATTAATTTTTTTTTGAAATAACTACCCGTGACTGGCAATAACAAAAAATAATCCAAAAACATTTCTGGTTTCCAGAGTTGATTCATCAATTGCATGGTTGACATTTGCCTGGTCACACATTTCAAATGTTCCCGCACTTTTGTCCACTCAACAGTTGGCGCTGGAGACACATTTTTAGGCTTACACTCCCTCTAGTATAGAGTCCTTTAAGCGGAACCAGTGAAATGGAAAACACGTGCAACCTTTGAGCTTTAAAACGCAAAATTTTTGTTCTTACGTGTCCAATATACATTGAGAAGTTCGAAAATGTGTGAAACGTTTGAGTCAGGGTGCAATATTTAGAGCTGTATTACTAAGGTGACCTCCAAGTCTTATGTACTGTGACCTCACAGTCAGCTGCTCGTTAAAGGACCCAATTAATAGATCTCAATGACTAACTCACAAGAGACTACCGGTTATCTCTGGCATGGATATACTTACAGAAGAGGATGCAAAGACAGCTGTTTGTTGTTGTTTTTGAGAGCCCAATGAGGCCCAATAGAGTGAACGATAGGGAAGTGTTATGGACTCCATATTCAATATTTTAAACAAAATCAGTGGATGAGTTGTCTTAACATCATTCTAGTATGTGTATATGTCTCTTAGAGATAATTAAATGCAACCCACTCTTGGATAAATCACGTTCACCACTCATTATCAACCATACTCAACTTATCATGAAATATCATTGGTTTCAGATTATAAGTACCTAACAACAACACCAAAGTGAAGAATATAGTGCTCCATGAAGGTGATCTGTTCTTTACTTCATTCTGCATGAATAATCATTCAGAGGGAATCATCAATAACTCAACTATAAGTTGATGAATAATTTGTTCAATATTGTGCTTCCTCTCAGTTTGGCCTGTCAAAATTTTGATATTTGGCATCTAATGGATTTCAAGCATTTAGGACGGTAAAATGTGGACTAAAAATGATGTTTTTTTATGGGGAAGAGTGTGGAAGCTTTGGATGTAAGTTTCATTGTTCATAACAGGGCCACAGTTTTGCAAAATTTCAATTTTTGCAATTTTCATGAAACTTAATTGGTGCATAATTGAACCCGTTGTCTGAAGTAGGTATTATTATATTCAAGTTATACATGCGTTTAATTGAGATCCATTCTCAGTTTTGTGCGAGACATTGATCTGAAGCAGCTCAGTTTCGACTTTTTCCTGAGAACAGAAAACATCAGTGTAGAAATTAATGGCAGGCAAAAGGAGCGCTATCTCATGCTGCAACTTTGTTCTGGAGTAACGTTTGCTATCAAACTCCTTTTTTATCGTCTTTTGGCAATTTCGTTCGAATTCACTGCGGAGCTGCACCGTTTTAAGGGTCTTCTTGGGCTACGCGTCAGCTGAAGTTCGCGTCCTGTGGTGAGAGGTTCCTGTCTCTGGGGAATAGACGGAATAGACATCTGCCATGGGTCGGAACAAGGAGGGTGTGTTATGAGGGCGATTAGAAGACTGTGCAGACACAGCACTTCACCTGGAGCAATGATGGAAGACATTCACAAAGGGAACTAAAAGATGGCTCTGGAAATCAAGGGCAACCTCAGATCTCTGTATCTTTTTTCAACATTTTAGTCTTCTTTTGTCCTAGAGCTTTGTCTTCAAACTTTTACCATTCTATGAAGGGAAGAATGTTCTAGCACAATACCAATGATAAAAACCATGTTGCCTTCAACCAAAGATGGACAATCATCATCATAAAGCAAGTCAGTGGATCAAGAGTTTAAATATTTTCGACTTAAAATAATCAAACAACACAGTCTCAATTCTTTGAGAGACATCAATTGGGCATCAATTAATTGCTTCTTGTTGTTGTTGTTGTTGTTGTTGTTGTTGTATCGGGACACACAAAACATAAAACACAAGTTTCAGTAAAAAAAAAATAACTGGTTACTATTTATTACATGTATGCATTTTTGAGACCCAAATAGAACGTGGGGTTGACGTAAAAATGAGGATGAGGTTATATAAAGAGTTATATATGTAAAAATAAGCGTGAAAAAGAAAAAAAACAAGGGCAACGGGGGACGTCTTCTGCGTGAACCCCAAACACACCATGTAACAACCACTTCTTAACTTTGCTGCCTGTGATTTGAATACATTCAAATATGTTGAGAAGAATTTTCTTTTTACAAAAGTTTTTAAAATATTGCAGAAATCTGGGTTCAATCCCAAACCCAAATTTGCCCTTGACACTTGAGCTATAATGTTGTCAAGAACACATTCTCAGTTCTGAGATTTTGGTCAGAGACGAGGATCACTCATTTGGAAGTAAGCATCATTAAGGGTCGGCAACCTTTTTGAAGTTATGGGTCAAAGCCCACCAAATTTGACTTGTTTGCTCAGGGGCCCACAATACAGAACTTAGTGGATTTAGGGGCCCACAGTTCAACAATGGAGTCCACAAGTTCAGAACAATGGATGGCTCTCGGGCCCCCTATTTTGAAATTTTGTCATGGCTCTTGGGCTCACCAAAAATCTCACCGGTTGCTGATCCCTGTTTTAGAGGCTATAAAAAAAGAGGCAAAGTCACGACCGTACAATTCAATATTGCATCAATTGGCCTGTTTAGGCACTTAAGGCCTCTTATTCGTCACAAACCCACATTGGAAAGGTTGAAAGACTTGAGCGCTGTCATTTATTTTTTGGTTCGTCGTGCCGTTACCCGAACTCAAAATTGCGCTTGCATTGATGGAATGGATGCTTTCTTTGTACAAGAAAGAAAAACAAATACTAGAAAGGCAAAGAGCTCAGCAATTCTCGGTTCAGATCAAATTCGAGGCCATGCTCTCGTGCTCGAAAGTCCGATGTTTTAATGAACATTGAGAAAAAGAGAGGTACAATACATGAAAGAATAAGTCATGAGGAAAAAAAAACCTTCGATACCTGGGATCCCCAATCATATCCGAATAAAGATCCAAAGTGACAACATTCAGCACCTTACTACAGGGTTAGGCGCTATTTTGAGGGCAAGATCTGTTCTGGTAAAACTTATGTCAGTCAAGAAATTGTTTGAAAAGTAATGAAAAGCACTCCCTAGACCTTGGAATCAATTGTCCTAGTTTGAGTCTATTAGGAAGTGCGACTTTTTAAATCTGAATTGGCTGTAAAGTGGTCAATCCTGTTGAAATCGTTCAAGTTTTTGGAGGTAACTTCAACATTGCTAATCAAGTCTTGGATCATTTGGAATAAATCTGATTTAATTTTATCCAAGGAACCGATAAGGCTTTAATGTTACAAAAAGATCCTAACCCATTCAGTTCAAAATTGAAATCATGCACGAGTTAACACGCCCAACCCTGCAAAACTCTTATGATGTATTGTGAACAAGATTAACCACTCGCAAAACCAATCAAGGTAAGTCCATCAATATCATTCTTTTCGGAACACTGAACACTGAACACCTTACAGTAATGTAAAAAGGTCGTCATCCTATGTTTGACTTTTTTTTGACGATTTAGGATGTTTACACGGGATCACAATCACAGAGTCAATTTTGGTGCCAAATCTGTAATGACCTAATCGGAGGGACATTTTTGTATCTAGAACTGTAAAGTTTGGTGCAATATTGCAAGTGGTCGGTCAAATTTAAAAGATATAAACACTAGCTTATTTGTCTTTTCAACACAGTTTGAAAATTAAAAAAACAATCTAATCTCAAAATGTAGTATAAATTTTTGTCACAATCTGACTTTGTTTAGCGAGTTCAGGCGCAATAAACGGTAAAATTGCAACTTAAGAAATTTCTTGCCTTCTCCTTTTTCAATCTTGAGCAAAATTTTAGACGTTGATGTTAGCAGCTATTTTCGTGCCATTATCCGCTTCTCTATTTTGCCGTTAGTCCCTATCCGCTTTTCCCTTTGCTATTTTCGTGCCCTTCAATGCGTTGAAGCGGTCGAGAATTGGTCCGTTTAAGAGCTTGACAGAAGAACTTGATCTTATCAGGTGATATTTTCGTGCTTTTGATCGCTTCTCCGTTTTTGCTTGGCCCTATCCGCTTTTCCCTTTGCTATTTTCGTGCCCTCCAATCCCCTTGGATCAATTATAATCACTAGATAGTGTGCAAGCTTTAGTCTGGCTGATTTGGCAAGCGGGGCAGAATGCGTTGAATTCATGAGGAAAATGTCTCCATCACAACTGTTGAGCGGACAGTTAGTGTGACCAAACATGCAAATCAAGACCAACTTTTCAAAACTCGTTCTTGAAGACACAAGTTAGTTTTTGTCCATATATGCATTGGATTAACCCTACATAACGCAAAAGCTTAAATTTGTGTTTTTCCTACCAATGACTTATTCAACGTATTTGCAAAAAAGTTCTTAGTTGTAGTATTCAAATCCATGGCATGGTCACCTAGTGACGTCTTTGGTTCTTTCAAGAAAGTGACCACTAGCAATAACAAAAAATGACCCAAAAACATTACTGAATTCCACATTTGACTCATCACTTGCATGGTTGACATTTGCCTGGTCACACATTTCAAATGTTCCCGCACTTTTGTCCGCTCAACAGTTGGCGACCGGAGACACATTTTTAGGCTTGTACTCGGTCTAGTATTAATAGAAGTCAATGCCAATGCCGGGGAGCGTTCCAGAATTTGTGCATTTATCCGCCTGCGAAAAGAACAAGCAAATGCTTGTTCTTATCGAACCTGATTCGTTGAGCCTTGTTTCCCTATTGCTGTGATTGGCTAACTGAAAATGGTATGTTAAAAGAATTCTGCAATTTTTCGTACGAATTTTGTAGAAGGGATCTAGCACTGAACACTTCACCTGCCTTTCGGGATGTGCGAAAACAAGTTTTGACACCTCCAATTTAAAGCCACGATATTCCATCCTACAATTATCATCAACAACCAATTTTTCGACCAACATACTAGCTAACAAGACAAAAACAAAGTAACATGATTGAAAATAGTTTTATTTACTGATTTTGACAAGAGCGCAAAAACACAAAAAAATGGAGCATGTGAAGTTTTCTAAAAGAAAATATCATTTCTTGCCCCTCTTGAAATTTTTTGACACGGGAATCCTACCCTGCTCACTTTAGTTGTCCGATGAAGTTGACTCATATGTTAAAGGATTGAGATTAGATAGCGTTTATGCAACGGTTTCTGTAATGTTGATGATAGTGTTCTTCTCAAAAGCTCAATTTAGCCAGGCACCTCCTTTTGCGGCAGCCTGAACAACCATGCCTTCAATGCCCGTAATCTAGGGGCGTCGATAGAATCCAAAGAATTGTCCACGTCCTTCTTACGGCTTACGAAGTCGAAATGACCATTTAAATTCTGATTTTGCCGTTGTTATTTGTTGCTTATCTCGAAAAATCTCCTAGATTGAGGAAGACATTCAACTGAATTTCGTAGGATTTTGCTGTCAAACGCAGCTTTGTTGTTAGAATTTTCATAGATATCTTGCCTCGTTGCAAAAGATGGAACTACTTTCTTGATTGAATGTCCTTATTCCGGATTACGAAAATTGTGGCACGAAAATATGAAAAGGGATAAGTGGACAGGGAGAATTCCTTGCTTCCCTATTGCAGTGATTGGCCAACACTCGCCATGTGTTTGTTAAAATAACTCAATAATTGTTCCATGAAATTTGCTCAAGTTGTTTCTTTGTTCATATCGAATCTGATCGGAGTAATTTTCAATCAAAAGTATGGCTCCAAAATGAATCATGTTTTTGTTTATGATAGGGTCCACTCGTAAGCATCTCCTTTTATGGTAGCCAAATCGACCATGTCTTTTATGACCGTGATCCAGGGGCGTCAATAGGTTCCAAAAATTTGTTTATGTACTCCTTGTCGTTAATTAAGTCAAAATGACCATTTAAACTCCGAGTTTGTTGCGGGTATTGGTTGGTTCTCTCGAATAAAGTCCAAGATTGGGGACGACATGCAACTGATCAAGCTCTTCAACTTATTTGACTGGGCATGAGGGCATGTGCTTTTCATTTTTTCTCGGCCTCACTTTTCGTTTTTGATATAGGGTTGAAAATATGCTCATACTTCTTCACATATGCCCTTCAAGTTTTTAACATATTTCAGATCAAGGCTTTTCTATGATTGTTCCTTTTACCTCCTGAACAATATTGAATTGATATGAGAAGATTTAAATGTTCCTTGGGATGATTAATGATTATTGAAGTGTCCTTCCAAGACGAATTTTAGATACCTTTTTGACCCACTTTGCCTGACCCTCTGGCAGGCTCTGAACCTCTCAAATATTGTGGCATGCATTTCAAACTGTGGTTTCCAATAGGATAAGCGTTTTCAAAACACTTCCTTATTGTATATTTTTTCAATTTTAAACCATCTTTTTGGTCTGAATGGCAAGGAAAAGCACGATGCACCATCGATTCCTGGACACCCTGTATAGGTAAATAGCCTGAAATTTTGTGATTTATGGTTTGTGTCAAAAAATATTTGTTTTTCCAATCAGAAAAAATAAAAAAGCGCAAATAAAGGCAGAAAGTGCAAAAAGGCAAAAAAAAATAGTTAACATTACCAAACAGTTTTTTTGCAGTTTTTACCCGTCCCTAATATTACGTCCACTTTATCACGAGATCAACTTTGTTAAAAAGGGACACGTTTTCTCGTGACCTGATATCTGTTCCACAATTGTTGGGTCAAGACCAAAATAAATTACGAGCCAGGTAAAAATAACAACATTTGCTTTTCAGTATTAAACAACGTACACATTTTGAGATCTGAGTCATCACACCCTTGAATATCAATATGAATCAAACCCAACTCTTACAAAACATAACCCTCGGAAATGATACGAAAAGCCGGCCATTTGATTTGGGTGGGATAGAATTCTCACCGTTGGAACGCACCTTGCTCATCTCTGTCGTGTGTGTCCTCATCACAATGAGTGTTATTCCCAATCTTTTCGTCATCTTTGCCGTCAACAAACATAAACCTCTGATGGCCATCCCAAATTATTTCCTGGTCTCCCTGTCTTGTACGGACATTCTCACAGCTACTGTGGTCATGCCCATAGCTCTTCAATACAATCTGGAGGGAGTTTGGCGACATGGAGTATTCGCTTGTAAGGTAAGAGGTGATTTATGGATTTCAAAAATGTGTTGGCTCTCAGTATTAATTAGTGACAAGTAAGGCAAATTTGGTTGGAAGCACTCTACCGGGAAGTCCAAAGTTAGCTCCCAGTAACTTTACCGGTAGATTGCGCGTGACGAAGCAATTTCATGATTTAAACAATGTACTCGTATTCAAGGTCCATATTCTTTACCCTAACTTAAAATACGAATTCAAGCTCAACTAAAACCACAAAAGTTGAACTCGTTTCAGATCAAATGTCAAGTCATTTCAACACAAATTTTAAAATTCTAATTCTAATTACTTAATTTCAATTTCAGAAGCCAAAATCCAGCAGAGGGAGTTTTTTATTGGCCATCCAAGGGTGTTATGTTTACCTGAGGGGCGTCAATTAAAATGAACGAACGAACGATTTTGATTCTTACCCATTTGTGGGTGCATATGGTATTCTTTGTACCAATTTAACATTTTCAGGGACTTTCATTTCGTTTTTCAACCCTGAAAATCAGTTGAACAATGGACATTTGTACTACCTGACCTGAATGCTTTGGTTGCTCAAAATAGGTTATTAGTGCTCTATTTACCTTAATTTATTTGTATTTTGGTTGGGAGGGTGTCTAAAGACCATTTTCTCCTTCTCCAAGAACTGTCTGAAATTTGATTCCTGTCATTAACAGGTTTTTATAATGGTACAATGGTTAGAATTCTACATGAAGAAAACTGAAGAAATTTGAAAAAATCCTTCAAAACCTCGAAATGATGGAAACCAATTTTTCTCTTGTTTCTCATTTTTTTCTTGGTTCTCATGTTTGGGTTAAATCTTTGCTCTTTTGAAACACTTAATAAGGACAACCCTGTAGAAAATGGCAGGAAAACGCCAGGTCAATCTTAATCACATTTGTGCACTTCAATCTTATTTTTCAGGCTTGGGCTTTCACTTCTTACTTTTGTTGTGCCTCGTCTATCTTTCATTTGTGTGCCATTGCCATTGACCGATATCGAGCCATCACGGATCCTTTGGAATACGGGAGTAAACGCACGTGGTGTCATCTTTTGAAGTCACTTGCCCTTGTTTGGACTTTGAGCTTTGTAGGGACGTTTCCACCTTATCTCGGTTGGGGTATCACTTGGCCTGATCACTACGATGATTCGATTCCTTGTACTGTGCCTCAGGTGAATTGAACTAAAAAGTATTATTATTGTTGTTGATGATGGGTTTGTTTCTATGTTTTTAAAAGAAACACTAGCCTCTCACCTATGTTTGTAAAGAAAGAATGCCACACAGGAGATATTGCAACAATATAAAGTGTCTTTTACACAACCTTCGTAGAGACGCAGAATTGAAGTCAGCATCTAGATTGTATTGGACGGTTGAGAACATCTCCGTTCTCACTTTTAACACCCTTCAAAGACGAAAATAAAGCTAATGAAATTTTTGAGAAGCAGAAAATCGACTAAAACACGAGCCATACTCCTTTTGTTGCAAATTGAAGTGTTTTTTCGTCTTCTGTACCGTATTTCCGTTCATTTCATAGTTGTTTTCAATGATATTTCGTACTCTTTGCCAACAAAGTGTACAAATACATCCAAGGGTATCTCTTGCTTTGATATTTGTGCCATTTCCTCCATTCATTGAGTGCAAATACTCCCGAAAAGTATTCTGCCAAAAAGAGCCCTACATTCAGATTTTATGGATTTCTGAGCATTTGCCATTTAACTCCTTTCCCCCGAAGTCTTCCACAAATAGGGATGATTGAAGTTAGCCAAGAGCAAAGGCGGTAATGGTGACGATGGGAGGTCCGGACAAAAGAACAACAAAACAGCGTTGCCAGATTTATCCAAATCAGAAGCTTCAAATTGGAAAAATGGCAAATTCCATAGATAACACTTCGGTAATGGTGACGATGTGAGGTCCGGACAAAAGAACAACAAAGCAGTGTTGCCAGATATTCCCAAATCAATAGTTTCATATTGTAAAATGGCAAATGCCATGAATAACAGTTTTTCTTTTTTAGAACATGTTCTACTATCAAAACAGAAACAAAAAACATTTAGCTACTTGATTACCAGATGCTAAATTTCCAGATTCCAGATTATTAATGAGTAGTCTTAATCTCACATTCATTCCTTGGAGTAAACGTAGAACGGGTGAATTGCTTTAAAATCAATACTTCAGGTTTCTAAATTTGTTAGCTCAAGTGCTAAGCATGGCATGACAATTTGTTTCTGTCACACCAAATCTGGCCTTTTTCTTGATGTTTTATGGCATGAATAATTCCAATAGTTCTGGCAACACTGGTTCGCTCTTTCGTCCGGACCTCACATCGTCACCATTACCGCAAAGGCAACCTTTTCTTTTTTCCCGTCTTTTAATTGTGTTTGTGCACCTAACCAAGCATCGGTTTGAAACAATCTATGAAGCCACAAGACCATAATTAAATTTGCTTTGCAATTTAGTTGTGTTGTGTTTAATTAATTTTTGGACTTAAAAGTATATTTCAATCAAAGAGGGTCCTTTTATGTTGTGATGTATATTGTGATGGACTTTATTTGCTGTGGAGCAGAAACGCTTGACGTTTCAAGGCGTAAGGTCAGCTCATCAAGTATCAGCTGACCATAAACAATGAAATTTCTAGGATTTTTCATCCACGTAAAAAAAATTGAAGTGTAATATTGAATTTTTCTTTAACACAACCAAAAATTCCAATTTGAATTTTATCTTAACACAAAATATCGTCCATTGACATTAAATAGTCGCAATTTACAATATTAACCCTAACTTTTCCATTGTTTTTTCTCAGAGCCGCATCTATGCAACTTATTCATCAATGACTTGTTTCTATATTCCCATGATCGTGCTCGTCGTCATTTACATCAAAATTTTCTTGATCGGACGAAATCGTTCCCGACAAAAGATCAGAAGGGCTTTTGAGCTGTTTGAGATCAATCAGAATTCAAGCACCAAAAGAATAGACACCTCACAAGCAGGCGAAGCAGAGCCCGATAATCCCAATCCAAAGTCAAAAGCAGACGAAACAGATCTCGATAATCCTACCTCAACGTCTCCAGTGATAACCGTTTGTTCCAAAGTCGAATCAAATAACTTAACCATGCCGAAGCTCATCAGAACCGCCAAAGAAAAAAGCAAGAGCAATGTCGTTGGGTAAGTAAGGATATAGCAGGTGATAAAAAGAGGTGTTCCATTACATTAGTCTTCATCAAAAGAGGGTGAAAAATCGATCTTGCTTATTTTTTGAAATGTTACTGCCGAGGTGTGATTTGCAGGAACGAACAGCTGAAGAATAAAGAGGAAGCAAAGCTAAATGAAAAACTTTCATTTGGCATGGTTCAACAGAAGCGAAAAATTTGACAGTTTTAATCTTTTTTATAGAGGAAAAGGAAAGTGTGAAGGGCAGATAAAAGAAGTCAAGGATCTGGATGAGCAACCGGACACACTTTTATATTGCTGGTGATGACTCTCCCTCCTTTGCTGATCAAAAATTTTGTTTTTTCTTTTAATTTGCAGAGAGCTTTGCGTTCCATGTTCCCGTTGTGCTGGAATGACACCTAAATCTCGGGGAAAGATTTGTCAACCGTGTGCCTCTCCCAATAATTTGGTGACAGCTGCGGAAAACTCCCGATTAACTATTCTTCTTCGAAGAGAAAGGCGAAGTGCTTTTATTATGTCTATTATCATCATCACTTTCATCATTTGTTGGATGCCAGCTTTTACCATTTATTTCGTAAGTTGATTTTGGAAGAAAAAATCAAAATCAAAACAAGTTCAGATTCTTTCTGAAATGGGAATGAGCACAAGTTTTTGGAACGAGTGAATTCTAGGTTGGATAATATCCTATCTAAGAGCAAAAATAGAGTGTAAAAAAGCCAAGTCAGTTGAGGCATAGAGCTTGCGAAAACATAACTTTGCACTCAGGGTTTGTCTGTTTTTACCGGAACGCAGCTGTGATCTGATAAAGGCTGTCCGCTCCTTGGGGATATTGCTCCAACAACAAACAGTAATCATTAAGTCACCCTCGGGAATGACCGCAGGTTCGCCCATTTAAGTCGTCTAAGACGTGACCAAGGCACTCAGGGTTTTATTCAAAGGGGCTCAATAATGAAAAATGGTGGAAAACAGTAAATGTAGAAAATATCTGAAAATATTTAACATGAGATTGTTTTTTTTAATTTTCTCTGATTTTTATTAAAATAGTTCATAATTAGTTTAAAAGGCTTGGTTTTGCCTTGTTAATAAGTAGTACGCTGGTTTCTTGCTTTCCACGTGTTTCCAAAACTGACCAAAGTAATCTTACATCAGACTGAATTGATTGCCCACACCAGTGAACAATAATCAAAACTAGTCAAAGAACTTGGTAGCTTTGAGTTTGGTCTTTGAGTTGACTCTCACAAGTACCTGATGAGTGTTTAGGGTTAAACACAGTTAATACTATTTGTTGCATTTGTAGCAAAATAATTGAATCGTAGGGCAATAAAGTGATTTGTAGGGTAATAAAGTAAGTTATAGGGCAACGATATTTAAAAATTGACCTCCTTGGGCTTGGAGGAAGTCTTATAAAAGGAAAAGGCGGTCAATAAATCTGATTTACTTCTGGCATAGTCAAATTTTTCCTTTACATTTGTTAGCATTTGACCAAGAAGCACTGAATTTTCTGGAGGAGAAGTTTGGTAATGAGAAACTGTATTTCAAGAAGGATCTAATCAATTTCGTTCACATGCAAATACAACGTTGCTTGTGCAAGACCCCTGGCTTGTGTTGATTAGATTATGAATTTCAATCTTCAGCTCAATTGAACGTCGGAGTCAAAAGTTATGCTCTCGCAAAACTCATTGCAAATTGTACTGAGAATGAAAAAGCTCTCTTTTGGTAGTAGCTGCACCTCAAAAAGGTGATCTCATTCATTCTATGGCCTCTCCAGTACATGAAATTGAGTTGAAAATTGAAATACTTAGTCTACCTCAAATAGCTCACATGAAAGAAGCTCATGGGAAAGAAGCGTCAAGTTGACCTTAACGACAAGTAGCTTTAACGTAAAGCTTCAAAAAAGCCCCACAAACTAAGAAGCGCAAGAAAGAAAAATGCAGCCAAAATGCAGCCTTTGACCCGAAAATTATCAAAGCAATAGCTTCAGTATGGTTTTTTATGCTAACTGAATTGATCATTATTGGCATGATTTTCCTAAACGATTCGAATTTCGTTTTAACTTGCACTTCCTGGGTTGATAGTGGCAATAACAATGGCAAACAATTAAAGCTTCTAAAAGACCAACAGTTTGACCTAGTTAACACTTCTTTCCCATGAGCTTCTTTAACAACCCAAAACAAGCAATGTCTCATTTGAAAAAGAACACTATTCGTTTGACCAAGGACCCGCCAGCACTGCTCTAGAGTCCTTGATTTGACCTAAGAAGCACTGAATTTCTGGAGTGGGAGGCTAAAGATAAGAATAATGATTTCTTGTATGATTCATTCAATTGTGTTCTTCTGCGAACGAGACCTGGCTTGTATTCAACTTGTCTTCAGTATTTCAAATTTCAGCTCAATCGAATGCCGGAGTGAAAAGGTATGCCTTCTCTAACTTATGTACTGAAGAGAGCATAGAATGAAAGCGTTTGCCCTTTTGTGATAAAAAAATTACCAGAAAATGGTTAGTTCATTCATTCTCCGTAGGATTTGCTCTGAACTTTTAGTGAACATATTTTTTTACTCTGATGTCCGATTGAGCTAAAAATTGAAATGTGTATTCAAGTCAACATATGCAAGGTCTCATTTGCACATGAACGTACATGTGCTTGAATTGTTCCTACTAGAAATCATGATTCCTCTCGTTAGCCTCCCAGTCCAGAGAAATTCAGTGGTTCTTGTTTGACCGAACTGATGATCATAATCTTCCTCGCTAGCATCCCACTCCAGAAAATTCAGTACTTCTTGATTCGCCTAACAAAAAGAGCCCAAGGGTGTTTTTTTTCTAAAGCTCAGCTTGTCTCTTTCCGTTCCAAATGAAACTGTGCAAACTTCTTGGTCTGAGAAGCAAAATTAATGGTTTGAGGGCTTATTTGAACACTCCAATATTCGATATTATTGCATGCTAACCGAATTAAGAGAAATGGCTCAGTTGTACCCTCTTCAAGTATATTTTTAGTCACTACCTGCGTTTCAAAGGAAAATGATTGAAGGAGAGTAGGCTGAAGTACTACTAAGGTGACTTGATTTCTCTTGTTTACGTTGGCTAGCTACTATTGGCTTTATGGCACATAATTTGTTTAGTGGGTACGCTGAACTCGATGATTTTGATTCTATTTTTAGGTCTTGGCCCTTCTACCAGAATATCAAAAATATATCAACCCCAAAGTGATAATGATGGTTTGGTGGATGACATACTCGAACTCGGCCTGCAATCCAATCATTTACACCATGTTCAACAAAGATTTCAAAGATGCGTTCAACAAATTTGTGCGACGATCTTAGAAGTCCATTCCCAAAAAGATAATAACTTCTGACTGATTGTTGTAAGATGGCAAATGCACACACTGTATATTAGAGCAATCGGTTGTACTTCGTCTGAATGGAAAATTATTAACACAAAAAAGGAACTTATATTTTTGGCATCATCATCATCAGGTAGTGAGGGGTTTTTAATGAATAAAAGTTGAGACTTCGTGTGTTGAGAAGCAAATTCCATCACGGTAATAGTGTCATTTTGTCACTTTTGGCATGGTTCGCACGAAAGTCATTTCTTTGATGGGTTCATGAGAATACGTACATTATTGAGTACATGACCGCAAATAAGGCACTCAAGGTCGCTTCATACAAAAGTTTGGGTGAGAACACTGTCCAAACAAAAAGATGATAACGTTCCACAGTCACTAGAGCTTTAAAGAATCCCAATTCCACGGTTCTCAAGAAAAGAACCAAGCTCATGGTTGAATGCAACCTCTTTGGATAGTCGCTAAAAAAGGCTAAGAACGCCAAAATTGGGCCCGAATAGGTTGTTAAACCAATCAAGACACTCACAAGAACTGGATAGAACTCTTGAAGACCAGTATAACCAGATCCAACATCGATCGTGGCGAGGCTATTGGAGTTTCCCTGGAACAAAGAGCATCACTGCTTTACTACCATACAGTATAACGTTTCAGTTAAAGAGTAACCATTAGGGTTCCTTTACAATTAAGCCAAGTCTCAGATTTCTCTTTTGAAGAAATCTCACCGACTCAGTTAAAAATACAAAGGACTGGATGTTCGGTCCCCTTATATTACCTGAGCAAAATAGATGGAAAATCCAATATTCATGTAAAATATGAAGGCCTCCTCAGGAACCAACGCCAACGTCGGAAATTGATCTTCCGCCAATGGTCTTCTCTCTATTGAGCGAGATATGGTGGAGGTTTTCAGGCCTCTGAGAACAACCATTTCAAAGAGGAACAAAATGGTGTTTTGGGGTGGAACCAACAAGGTTGCTAGTGGAAGAAAAGCTTCTAACAAAAGCTCCGAGAAAGTCTGGAAATGACTCTGGACAGGATATTTGTTTTTCGTCGGAAGAACCCTCCTCAATATGACGAATAAGAATAGAAGGACAAAAACACCTCGAGCAGAATGAATGCCTCTGAAACATAATATGTACTTTGAAGAATGCACTAAATGTCATATATTTCTGGCAATTGGCCGCAAGAGTTACTTTTTGAGGTAACATTTTGGTCATTGTTACGACAATGTTGCCCTCTGAGGTTCAATATTGTGTTTTGGTTTGGAAGCAAACAAAATTCAAATTAGAGAGACGTTTCCAAACAACAAAAAATCAAAAACATCCGCTTTCAAATTTGATTGAGTAAACTTGCTTCAAAAAGTACTTTATATAATATTGTTTCCACATGTAATAAAATACGGGTATAGTTACTTAGAACCAGCCAGTTTGATTAAATGGAAAACCCTTATCGGGCCAGCATCTCCTTTTTCGTCAAAATCAGATTACTCATTTTGAATTGAACATAATCTCACCTCTCATCCCATCCAGTGGTTATAAGTGGGATTACAGCGCCTTCCCCAGCGTTGTGACAGTAAATCAGTGGATAAACCAACAATAACATTCCCGATTTCCGTAAACTTCTCCAAGACCAAGTGAGCAATCCCAATAAAGCCCCCGCATGTAGTAAGGATAATACAAAAATATTGTCAGGGGTTATTAACCAATCGGCAATATCAGGAAGATGAGCCCATTTGTCTCCAGTTTGGTTCCACGAACGAGCCAAACGTATCAGGGCCATAAGAGAGAAAGGACGAAGACTTCGGGTTCGAAAGGCCAAAAGTACCATCATGGTTTGGGTGACGAAATAGACTGTTTGGTGTTGTTCTTCAATGAATGATGTTGAGCCAAGGCTGAAGATCTTCATGGTCTCTAAGAAGACCAGACACTTCAATGAGAAAACGTACCTAAGATCCATGTGGTGGAAGAACACCCAACAAAGAATCTAAAGGAGGGTAGTGTATGATTGATCCGTAGGTCTTGGAACTTGAAATGACTTTGATCTCACCAAGATGTTGACCAAAAACCCGATAGCCATGTAGATTAGATTATACTCAAGGATATTCGTCTTCAGAGTGTCTACCATAGCATGGATGGCATCTTCAATCATGCTGAGCTTGTTAGAAACATCTGGCGAGGTAAACGCTTCTCGAAATAATTGATATCCATAATCTAGGGAAGAATTGACAAACTTGAAAAGCAAATTCATTCAGGCTAGAATATCGCATTGAGGTTTCCTTTAAGTATGAAAATCGAACAATTCAGGAATTTACAGTCTGACAATAAAGTCGTGACCCCATGAAAGTGTGCACTTTAAAAAGAACACCCCTTCTGCTTCTGTGGAGTTGTCTGTCCAAAGCAAAGTTGATCAATAATCAGAAATAAGACAATAGACAGATACTATGGAGTCAGTATTGAGTTAAATATTTATTTTACCTGCCTTTTGCTTTGGACTGCAACTTGGCGTTTTAATCTTTTCTTGAACAAAAATTTGAAAGGAGTCATGACTTTATTGCCACACTGTACGTCTCAAAGCTTCAGAGACTTTCTTTTGAGTGAGAAGGAGAATACCTTGAGTATACGAGCCTAAATTTCCTTTCATCACTTGAGATATCTGGTCGGCGTTGTAGAGAAGCATTCCAGCCTCGAGGCTTGGGTTTAGAGTAGACATTAACTTTGGCACGAGAATGCCATAGTTGTTTTGAGGTATGGGAACGCCAGTTAGAAATGCTAAAGTTGGAACGATGTCTTGTTGAGAGATCTTTCGCACCTGGTGGAAAATGAAGTAGTAAAAGAATGATTATAGTATCAAGGTAAATAAACATAGTAATATGTTGGGAAATGAAAAAGGAGATGAAAAAAAAACTCTGATAGAGAAGTGATCGGAGAAACATGAAATATTTTGGGAGAAAACTTGTCTGACAATGAAAAAGAATACAAAAATTTGGCTATGCATTTAGGCTTCTTATCAAACGAATAGTTCATATACGAGTATTGGGACCACCACTTGGGAGATTAAAACAGAATTAGTCTGTTAACATAACAAACAATTGTAACTGGAGGATCATGATTTTGCACCTGATTTGTGTGCCTTGTTCTAGAGCAGAGATAGGCAACCGGCGGTCCACATGTGGGCCCAAGAGGGGTCTTTGGTAGGACCAGGAGCTATGGGGAAAGTCCAAAATAGTGGGCCCACGAGACATCCATAGTAGTGTACTCGTGGCCCCGGGGCTCTTTGATAGTTAATTTGTGGACCCTTGAACGTACCAACGTCTGTTTCGTGGGGCCTTGACAACATGTAATCAAATTTGGTGGGCATATTTTTGTGCTGATCTTTTCAATAAGTGATCATAGAAAACTCATCATGATTTGCATCGCATCAAGTTAAGACATGGATCTGCTATTAACAGGGATTGATAACATAAATAAATTGTTTACCTGAGATCGCAATAAAGTTTTGGTTGTTTGCTGGGGTTCCAAGAGAACAATGGGTGTCCATACTTCTGACAATGAGGCTCCTCCATGACTTCCCGAGTCCGACATGCCATGATCACCCAAAATCATCACTAATGGGGGCAAATCACGATGCTGGGCCTACAAGGATTATTTTGTTCGTCTTTATGAGGCCATTTTTACACCTCTTTTCATTTTTTGCGAAAATTTGCATTTCGGGTCTTTGTTTACTTTCTGAGTTCTTATTTGCATTTGAAGAATTGTTTAGAGCTCTTTTCAACATAAAAAATCCTCTTGATTACTTCACAATGGTATGGAAATAACAGAAATGGGGAGTAATTGTAATTGCAATTGCAATCACGTAATTTCAATTACAATTACATGTACAGTAATTGTAATTAATTACATTTTTGGGCCAAGTAATTGTAATTAATAACATTTGTGGCCATGTAATTGACGAATTATCAATTACAAATTACCAATTACTTTTCAATCAGGCATTCTTAGTTGCCAGTTGGTGCATCGCTACTTAAAAATGGCTTATTTTTCATCGTTTTGAAAAAGCAAAAGGATAAAAGAGACGGAAGAATCGTAATTGACATGTAATTGACATGTAATTGTCATTTAATTGTCATGTAATTGTCATGTAATTGACTTGTAATAATTGAAGTCTATTACATTCTCGGGTAATGTTTTTGTAATAGTAATTAATTACATTTTTAGATGAAGTAATTGTAATTGTAACTAATTATATTTTTCAAGTAATTGACCCAACTCTGGGAAATAATCGAGGACCTTTTCGATTTATTTCAGTCATTCTGATGTCTAAGTATTTTTCAGAGCTTTTAAACAATTCTTGTTTCCATGAAATTTCCAAGCTCGCTATATTTAAATTTACAAATCGATATTTTTTTTCACCTAAAGTATAGTTCACTTACTGAGCATTTCTTAACATATGGACATACCTTGGCAGCCAATGTTGAGTGTATGTTTCGTATTACTCTATCCATTTCCGCCAATTTGGGCCCCACCAATGGACTTGAAGGCCCCGCCAAGTGACCAATGTGATCAAGGCCCAGGTAATGAAGAATAAGAACGTCCCAATCGTTCGACCGCAATTCGTCATCCAAATGTCGACTAACGTTTCGATCAACCTAAAGAGGATCAAAAGATCAAACTTGGATTGGATTTGTGCAAAGTGCATCGGAATGAGAGGCTTACACATTCTAACATACAAAAGTATGTATGTTAGCTCAGTGAGTACGCTTAGCTTTGGATTAATGGCTTTGTGTTCAATTTGCTTCTTACGAAAGGGTATTATTATATGCATGAACTGTAGGTGGCAGTTTTACAGTGGGATCTTTTAAGACCAAAAAGTGTTCCAAAGAAGTAATGAATATCGGATAAACAAATAAACGCTATTTTCGCTCAACTTCAAAGATACCTTTTTTGGGATAAAGCCCCCAAGCAAAAATGTTGGAACAAGCATTCGTTGGTTCAAACTTCACTTCCCAAAATGAATTCTATAACCCTTTCGGATGTCTTGACAACACTTTTTGGGTGCTTTTCTTTCCAGTCCTAAGAAATTCCTAAATATTGTCTACGATGCCACAAATATTTTTACAAAAATCGACTTTCCGTGAGCATTATTGAGAACTAAAAAAAAGAAAATGTTGTTCCAATTGCGTACGTGTTTGAGTAGGCTTAAGGTTTTCATCGTCATAACGACATGATGCTTTTACCCCGAAAGCTCGCATTTGTCGAGAGTTGATTTCTTGGAGCTCGTGACCTCTAATTCTCTCCATTAAAAGCTGATTACCTCTCAAAGGAAGTTTTAGAAGTGGAACACTTTGGTATTCAAAAATAAGCCCAGGTAATTTACGATTCAGGTTAAAATGACGGTACAGAGAAGCTTTCAAAGCTATCATAAATAATCATTTAGTTGAATGATGCATTGATTTTTGAAAAATACGCGTTTCAACCAAAGTTAATCTTAAAAAGTTGAAAGCCGAAGCTACTGATTTTGAAAAGTCCGTTTCATCATCCGAAAAGCCAAAGAATGTCTCAGTTATGTTTATCAACACGAAGTTTTCCAAGTCTTGAATGAAACTTTAATCCATCAATAAACTAATTGAAAATAGTTTGCGACTTATAAAAAATAGCTCAACACTAAAATTACTAAGTAATTTGACAGGTTTGACAACAATTATTCTGAACCCAACTTTAATTCCAATTCGATCTACCTAAATAATCTCTTGGGAAAGAAGCGTCAACTTGGTCAAGCTATACAGGGTCGGCGGCCCAAGTGTAGACCCCTTGGGACCATCATAAGTTTGGTAGTTTTTGATAGATTTTTTCAAATTTTCAGTCAAAGAATCCCAATGTATTGAGAAATAGAAGTTGTGTTATACAAATTCCTGTTGAAGCCCTTGGGCATGGATGAGATCATGACATCGATGAAGTAATTGGGACAGCTGGCACAGTGCCTTGTATTTGTCCCTCAAAGAGAGAAAGGCAGAATTTTGGGTTGGAATGGACTCTTTGGTATCCCAGCATGTCTCACTTTTGAGGATTTACCAAGCAAACAAATCTATGAGCCTCAATTAGATCTGAAGCAGACGCTGGTTATGTACTATAAATGCCAAAATCTACACTTGGACCGCCGACCCTGTAACTACCAAGTTGAAAAATGAAAATTTTCCCCTGTAAGTTATCCCCTAAGCTGCTTGTTTGGTTGAAAAAGAGGAAAGAAAAAAAGCATCTGATATCTGGACTCAAATTCCGCCTAATTCCACTTTCTACGGATGAGAAGAACCTTTTCCTTCTCCCCGAAAAAAAGTCTCCCCAAGACCAAGAAGCACTCATTTTCTAGAGTTGGAGGCTAACGGTGAGAATTATGATTTCCAGAAGGATTAATTCAGTTGCGTTTTGCTGCAAACCAGACCTTGCTTGTATTCACTAGACTACGTATTTCAATTTTCAACTTAATCGAAGGGCGGAGCGAAAAGTTATGCCTTCTTAATCTTATCTACTAAAGGAAGCGTAGAATGAATGAGTTCGCCCATTTGTGGTAAAACAATTGCCAGAAAAGGGCTTGTTCATCCGTTATCGGTAGTATAACTGAGCTTTGAGTGAGCATTCCTTTTGACGCCGACGTTCCATTGAGCTCAAAATTGAAATACGTATTCATGTCAACATAAACAAGGTCTCATTTGCACAAGAATGTTGTAGATTTGTTCCTACTGGAAATCATGATTCTTATTGTTAGCCTCCCAATCCAGCGAAATTCAGTGATTCTTGCCAAGACGTTTGGATTGTTTATAGAGAATTGGTGATCGATTTGTTGATCAATCCCAAACACCTTGCAATATCTGTTCACGTTCTACGTAATGTAAGATATTTTCCAAACCAAAGAATTGTGCCTTACAGTGGCTCATTTGAATGACTGAAAATGGAACTCCTTCCGGATGATAAAAGTTCTTAAAAACTGAGCATATACTACTAATATATAAAATACTTCAATCCCTCTTTTAATTAATAATGAGGGAGGAGCGATTTTTCTTTTAACACGTTTCAATGTGAAAATCTAGATCATTGCTTCGAGTTCATTATTTTTTGTAATGAAAAATGCCTACAGATGAAAGACTAACCTCGGTGTAGTCGGCCACAAAGAACGAAGTAGTTCCATCACTCCGTGAAAAAGAATCAGGAAACAATTTCAGCCAAATATCATCGCCAAACATGTTGAGACGTCTCCCGACTTCTTTCCATTGACGAATGAGATTGTCTTCTTGTAGGATATTGGATCCGAAATTCAAAACCACGTCTACAAACCCAGGGATCCCACCTGTAGTGAGAGCCTAAATTGAAAAAGGATATGGAAATTGGTAAAGTTATGTTTACTTTATGACATCAGGCACCGCAAAAACTCTTTCCTTTTTTGAGCGGCAAGAGATAAAAAAAACAATGTCAAACTAAAACAAATCACCTTTATTAGCAAATTATCAGATTTGAAATAGTGTGGTATAGTGTAACATTGAATCAAACATATCGTAGCCATAATAACAGGTCGGTTTCGTCGGTTATTTTAACAACGATTTTTTGGATTAGTGTATAAAATTTGAATGAATATTTAGTTCTTATGAGCAGACAATGTTATTTTATTATTATTTTTTGTTAAACAAGCTTTTATGAAGTTACGATTTCACAAGACAATTAAGTTAGGCGACCCCTGTTTACATAAAAACAGGGCTTTAGTCGTTCCCTGAAAAAGGAACGGATTACAGTTCCCGTTCCTTTCTCAAAAATGAGTTTTGAAGTATATGAATTACAATTCACTTTTTTTGAAAGTAGGCATTAATGTTGAGGGTGCGGTTTTTAACATTTCCATAACATTAATTTAGTTTTTGAGTTAGATCACCATTTCATCTATATTTCCAAAATTACTGCAATGGGAAAAGGAACGAGCAATGAGTACTTTTTGGGATTACGAGCGGATACAATTAATGATGAATAACATGTCAGCTTGTTCCACCAAATCAACACCTCTTGTGGTCAGTTTTTGTGGGTTTTTTTATTATTTTTATTTAGTTGCCAGCTAGTAAGTGGATTTAACTGCCACTCTTTACCAAACTTCAGTCTTTATCCTAGATGATTGTATTTCTTTGTGGTGTCATTTTGTTATATTATTTGGTATCAAAATCGCATATTTTGATAACATAATCCTTGCATATAAGCATCTAGGAAAAAACGAAGTTTGGCAAAGGGTGGCAATTAAATCCACTCACTAGCCGGCAACTAAGCCTCAAACTGACCACAAGAGGCGCTGATTTGGTGGAACAAGCTGACATGTTATTCATCATTAATTACAGCATTTTTGAAATGGAACGGCATCACAGTTACTTCCTAAAAACGGAACGATTTACAGTTTTTCACTACTCGTAATTGCGTTACAACAAGGGTTGCCAGGTCCCAAGGAGGGCTCGCGGCCAAAAAAAACAAAATCAAAAGTTGCCTTTTGGCGGCCAAAAATAAGGAAAAGTTGCCACTTGGCAGTCTTTTTTCAAATTTTTACATTTTTGTTGTATTACAAAAAAAAATGTGAGTGTAGAGCACTGCTCAAGACATTTTTTTGTAAAAAAATTTTTTTTCTAAATTCTGTACATTTTTTAAATGTGCGTGCTAGTAAACAAGTTCATGGGAACGAAGCGTCAACTTGGCACTATAGACAATTGGCATTAATGTGAATCGTTAGGTGCTAGCATTGCAGAGTTGTTCCTCCCCTGCCCATTAAAGTCGGGATTGACCCAATTTTACCGATAGGTAACATTATGTGTCTGTAAATCGGAAATGTTAAGTGTATGGGGTTCACTTTTTCCTTTGAACAAAATTATTGAACTATCAAAATCCATTCTATTTAGCGCTTGTCTGCCTTTGGTTTTGGTAAGCATAACGGAAACTGTTGATGGAATGAAAGCGCTTTTGGCCGAAATTACAGCCGAAATTTTGATTTCGGTTTCAGTTATGCTTAAATAAACCAAAAGCAGACATGCACTCTAAAGAAGTCAAAAATATTCTTGGTTCAAGAACCTCTACAACTTATTTTGTCGGTTTTTCAAAATTTAGTTTTACCTCATGTTTAACTCAAAATCAATTTAAATTTAAAGTGAATTTTGCATGAAAATAATTTTTCAATCAGTTGCTTGCGGTTTTGGTTAAGCCCTCTTTAGACCAAAACTTTTGGTTAAGATCTCATTTGGTCCATCAGTAACTGATATCAAAAAAGAAATTTCAGCCCAAAAACGCGTTTTGTCCATCCCTTAAATTCAGACACCACAATTGACTGCGGTCAAAAACAAGGCATAACCTTAAGTGTAACTTAAGCATTTGTTTAAAGGACTTGTTTGAAATGCACTTTCAACTAGCAGCCAAAGAATTTCATATGTCGCAATTTAGCAATCACTTGGTAGATACCCATATCATCAAGTTTGAAAAGTTGCCAAATTCGGCCAAGAGGCCACAAAAATTTTCTTGTGGCCATTCAGCAGCCTCAAAAGTTGCCATTTGGCGGCCAATTTTGCACCAGTGGCCACTAATTTTTGTTAGTGGACATCACCTTTCCAAAGTTGCTACTTTTGCAAAATATGGCCGCCGCAGCGGCCACCTGACAACCCTGGTCGGTGGTTACATAATGATCAGCAGCCTTTTGATATTTTCCCGTTGCCATTAACTTTCAAAAGTTGCCAATTTGGCGGCCAATTTCCCCCCCCCGGCGGCCAATATTTTTTCTCGTGGCCATCAGGTTTCAAAAGTTGCAACTTTTGGAAATTTTGGCCGCCGCGGCGGCCACCTGGCAACCCTGGTTACAACTGCCATGCCAAGAAAATCGTCAAAAGCGAGCAACGTGACAAATATCATGTACTAAATCCTTTTGAAGCCAAGACGTTTCACACTGAAAATTATCATTTTGTCTTCACAAGAGGGTACAATATATCAATATATGAGTAGAAAAAACATCTTCACTTTTACAAAATATCGGATTTTGATGAGTATTACACTTTTGACGTCCATCTTTTGAAACGTGTAGGGGTCACCCAACATACCTTGCCTAATGTAATCATAAGTTTTGCAGGAAAATAACTATATTCTTTAGTTCAGAGTTCCATTGGATTAAAGGGCCCGAACCTCCCTCCTTGTAATTTGAGGTATTTCACACTGGGGATGGGATTCAATCTGATTTCAATTTCAATCTTTTGGGATTGCCATCAATGCCTTTGGCCGTTTCCAATTATAGTGTAAAAATCTTTGCTTAATCTTGAAGGCAACCATGGTCTGAAGTCCCCAAAACAGTGGTACTTTTTGGATACTCTCTATCGCCGTAGGCACCTTTCATTGAAGTGACAAATGCCCAATCAGATTGAAGTTCATCAGCATTTCACACCACCAAAAACCTTGACACCACTTTAGGTAGTCTCGGCTTGAAACTACATGGCAACCCTGTTGTAGAGTTCAGACTGATTTCCTTCCAAAAGATGCCGTTACACGACACGTTTAACATTACAGTTCAAGATGAACTTCGGCGACTCAGATGTACACCTTGGAACCTCTTGTGAAGACTTCCTTACAAGCAAATCAGAAAATTGTGTCTCTGCCTTCGAAGTTTGTCCCGAATTTCGAAATAAGTCATGTCGTGTATTTGCACCTAAACTTGATGCAATAGGCTATGATGGCGACGACAAACTTGGGCATCTATGAGTTCACTCAAAAATCCGGCAAGTGTTTTCAAAGTAAAGGGTACGTAACATTAACATTTATCTATCCTTTAAAGGCTTAATATGCATTAAGCCTTTAATATATTTATAAATGAACCTCTTATTTTTTATTAATCAACCACGGATAACGACATTGTCCAAACACATATGCCCAACCCTGTAAAAAGATCTTCAAGAATTTCTGGTTTTCAAGCAATTGCTAAAAAAGTAATGTGAGTCAACCATCATGTGAAAAACAATGCTACAGGTTTATGAAAATATCCAGTTTTATGTGTTTTAACATTTGCTTTGTTTCAAACTTAAAATCTTAGTAAATCTATGAAAGGCAGCAAAATATTTTCAATACCCAACCCAACCATACCCAATATACCCAAAATCAAAACATTTGAGCCGTTTTTTTTTCAATTCCATACAAATTATTACCTCTTGCTACAATCTTCTCTAACATACATTTTGCACTTAGTCATAATTTCAATGACAGTCGTTAAAAGTTCTGGATTCACTAATATTTGATTATTATCAAGGGCTTTGCAATATGCAATGCGTTTGACTTGTGAACCTTTCTTCAACCAACGAGCTCGAAAGCAGTCATTTCATACGGAGTCCTTTTAAAAGAATTTACCAGACAATCAACACACGTAATTCAAACCATGGAATTTGCGGAAATGAAATGGGAGAGCATTTCCATTTGACTGGAATTATAGAGCAACAAGCCACTAGCAATGATAATGATCCAATAAGTTTGAAACTTGTCTATTTTTCAGCAAAAATAAGAATTAAAGATTGTGGCATTTCTCGTGGCTCTCACCTGATCTGATGAGAAGTGTTGATAAGTTTCTTCACGTATGTGCCATTTCATGCGTCACAATACCTCATTTATGTTACGGGATACCTAAATAAGATCCTTGAAAAAACAGTTAAATTAGTGCTCGACCTTCTATTCTATGAAAAGTACTATGAGAAATACAGGATTAAGTCAAAAATTTACCCTATGTAGGAGAATCCGTTTATGGAATCAAATAAACATTTTTCCCGTCGACCAAACCGCATCACTTTTTTTGTTGTTGGCTGTCTAGTCTTCTAGAATTTGTTTGTAGTGTAGTGTACATGCAAGCACTTCGATTTTAATCTGCAACTCTATTCAAAACTGCATGCAATCAGTTTGGCTCAACAAATTGAAAG
>CM021312.1:200735-261320 GCA_010645155.1 Tigriopus japonicus | reverse complement strand
AATGGTTAGCTCAATTTATGCCCTGCTTGTTCTGTAAGACAGTCTTTAAAGCAATAAATGTGAAAATCTTAACTACACAAAGCAAATAGGGCTTGTAGATGATAATTTTTCCACTGCAATATTAAGCTTTTTGAAAATAGTTGAGTGGTCAAGTCTTTGAGGTTTTTCTCGACTTTGATTCTAATAAAGTGGCAATTACGTGCTGAAACTTATCAACACTTCGCATCAGATCAGGTGAGAACCATGAGAAATGTCACTATCTTTAATTCTTATTTTTTCTCAAAAACAGACAAGTTTCAAACTTATTCGAACAATATCACTGCTAGTGGTTTGTTGCTCTATAATTCCAGTCAAATGGAAATGCTCTCCCATTTCATTTCCGCAAATTCCATGGTTTGAATTACGTGCAACATGAACTGAAAATTTTGCACTAAATTTACTTTCAGGAGGTTGTGCCTTCTGAAGACTTGCAAATTACTGATTGGTGTCAATCTGGTTTTCAATTTGCTCAATCATTCTTGTGCGCGGTTCTACCTTGTGAGTGCCAATTCACACAATACCTGACATTTGTCACTTCAACTAAAAGTGCGTACGACCATCGAGAGTATCCAAAAAGTACCTCTGTGTTTGGAGACTTCAGACCACGGGTGCCAGCGACATTAAGCAAAGATATTTTACAATATAATTGTAAACGGACAATGGCATTGATGGCAGTCTTAAAGACTGAACAGATTGAAATCAGATTGAATTACATCAGTATTGCAAGTACCGACGAAAAATGCCATGAAGGAAAGTTATTTTTGCTCACAAATAAACTCTTCTAAACTTTGTTCTGTTCTATCACAATCGCACATCAAACAACAATGCTGAAACATAAGCTCGAACCCAAAATAGCATCACCAAGTTTGAGCGACTTTTCAGTGAAAAGTTCAGCCACTGATTTTACAAAACATTCAAAAAGTCCAAGACTTGTGTCAGATCAGAAATAAAGAATCTACGTATTGAAAGTAAATAGGATTTCGTTGTGTTTTTTTTAAATAATGTTTATTGCTTTCTTATGTTTTGAAACACCTCATCCTTTTTATAAGTCCGCTATAAACTTCTTTGTTCTTTATTTGATCTTTTTATTTATATACTAATTCAATCATTAAAAAACTGCGTTCGTTGCGTTAGATTTTTTCCCAAGCGACATCAAGAAACAAGAATACAAATCTTAGTTAGAGTGTAGGCAAGGTTTTTTCCAATCTTCAAATATTTTAGCCCTTCTCAGACAAAGGCATTTTATCTGGCCTTTTCATCTATCATCTTTCCTTTCTTGATGGTTCTTTTCAGAAGCTCCTCAAAACAAGATTTTTGGGTTTGAAAAGTTTTGTCGGTTGGTTAAACCCCAAGGATACCTCATTAAACTGGAGGACTGGACATGACTTTGAGCATAGCTAGGCCACTTTTTACTGGATGAGTTAGAGGCTAAGCAAAACAATCAAGCAACGAAAAAGCACGAAAACGGTCACAAAGCTCTAGAGGCCATGCTTTCCCAAGAATCACTAACTTTCATTTTAATTAGAACCTTAAACATTTAATGGCTGCTCCAAGAACCTTTCCAATTAAGGTGCAGATGGTCAAAGTGAAACAGATGCCTCAATAGACGTCCAGATTAATTTCACAAATTTCAACCCAAAAGTCATCTTTCAGCGTCAGTCCTCTTTTTGCAGCAACCTTAGAAAATAGGATACATTATAGGATAAACTGAGCCATTCTAGTGTGTGCTTAAAGTCAGTATCCTGTCAGGTTTTTGAAAACAAACCAGTGGGGAGTGTGGTCCCTTTTTTAAAATACAATCATACGTGCACGCGTCCTTCAATTTCATACATACAAGGCATATTTATACTCACGTACGATTTTTGATTTCAGTTGACAATTTTGGATTATGGTAATAAACAAGTTGTCAGTTATTCTTGGTTTGCTTACGGACTACAATTTGCGAGTGCTCTGTATTCAATAAACTTCACATGAAATTAAGAATGTCCAGGCCTTAGCTATTATTATACATTAATTCAAGTTATTATACGCTAGGTGAACCATTCCATGGCCATGATCACAATGAGGCTAAAATTGTACCATCCAAATTTGGATACTTTTCATTAAAACGTCCCTGCAACTCAAAAAAGAAGTTTGAAATCTAGAAAGTTCCCGCTTTGCTTCAGAATCTCAAGGAAAGTAGTAAAATCTTAACTACCTTAATCCGGGGTAAAGTGACAGTGGGGGGCGTGGCCTGAGCTACAAAACAAGGTGCCCGCCCTTGGGAAATCTGATCGTTCAAGAATGTGAGCTTGGGTCGTTCCTCAATGGGACCGTAATCGATGCCAACCTCGTGTCTAAGTACATCATGGGCCAGTACAAAATCCGCTCTGAGAGCGTCTATCAGAACTATCACGAGCTGACCGACTTTTCTTCGAGTCCATTCATGTCGGAGGGTCTCACTGAAAAATCGAAAGAACCCAAGAAGGAGGAAATAAGAACTCGGGGGGGATCAATTTGTTTATTTCTCATCATCTCGATTAAACCTTGGCGAGGTTCGGGAACCATTTGATAATACCGTACCTGACGTTCTGGTCTTGGGCTCCAGCGAGTATATCCTCTTTTTGAGCCGTTCCCGGGACCGAGATTTTGGGCGGGAAAAATCCCAGTAAGAAGATCACCACGGAGAGAACATGGAGCCAATGCAGAGTGCATAACCCAAACCCGGAGCCCACCATTTTGGATGGGGCTCGTTTTCAAGAAGTACACGTACGCTTAACAAAGACGTCGCGCGAATTGGGGGACCTTTCTTTGTAGTAGCTCTACCATTACACAACCATCGATCGATCCTCCCTGCTAGACACGAGCACACAACCATTGAGCCATGGTAGACAAGGACAGTTTGGGGCAGGACGATTTTGACGGAGAAGAGGTGTGTTGTACGGTCGGCTTTTTCCTAACAACCATATTTAACCAAAGCTTCATCTCAGGAGCACACAACCCATACCATATTTAAAACAACCATCAGTCATGAAGACTCAACCATTCCATGGCTGTAAGAAGAGAAGCGGGTGCGTTATTAGACGAAGCATCATGACATGAGTGATAATAAAGATGCACGTACAGCGATGGAAATAATAATCAAATGGGGGGCTGGATTGGTTTTCTTGCGAAGAGAACTAATTTATTGTCGACACAAGAGAGGGATGGATTTTCTTTTCAACAATAGATTCCAAAGGGGCGTTTTTGAACGGATAAAGTAAATAATTGTCGGCTATTGAAGTAATTTAAACCGAACATGGGTGGTGGTTATGTAATGATTGGGGAAACGAACTGGCATTTTCGACATAAGAATAATGGTAATATAGGGTGGGGGGTGTTACAATTTAGAATGAACGCCAGAGATTTGTTCGAAATAGATTAGGGTGCTACTAAATGTTGTAGATTGTGACAATGCCGCTCGATTGATCGAACCGTCGATCAATCCTCGTAGCTGTTTAATATCGATCCCGACGAGATCCCCCTCCACCAAAGCGATCACGGTCCCGTCCTCCGCCGCCAAAACGGTTTCTTCCTCCAGGACTAGGGGGTCGTTTGTACCCATATTTGGACTCGCCGCAATCGCGCGAAAAGTGCCCACGATCTCCACATTGGTAGCATCTCATATTGGGATCAAATCCCCGACGTCCATGGCCCTTTGTGCGAGCTCGAGCAAACGAGACTCGGATGCGTCGACCTTCAATATCCACGCCATCCGCCATTCGAGCCGCTTCCTCCGCATCATCCTTGTGACGGTACACGACAAACGCGAAACACGGCACGGATCGGGCCATCCAAATCTCTTTCAAAGGGCCATACTTGCCAAAGATCTTCTCCAGATCCCTCTTGGACGCATTAGCCTCAAGATCCGCCACATGGAGACGGTATCCATCCTCCGACGGGCTTCGCCGACGTCGATCCTGACTCCGAGATCGGGATCGACGCCGACGATCCCGGCTTCGAGATCGCGATCGACGCTTATCCCGACTAGCCGATCGGGATCGTCGACGACTCCGGGATCGACTCCGAGTCGGGGATCGCTTGCGAGATCGGGATCGAGACCGGGATTTGGATCGGGAGCGCGATTGGGACTTGGCACGCTTGGCACGCGAATCTTCCTTCAAGGGCGAAGGCGACTTGGATCGAGAGCGCTCTTTGGAGGCCTTTGAATCGACACTGGCGGAACGAGGACTCCGACTTTTGGAGCGGGTGGTCTTACCTTCCTTGGGCTTGAGTGGGCTGGGACTCCGGCTGACCGTAGGGCTCCGCCTCTTGGGGGAGGGACTCCGGCTATCGCCACTCTTACTTCGGCTGCGGCTCCGACTGGGCGATCCCATGACGATAATAATGATGCTCGGATCGATGGAGGGATGGGTTCGCTTCCTTCAGTCAATCAATTGATCTAGAAGCGAGTTGGGAGCCTCGTTAGTTTGAGGAGGGTGAACAAGTGATAAGAGTTACATGTTACATGGATGGTGGTCTGTTATCTCTTTCTACCTTTCTTCGCTGAGGAAGTTACACTTGCATGATGTCTGTACACGTTCGCTATTCTAGTCTTTGAAAGTTCAAATCAACACTTGTCCACGTAGGCAAGTCAACACAAAGGTAAAAAAAACATTCAGAGAAAGCATGTCATAAATTATTCAAATAAAAAGTCAGGTAGGTAAGTAAGCCTGGATTCGTGCTACTTCAAGGACGATTTTTGAAACCATATTTCTTATATCTTGACTCTTGATTGATGACGTCTTATTCGAAATTTGAAGAGAGATTTTGATTTTTTCTTCATTTCAACACAAATAAGACCTTTCTCTAAAACATGATGCTTCAACATTGTCTTGTCTAGCTTAAGAACAACGCTATTGTCATTTCTTGTATAATATTGATTTCTTTTTCAATGCGATCATTGAACAAACCCAGAAAAAAGGCAATTTTTGTAATCATATACGACGAATTATCTTGGATCAAATGAGGAAGGTAGCCTTCCAAATTAAGACAAATCAGAATTCCTCACCTCTTAATAAGGCATTCCCAATCTTCAATCCACGCGTAAATCGAGGATATCGTCCAAAATCGGGACTTTTTGAGACGAATGAAGGCCTCGTGATCCTTTTAGAGTGCGTGTGTGTGTCTTCTTCGTCGCTTGATTCACTCTAATGAAAACAGGACTGCCAAAATCAAGCCGAAGATGAAGCATTAAAAAGTGCCAATATGTTCTAAAACTTTATATATTGTGTGGTTGGGCGTACACGCTGCCAACGTACTTCATCAAATGATGGTTTAATGTCATTTCAATGTTAGCTTTTACCCTATGGATGTTCAAATAAAATGTAGTTAAATAGTACCCCATGAGGCTAAAATTACAAATTGAAGCCAATATTCGAAATACAATTGTAACAAGCCTTTGCGCCGACAAAACACACCGAGGAAGGACCTTAAAAGACTTTTAAGTTTTCTTCAGATTTGTGAAGCTTTGCTCGAAATATGGTGGCGATGATGCTTTTTTGGCGTGCCTGACCATTTTGGGGTTGGCAAGCGAGGATTCATGATGCCACTTCAACAATCTCCAATTCCTCTCAGGGTGACGCAGAAAAACTCGTTTTGGTTTAAAATTAATGTTGAATGGAATGAAGCATAATTTTAAAATGTTGTGAAGCGAATTATGAATGACTTTTGATTCTTCTGATTGGTTTTCTGATAATTAGAAACTGATGTGTGCCTAAACTACCTTACGTATTGGCTTGATTTACGATTATCTTTCTTTGGTCACCTTAAGGGATGCTTAGCAAAATACCAGAAGACAAAATAAAATATTCGTGCGTTATTAAATGACAAAAAGGAATTTAGTGGGATTTAAAAGGAAAGACAAGGAACAGTTGGGTCTTAGCCACATACTTTTTAAAAGTCTAACCTAAACTACGCTTACAGGGTCACTTATTCTCACCCAAGTCCAATGGTTCTGAGTGCAGAAACTAATTATTTTGAAAGAAAATCACTCTATTTATGATACAAATCAGAAGGGCAAACGTAGAACAATTTACCCATGAAAAAGAGTGTACATACTCCCCTCTAAGCCATAAAATGCCATTACTTCAGTGGAAGTCTTCTAAAGACACCCTGACGTAAAAAGTAGGACATCTAAATCCAGGCCTTGATTTTCAATTATAAACTGTTCTAGTTCAGCATCAGGTGGTTTCAAGGTTCAATCTGAAGACAAAAAAAAAGTATGAAAAGGAATATATAAATACTAAAACGTTAGTTTTTTACCACTGCATATCAATGACCATGTAAGGTCCGAGCCAAGAAGAAAACTGATACCAGAAAATTAGCTAATCAGATAAGCTTTTTCAATTTCAAAGTATTTCGTGACAAAATGTGTATCATTTAATATCTTGAAGATTAATTTTTAACAAATAAAATGAATGGTAAATAAAAAAGCAATGTTCAGAAGTAACTCAAAAAAAAACATTGAATTTCTGAAACCAAGTAAAAAAAAACATATGAACCTTCATATACTTTTGTTACAAAAGAAAAGGATAATGAAACAAATCTTCAAAATCAGGGGTTGGCAACCTGGGGACCTGGGCCTGCATGTGGGCCTTGGCTCAAAAGTGTTTGGCGACCACTGCTCTAAATAAATCAAATTCAATACTCACACAAAACATTTCAGCCAGTATAATTATGGCACAAAGTGCATCAAAATGAATTATCATTCATTCCCATTGGCTTGAATTCCAGAGACAATTACGACAAAGCTGATCATGTCTTTGTTTTTGTTTTTAAATTTTGCAATTGTGGTATCATTTAAAAAAGGCCTTGGGTACCATGGGCTTCAGCTTCAGATTTGTTTTTATTAATGATCAATCACTGTTGTGATTGATCATAAATAAAAAGTGATCACATAATTGTTGAAATTGATAACTGTTTTTATCCAGGACGCAATATTTATATGCAACTGATAAACTTAATTATGAATCCATTATTTAGAATGACTCTTATTCTTTTATTTTAACGGGTGTCGTGGTCAGCGCAGTTTCCTGTATGTAGTGAGAGAGGTTCCAGGTTCGATTAATGCAAAGAAATGATATTCTGGAGGCAATGAGGAATAGTACATGACATCAATAAAACATTATAAACCTAATGCAGAATACAGTCAACTTCGGATACAAGGGACCCTGCGGGAACCCCGAATTTATATCCGATTGTCCCGTATATCCGACCAAAATTGCATGGAAATCGATCATCCGGACCTTCCAAAACAGTCCCTTATAAGCGAAAATCCCTTATATCCGAACTTGACTGTACTAATCATAAGATCTTTGTGGTTCAATTTTAAACAGACTTTGATAACTAAAATCAGGGATCGGGAGTGAAATACGTAAACATAAAACAAACTTTTTTTTCTTCTTATTTTTTGAAGTAGGTACTACGCATTTTCAACAAAATTGATTAGTCAAAAATAAAGGTGATATGCAGGGCTTTAGTCGCTCCCCGAAAAAAGAAACGAATTACAGTTCCCGCTCCTTCCTTTAAAATGAGGAACGCATTACTCCTGAATTCCTCCTGGAAAAAAGGAATGGCATTGAAAAGTACAAATTCATTTTTTTAAATAGGCATAAATGTTCAGGATGATTAAGTGTGACTTTAAACATCTCAATCACAATAATTCAATTTTAACTTTAAAAGGCAATAACATCCTGTGTACTTCATATAGGTTTTTGATGTTCAGTTTTTACGTTCAAGATTTTTTTCAGTTTCTTAAAAATACACCACTTCAAAAAAAATGTAAGGTATAAAGAAGTATTTTAATACAATGCCATTCAACATTTACAGTATTTGATACTTTCTCATAAGTTTTGGAAACCTTGTGATTGGATCCTTCGACTTAAAATTTTGATCATACTTGTTTTCTTCACCATCCTTCTCAAAAACCCTTACAATGGCTTGCATTATGGCTGAAGGTTTGATTTATGGTAAGTGAACTTAAGTGAACGACATAGCAAGTAACAATTGAGATCTCGTAAGAAAGTTGCGATACTTCATGTCTAACTTACTCGACTTGAAGGTTTTAAGAATAGAAAAAGGGCAAGTTCTAATAATTTAAACGAAGGAAAATGGACTCATTGTAAGCAAATCTTACTCGCACAATGCCGATTTATCAAAACATGCTTAGAAAAAGTTTGCTTACATTTTGACATTTGTCATTTTGGCCCAAATTGAAAAAAATCCGTATGTTTGAACCAGTAGGCACGGTACTGAAAAATTCATATCAAGTTTGTATGGAAATTCCCAAACACTGAGATAGGTTTCACACCCAGAAAACCTAACAGAAAAACTTTTGTATTATGAATTTTTAGAATTCAGGTTAAGTTATTTATCTAAAACCTTTTGATAAATTACCTAACTTTTGTAAAGCTAGTTAGTAAACTTTTAGAACACATGTAGATATTTTTTGAATCACAGTTACTTGAAAGTGTGTTTCTCAAGGGCTGAGTTATTTGAGTTTTACTGTTCCGTCATTAACCCAAAAAGCAAAAAAAAAAACACCCCTGGCATACGAAAACTCAAATGTTCCAGGCAAAAGTATGGAATTTTGAACTGGCCACTAACGTGTAGGAACAATTACGTGGGATTGTAGTAAAGCACTATTTCGTTATCAAGATTGAGCCAAAGATGGAGGGAGGGCAGATTTATTTTCTAGTTTTGAGGAACTAGATTTTTGTCGAAGCAATTGGCAAACATCACTTCAAAGAATTCTTGAAAAAAACTCCCAAAATGTTTGCAAACAAAATCAAGCAAATCTGTTTTCTGAGACTTTGCTCGAAGTTTATTAAAAAGCCGTTGGTCCAAGTCCAGAAAAACAAAAATATAATCAAAATTAGTGCAGTGGGAAAAGGAATGAGTAAGCAGTACTTTATGGGTTTTTCAGCGGTAACAATTACAGCATTTTAAAATGTTATGGCATTACAGCTATTTTATCGAAAAAAGGAACGAATCATTACTTTTTTACTTGTAATTTCGTTACAACTGCCTTGGAGATTTGTTCAACATGCGCCAAGGTGTATAAGTAACATTGACATCAAGTCAACTTCATAAACCACCTCCCTCTTTGGCCTGAACATGAGGTTCGAACACGCACTACACATCGTCCTAGGGGCTATGAATACATACTACACATCGTCCTAGGGGCCATGAATACACACTACACATCGTCCTAGGGGCCATGAATACACACTACACGTCGTCCTAGGGGCCATGAAAGCCTTTATTAGTAATATTGACATCAAGTCAACTTCATAAACCACCTTGCTCTTTGGCCTGAACTTGAGGTTCGAACACGCACTACACATCGTCCTTGGGGCTATGAATACATACTACACATCGTCCTAGGGGGCCATGAATTCACACTACACATCGTCCTAGGGGCCATGAATACACACTTCACATTGTCCTAGGGGCCATGAATTCACACTACACATCGTCCTAAGGGCCATGCATTCACACTACACATCGTCCTAGGGGCCATGAATACACACTACACATCGTCCTAGGGGCCATAAATACACACTGCACATCGTCCTAGAGGCCATGAATACACACTACACATTGTCCTAGGGGCCATGAATACACACTACACGTCGTCCTAGGGGCCATGAAAGCCTTTTTAGTTAGATTTTGTGTAATACCTGGATATTAAGGCAAACTTCTATTTGAATTAGAATTTATATATCTTTAGACTTCTGATAGGGTTTATTTTGTGGGGGGACCGATTTTTTATTACCGCTACATGGAATGGGATTCCCTGTAAACAGAGTTAATGATTAATATAGTTTAAGTAATTAACGTTTATACGAAATTTGATCCACCAATGAGTTACTTTTGGCAGATCTGTACAACGCTTGAATAATGGGTTGGAACTTTCCATCGGAAAGTGAGGTCTCTGTAAGGAGGTGCGAGATTGCAAATGTGTGATGCCGAAGTTTACCTCAAACTTGGATAAAAAAACTTGTCGTGTTAGGACACCTCAAGCAGAGCGGTCCCAATTTTCAAAATAAAAGCACAAACACTTTTTAGGCAAGCAGTCGTAGCGCAGATGTTAAGCATTTACCAACAACTCGCAACAACCCTGGTTCGAATTCCGTGCTTGCCGAGTCCTTCTGGCCTGTGGTTTTAGGGAAAATGGGCGTAACTGGGGTCATTCCCGAGGGTGAGGAAAAACTAATGCTTGTTTAGTGGAACGTCAATTCTAGGCATGATTCTCTCAAAACTAGGTGTGGTTACAGTTCTATAAAGACAGAAATGTCACTCCAGTTAGGTCAGTGGAGATTTCTTTTGAGCTCATTTCAGCAGTCCAGGAGCAAGGGTGCCGGGTGACTTGACTCTTTATGCATTGCTCTTGTTCGAGCATAGCAGTTGAGAGAGCAATTCCGCCACTGACTCCCTGAAATCGCAAATTCCAGTTTTGAATCACGTAACTAGTTGTGCTCAATGCAGGGCTGCTAGATGGCGGTTTGGGGCGCCAGATTTTGGTGTATCTGGCGGTTTGAGGCCTCGTTTGGCGGCGAGATTTTTTTTTTTGGCAGGACAGCAAAATCTGGCGGTATTCTGGCGGTTTACGCTATAGTTTGGCAGAAGGATTCTTTTAGTTTGGCGGGCAAGAACATTTCGACAGGTTTCTGGCGGTTTTTGCATGAAAATCGTGAATTTTGGCGTTTTTAAATTGGAGTTTTAGGATTAGTTGAAACACAACTTGTCACGCTGATTTTAGCAGGATTCAGCGCTATTTGGTTCACTCCACAGAGTTGGCAGAGAGGAGACGCTGGGGCAGACAGGCCTATCATTTTGTTGGACAATTTTCAGGCCCCAGCTGACCTTTGGCTGTGACGTTTTCCAAGGAGTTGTGCCCAAACAAGTTCGTTTCTTTTGTAGGGTTGAAGTAGGGGTGGGCGAGAAGCCGGTGTCGGTGCCAAGTTGTTGACACCAACTTTTTAGGCTTTCGGTGTCGGCATCAGCACCAGGTCTCTGGTGCCGACATTTTAAGGCTTCAAGAGTTTTTGAAAAACGTACTGCCTGCCCAAAAACTTGATCCCAATTTTGATTGTACATGTGAAGGACTAAACAAAATCCAATATCGTCATTTTTGGTTCCATCATAAACATAAACGCAATGCAAGAAAATCACACGCCCAGCTAGGGTATTGTAAAATGTAAGCTTATTTTCCCTCTCTCAAATTTATGTTGCACTAACATGGACTTAAATGTCTTTAGAATGCGTAGGTCTGTCCAAACTGGTGCTCCATATTACAGTCCAGAAGGGCACATTTTGTTTGACTTAATTATAAGGAACACGCTATCTATGTTAGTGTCGACACCACGACGTTGATTGCCAACTTCAACACAGGTGCTGGTGTCGGAGTCTAGGGCAAAATTGCCGCTGTCATCCATCCCTAAGTTGAAGTCAGGGTCACTTGTTGTTTGCTTGGGCACAACTTAAGTAATAATCTTCGGAAATATCAAGTTTTCACCTGAAACCTTGGCTCTTCAACAGCTGTAACTCATCCAACAAAAATTTACGTATATCCGCCCTGTGGTTCACTCCTCAAGAGAGTTCAAAGTTAATAAAAGATAGTGTGACCAGTTTTTGGACTTTGAGCGAACAAAAGATGCTTTTAAAGCTAAAAAAAAACCATTTTGCTGAAGTGGTAAATAAAATGTGCTGGCATGGTAAATAAGAAATTACATGTTCTGGGATGGAAAGTAAAATTTGCTGAAGTGGCAAATCCAAATGGCAAGTCAATGTTCGGGTTCATGGGTTCGATCCCAGGTCTCCCCCCCTCCTACCTTGCAACTAAGTCTAGTGAATAATAGTGATGGGGGGCAAACAAGAGATTGGGCAAGCTGTACTGGCACAATGCTTGGGCTTGCTGAAGCTTGGCATAGCTTGGGTGCTTGTACAAGTACTTTTCCCAGCTAACAGGTTTGCCAAATTTGCTATGAACGAAGAATAAACTTGCCATCCGAATTTCACTAAACCAGGCTGATTCAGCTAAATAGGGCCCATACCTTTGAAAGGATGTATTTTTAAGAAAATTACACACTTCAATTCTCTCACATGGGGAAATGCAAAATATTTTGAGAATACTAAAAAAAGATTTGGCATTTTACTTTTTCATGCCGGCAACTCTGAGTAAACGAGATTGTTCTGGAAGTGTGACTTCTAAATCTCGGTCTTGATTAGCCTCAAAAGTGCATTCATGTGTGGCCTAGAACCGAAACAAAAATACCATGGTTTTGCAAATGCTATCCAAATTGAAATATTTTTTTGTATCACTTCCACTATTTATTGCTAAATTATTAAGGTCAAAAGATCATCGAAAATGCAACATGACATTTTTTCTTCTAAGTCACACTGCAAGTATCTTAACTCTTCAAAGAGCAACTGCCGGCAACTGCATCTTCCAATGTTCTTTGAGCTTGGGAAGTGTATTGGTGTATTGCCCAAGTAATGCTTGTCAACAACTTGTTCTTGGGTGTTTGTGATGACTCATTACTTGCCCAAGTCACATCACTAGTGAATAAGCGCCTTGAACTAGAGCTCTATATTAGAAAGAGTACAATCATATCCAACGCCATCTAGCTCATTCTGCTCGCAACTGCTCGCCGTTCCCAAAAAGATGCACAAGTACCCTCTAAGCTGAACAAGTTTTCCAAATTATCAGATCAAGATAGCACCTTTTGAGAAACTAAAGGCCCTAGAACCTTAATGAAGGGGTCCAAAATGAACTATTAGTGTGTTTCAAATGATTCAAAGCTGAATTGCCTGTAAAATTAGGTTTAAACCTTTAAAAGACTGTAAGAGAATGAAAATCTATCCCCTCGGACATATTGATGCAAGAGGTGATGGCAACAACGTGATTGGAAATGAAATTGCAGGGCTGCTGAATTCTCTTCCCTCTTATGCTTTGCTGTCATTGTTATTGCTGAGAAAGAGCGCAGGGAATTTTCTTCCTCTCTTGACTTCACACCTGACTGTTGTTTAAACTTGCCCACCTACCCCTTGATATGCAAGATCACAGGTGCAAGTGGTGGTGGCCAGCAGGGGAGTCCAGTAAAATGCTTGCTAGCTTCAGATGGCTTGCCCAGCTTGCCCACTAGCACTTGTTAAGAAGGGAACTGCAAGGATTGGTGGGCCAGGCTAGCTCTCTCTCTCTCTTTCTCGCTCTCTCGCTCTCCACTTTGAGCCCAGTGAGCAAACAAGGACTTGAAGGACTTGACTCAACATTTCAGGGTTGATAGGTAAAGAAAGGAAAACTCAACATGCTCCTCTCTATCACTATTCTTTCTGACACATTTTTAATGGTAGGAGCCCTGATTGTGAACGTTTTCTCTGAAAAAGCATTCATCACAAGAGGGGTGATATATTCATTTTTCTCTCGGTCTTTTAGGTTTTAAACCTAATTTTACAGGCAATTCAGCTTTGAATCATTTGAAACACACTAATAGTTCATTTTGGACCCCTTCATTAAGGTTCTAGGCCCTTTAGTTTCTCAAAAGGTGCTATCTTGGTCTGATAATATGGAAAACTTGTTCAGCTTAGAGGGTACTTGTGCATCCTTTTGGGAACGACGAGCAGTTGTGAGCAGAATGAACTAGATGGCGTTGGATATGATTGTACTCTTTCTTATATAGAGCTCTACCTTGAACGGCGTCACGAAAACCCAGAATGGGCTCATCACGTTGTCACTCTTCACATTGTATTCAATGATTAAAACAATGTTTAACCAATAATAATGTATCCAATGAGCAAATTGTTCGCAATAAAGATTATAATTATAATTGCAAGAACGAGAAAATTGGCCAGTAAAAACGAAAAATGGCCATTCAATGGATTAAAATAAAAAGTAACGAATATACCTCTCCCTTGAGCGTAAAATTTTTATTTGACTGAAATACTAAAAGGAACATCCAAGAATGTTCAGAATGTTAAAGTGTGTGCAAGTTGAAATGAGATATGCAAAACATTTAGTTTCAGTCCTTATGCCGACGGGTGCTAATAACGTCAAAAGCATTACACAAACTTTAAAATTTCGGTACGAACAACATAGCTGAAAAGCCAGTATCGGCTCCTAGATGCCGACACCAGTTTAGTGCAATTCCAACGGAGGCAACGCATGAATTAAAGGTTTGACTTTTACTATCTTATTTGTGACAGTAAAAAATGGGGGCATCATTTGCCTTCATAGCTGAAAATGCGATAAAACACTTAAGAAGTAGCGTTATACTAAACAAATACTCAACCTACCAGGTAGTGCGTTGCCTAATCCCATTATTATGAACATTAATAGCGCTTTCAAATAATATAATAAAAAGAACAAGCAAAGTGGCGGTTTTTCTTGGCATCTGGATGCCAATTTGGATAGCAAAACACCTGGAAAAGGTCTTTAAATTTTCACCTTTGACCTTTGTCTATTTGCGTCTTAAGGTTCGACGCCCTCTAGCGGACAATCTGCCTCGTGCTTTTTTAGATTTGGCTCCTGTTTCACAGCTACGTCTTAGCGCCCTCAGCAACCAAAACATGACCAGATATGGGCCAAAGTTTGTTGCGTTATGTACATTTGTGAGTTGACAGCTATGATCAATAAAAGTAAACTGGCTGAAACTTGTTCAATCAAATATAATGGCGACATCATGACGATATATGCATCAAAACGAAAAGAAAGAGAGAAAACAGAAGATGTCCGCTTATGCTGTTTCTCACGGTTGCGTGTCCGGAACTGTGATTGTCCCCCCTCATTGTGAAACCCTCATTGAAATGAAAGGAATCTGACTAGATTGTTCATTGCGTTTCTTTAAGTTTTGGTCTCATACTTCAACCATATCTGGCCAGATTTTCTCACAATTTCGTGGGCTCGCTCCGGCATTGGCCAGTCTCGGGTGAGCAATGTGTTTTCTTTGTGCAGTGAATGTCTTCGCAGGCCCGATCCACTGTTGCCATTACTGAGGGTGACTAAAAATCTAGTTCAACTGTCTTCTTGGGTCAACCATCATGCAAATAAATGATAACGGATGACTTAAAATGTAATTTTGAATAGGAAAACTTGATTTTAAGCACTGGAAAATTATATTGATCCTTGAATAGGAGCTGAATTTCTCTTGAGGAAATTCAAGGTGTCTCAGTTGAATCAATTATTTTTTTTATTTTTTAAGAATTAGTCGTAGGAGTCGAAAAAATATGTTTTTAAATTTTTTTTTTTGGGGGGGGGAGGGGGCGGATTTTTTATTACCGCTAAAAGGAATGGGATTCCTTGTAAAGAAAAAAGGATTCCTCCCGACAGCTTCAATCCGACCCCCAATAGGATTCGAACTTACACCGTCTGGGGAAGCACTTACATTGGGCTGTTTCATGGTTTGAGACAAAAATAAAACTGAAGATGGGTAAGCAGATAAAGGTTCAAAGAGAACTTACCAAATCTAAAAGCAGTTACAAAGATCATCTTGAAATTTTTACAACCAATAAACCTATTCAAATTAAATAAATTGGGAAAGCGTTGTGTGTCGCAAGTTTTCTTACAAAAGAAACTTGACTTTTCTCACTCAACCGCACTCTGTTCTTGAGTGACTGACTGTTTTTGTTTGGTAGGCATGACTAAAACTGAGATTTTGGTGGGATTTTGAATCAAAGCACTATTGGTCCATTAATCTTCAAAACACATCTTTGCAGCTGTAGCCTTGTTAAAGGCTGTGATCTCTGTGGGGATATTGCTGCTCCAACAACAAGCAATAAGTTTTACTTCACCCTTGGTAATGACCGCAGGTTTGCCCATTTGAGCTGTCAAAGCATGACTACTGCATGTAGATTATTACCACGGGCAACTTGGCAAGCCAGGGAATGGAACCAGGAATGGAACCAGGACTGTTAGGGATTGTTTGTTAATGCTCAACCCCTGCGCTACAACTGCTTGCCTTGATTTTTACTACAATTGCAAGGAAAGACATTCATTGTAAATCTTATAGATTCAAGTAAAAATTTCATATTTATACATAGATATTTGGTGCATTAATGAGTCATTCTCAAAAGGTCTAAATGACACATGAAAAGTGTGTTGAAGTTTGTGTTTGAGTTAGTTAGATTTCTAACATAACGAGCATTGTTTTGGTTTTTAAGTCAAATATCTTATCACAATAAGACTCTTTGAACACTTTGAAGTGACATAAAAGTGTCAGCAATGTCAATTCTATACACTTAATTTGTCTAATCGGACACCATGACATTTCCAAAAGAAAATCAACCCTCACTCACTTTTCCAAGCTCTAATGCATCCCATGCTTTTTCTCCCCTTTCTCCATGCCCTCACCTCCAGACTTTCCCCTCAGCCTGCCCAGCCTCCGCCGTCTCCATGCCCTCACGTAACACTACCTCGTGCTCGCTTCCCTTCTCAAGAGTGCCAAATCCGACTCCATCACCCTCATCCGTGCCCCCCGTTTCCCCTTGGCCCTCGGCCTCCCCTCACCAATCACTCGTGCCCAAATCCTCACCGTGCCTCCGTCCGTGTGTGGCTGATTGAGCGAGTGAACGAGTGAGTGAGTGCGCTGTTCCGTTCTTGTTGGATCGTGGTTTTGCTCTACTTGAGGTCCGATCTCGAAATCCGCCTCAATCTCGACCATCCTCCGCGTGTTCGACTCCGTGTGTCCTTTGCGGAACACGTCCATCCATCCTACGTCATGGAGAGTAGCTACGGCGTGGGTATCAACAACCGATACGCCCTCTTTCTCGACGAAGAGGGCGAAGAGAACGAGGAGGCCCTGTTGGAAGCCTCGTTGGCGGCCAAGAAGGTCTCACACGCCCAACAGGCGGCCGTGAAGACGGCGGAGGCTGCGGCGGCCGCTCAAAAGGCGCCCGCAAATAAGGCCGCCTCGGATTCCAAGAAGGTGGCCAGCAACAACCAGAAGAACAATGCCAATCTGAACCGGAAGGAAGGTGAGCGGAAGAGAAAAAGGGTGAGGGGAGAAGTCATGGTCACGGGCTAGTCAACGCTGGGGATCCGATTCGTCGTTCTTAGCGTGTTACACCCGTGACAGAGTAAGATCCGGTGGGTCTGGTCGTGATGAGGGCCGTTCTGGTCCTGATCGCCTCGGCCGTTAAGGATCCACGGGATCGGGGTTCGGGCGAGAGTTGATGCTCTTTCACCATCGTATTGAGCATCGTAGTTTCCGAACTAACAAACTCACTCATCTTATTATCAGTAAGATAGGTTCCAGCCATCATGTTTAGGCAATATTCGAAGTAGAGGTGAATTTAGTTTTTTGTTTCACGACTTGCTGTAAAATATTGAGGTGTTAGCGTTTTTAGTACAACGCTGTAAAAAACTTACCTTGCACTTATTAAGGCTATATTCAATTAAGTTTCTCCCATATTGTGCATTTTAGTTCAGGTGTTCAACTTAACCATTTTATTTACATATGGCTTCCTTTTTCGCTATTACCTAGCCAGCTATTACGTTGAAAGTCTGGATCGTAGTTTTTCATCAATGAACTTGCAGATACTAAAGACAAATGTTTTTAGCCCCAATCATGTCATGTTACAATGAAGTGTTGACGAGGTTTTAATTGAAGTTTTCGTTTGCTTTAGATAAGGAAAACCGTCGCTTCGAAGGCAAGCGCGTGTTTGACGCGCGCAAGCCCCAAGAAGGACCCCGGGACAACGATGACCGAAACAACCGACGCAATAACCGCGAAGATGGCGGAGAACGGCGAAGCGGCTTTGATGGAGCCGTGACCGAAGGCGGGCGCGGCCGAGGCCGTGGTGGTCGAGGTGGACCCGGCGGTCGCGGAGGAAGAGGCGGTTTCGGCGGTGAACGAAGTGAGCGTGGCGAAAGGAGCGAGCGCGGTGGTGCCCCCGGTGGTGGACGTGGAGGCGGGCGCGGCGGCAAGCGCGACTTTGACCGGAAATCTGGCGATGAACGAACGTGAGTACACTTCAAAGGAACTAGGGGGAAGGTTCTTGGTTGAGGTTGGAATTTCGGATCTTAACGCTTCCAGTTCATCTCACAGGGGAGTGAAACACGTGGACAAGCGCGATGGTGGCGGATCTCATAACTGGGGCACCTATGAGGATGAAATGAAAGCGGCCGAAGACAAGACGAACGTTTCGAGCGACGAAATCAACCCCGATGCCCCCGAGCGATCTGGCGACGATCAATCCCACCCCTTAGACCAAAGCTTGCACGAAGAAGAACCCAAAACCATGACCTTGGACGAATGGAAAGCCAGTCAGGAAGCCAAAAAGGGAACCCCCAAGTTCAATCTCAGGAAGGCCGGCGAAGGTGCGGAGCAAGACCCTCAATGGAAAAAGACCTATGCGTACAAGAAGGAAAAGGAAACGGCCGCCGATGAGGAAGAGGAAGAAGTAAGTTGTTGACCAATCATGGACCGACTATAAAGGCTATGAATAGTGATGAAAATACAGATAGGGACATATGATTTCATGTGATTATTATCTAGATAGTATCTGAAAGATCTAAGCTGTTCAATTTTCAACTTGAACGTTATGGTGTGCAAGCTGTATTATTCTCAAACCCGAGAGTCATCTCAATATCAACCATCGTTAATCCCTACTGTAACTCCAACTTGTGCATTCGAATTGCTCAGCTTAGATCTATTTTGTTATCGCCAATCATTCCAACCTTGAACTCTAAAACATTTATCTAACCAACATCCCCATTTACCCATGATCAGGACCAAGAGCTGTACCCCCAACGAGTCAATCGTCAACGGCGAGTGTTGGATATCGAGGTCAATTTCGCAACTGAGCAAGGACGAGGCGGACCCGGAGGTGCTCGTGGCGAGCGTCGCGGCGGTCGAGGCGGCGGCCGTGGATTCGGAGGAGACCGAGGCGATCGACGAGGCGGACGCGGTGGCGGATTCGACGGCGGTGACCGGCGAGGTGGCGGCCGAGGCGAAGGAGGGGATCGACGAGGCGGACGCGGAGGTGGAGAAGGCGGCGAAGGACTCTCAAGGGGTGGACCTTCTCACTTGGGCGAGAGTGACCGACGCGGACGGGTGAGTGACGAGCTGAAGAGTTTGAGGGGTGGGAAAGATGTAGGGATGATGGCGATGTATGTCAGTCGCTTTATGGCTGATGCATCGAACTTGGAATAAGATTTATTAAAAGACTTATCATAATTTTTGCGTGATTTCTCCCGATTATTGTCAACTTTACTCGAATCAAACGTGAAGAAAGTGCGAAAGAATTACAAAAAGAAGTTATGTTTCGGCAATTATTATCTCGAGTATTGTTACAATATGCACGTTTATTAGAGGTTTATTATATCACAAGTTTTATTAGAACTTGTGTATCTTGTTATAGAGGTGTATTAAAAGCACTGAATTTGTTTGGAGTGGAATGGTAACAGGTGTTAATATGATTTCCAGTAAAAGTAAATCAATCTCCTTGAAAATTGACGTAAGTACATGCATTGCACAAACATTGGGAAGGTCAACTCAGGGTGGTGTGATGTTTTGCGGAGCCAAACGAAAACTAGACTCGCAACCTCAAACAACATGGTCGTAAAACGGCAGGCCGCATGTTATCGCACTTAATTCAAAAGCGAGAGGATACCAAAATCAAGTCGAATTAGCATTCGTCGAGTATATACTATCCCTATCTGCTGCGTTTCAAACACAGAAGTTGTCACAAGTATAAACTCGAGGCCGGTTTATCTGATTTGATTTTGGTGTGCTCTCGCTTTTGAATTAGGTGCGACAACATGCGGCCTGCCGTTTTACGACCGTGTTGTTTGAGGTTGCGAGTCCAATTTTCATTTGGCTCCGCAAAACATCACACCACCCTGAGTTTGACATCTCATGGTCCCTACTGGAAATTAAATATTTTATCACAATTCTCCCATTCCAAAGAAATTCAGTGGCCTATGTTTCATGATAACCGGTTGTAAAAATCAAAGTTGTGCCAGCTGATTTGTGAATTTTTTTTTCACTTCGAACACCTTTTTGAAAAGATAAGATGAATTGCCTATTTATGTTTAAATAAACACAAGGTGCTAGTTGAAAACATAACTTATTTTCCATCTCCTTGCGCATGTCGTGAAAATTTGAAGGCTCAAGTGATGTAAACTGATAGGGACAAATGACCACCTTACAAAGGATGGACTGATTATTCTAGATAGTATCTGATGGCCTTCCAATTGCTACCTTTTGAAGACCATTGAGGCTTAGAATGAGGTCAGTAAAGATGCTTTGTTTCGTCCATTTTAGGGCCGAGGGGGACGCGGTATGGAGGCACCCAACGTGAACGATGAGCAATCTTTCCCCTCCTTGGGTTAGACACAGACAACAAAAGATAATCACACACAATCTCAAAAGAAAGTTTTTTTGATGAGAGAAGTCAACACCATCATCTCCACCGTCGTCGCTATAATCCGGATCTGACAACCCCATGAAGCCATCCAATCTGATGTCGCCCACGCATGATCCAACCTTCTGTTTTTGAAGATGGAAATTCCAGAATTGTCAAGAATTCTATCTCGAAAGCCATCTCCTTTCCCTGCGATGCGACCCCAATCTCGTCTTCGTTCATCCCCGTCAAAAAAGTTCGTTCGTTTTTCCTCTTGTTCTTCAGATTCAACGCAAAATCAATCACCTACCTGATTTCCCGCCTGCTCTTCCACTGTTGAATTTGGCCTGTCTGTCGTGCCAGCTGCAACTGAAATGCTCTTGTCAGACGGGTTGAAAATAGCTGTTTGTGTTTGATTTACCCTTAGTGCCCTTTGGATTGCAAGCTGATCTTGGGAACGCCCCCGTTTGATATTCTTTCCACTCCTCTTTGCAAACCCTCTCCAAGGGAACGAACTTTCGAAGAAAAGATCCACGTGAAGTTAACTAATAACTCCTAGTAAATATAACTTCAAGCCTCATCAAGATTGTCTCCTCTTCTTCTTGACCATCCAACATCCAAAGCGACCCGAAGAAAATGAACAAAAACTAACCACCAACCCTCACCATCCTGATCATCAACAACCTTCTCTTTGTCGTCGTCGTCGTCGTCTTCTTGTACACCCATGAGAGCTGGCCAAGCCTCGGAGCTAGCTTCTAGAGTAGCGGACTCTCAAATCCATTGTTGATAATCTCATCATAATGAAGGAGCACGAAAACCACCCCGCAAACCATATTTATGTCGATTTGACGCAGTGGCCTTGAGGCCTGACCTGCTACTACTACTACTATTGCTATTACTACAACTACTTCAACAACTTCAACAACCACAATTGCTCTATTATTTGAGAATTTCATTTTTTGTAGCTGCCCAAACATTTCCTCTAGGCAGGCCCAAATAATTTCATACATACAGTTCTTGATATAAACGTGGAGAAATCATTCACGAGTAGTTATTTCCGCTCTTGAAGAGTTGTTCTCAATTCAGCTCTCTATGGTGAGTTTTGAACATTATTGTTTAAAGTATAATTACTTGAATATATTTATGAACTCAACTCTGTTTCAGATCTTCAAGTGATTCGTGAACGGATATTGGATTGAGGCTTTTGAGGTGAGTTTAAACGGTATTTGATATCTTTAGAAACTTTTTCTTTTCAATGATGATATACAGGACCAAAATGATCAAGATGATTAAACCCTGTTTTACTCTTGAACTCTCTCTCTGATAAACAATGAACAAACAACAACTTTTTTATGGTTATTAGCAGGCTTATAAAAATCACACTCTTTTTCTTACAGAACAGCTGTGATACTTCGTTATGACCAACGTCCAAAAAAAGCAAGAATAAAAAGTAAGTGAAAGGCGTTCTAATGGGTTTAAGATCAAGCTCCTTAAGTGATGAAAACATAGATAGGGACATATGAATTTATGTGATTATTATCTAGATAGTATCTGAAGTCACTCAAAACAAATCAATTTACATATTACTTAACATGCTCAAGATTGTAAGTGTCCATGTTCTCATTTTCAGATCCCATTCATATTGAGATGACAATTCGGACATTTTCTTAAAAGGTAAGATATAGTTGAGTGATTGCTTCCTTTAGAATATAGATGATGTAAACTGATAGGGACAAATGACCTTCATCAAAAAGGATAACAATGATTATTCTAGATAGTATCTGATTATTCAGTAATACTATCAATCCTGAAATATGATTTTCAGAAGATTTCAAAGCTCTTTTTTAAATTCCAGATGGAGCCTTCCTGTCCCCCACATCTGAAATATTTCACTCCTGTTTGATCAGGTAGGAATTGTTGGTTAAAAGTATTTTTTGTATTGCATATTTAGAGGTGATGTAAACTGATAGGGACAAATGACCTTACCAAGGATGAAATGATTATTCTAGATAGTATCTGATATTATTGTTAAATCCATGCATCTACTCATAATGAATCCACCATTTAAATAGAGTTATTTTTTTCTAGATCCATGTACCCTGCCAACAAACGCCGATAACATAGTATGTATTGTGGTTTTGTCATTTTTAAAGGAAAATAAACCCATCCTTGATCAGTTCATGCTTTTTTTCGAAACGAGATCTCGTCGAATATGTTTCAACACTTCTAAAAGACAAACAAACCTAGGCTAATTTTGAAAAGCTTTCAATGCAGGTGAATCTGAACATATGAACTTTAGAGTGCATAGGGAATAGTGAAGCGCTTTCGGCCAAAATTTTGGTTTTGTTATCGATTAGAGCACTATAATAAAAATGTTATTTAAGTGCTTTAGTTTCGGTTATACCTACCGAAACCGAAAGTAGGCATGCGCTGTAAAAGATGAAGTTTGATGACAAAATCGAATTTATTTTTGTTCCAAAAACATCTGAAATCTAGATTATAGCTAAAAAGGTCACGGTAGAAAGATCACGGTGAAAAATCACTTCTGTGGATATTGTGTTCCAACTGGAATTTCTCAGAAGCCCATGGGCAGATCTCGTAAGAAGGGCGTAGTTTTGGCTCTAGAAGGGTGTAAAGGCTTAATATACATTAAGCCTTTAAAAGGGTGAGGGAACACCCTCCTTCATGGTCCGCCGGATTCAGTGTGGGTTGGAACAGTTTCCTTAAACAATGTTGGGAATGCCTTTCTTTTAACTTATGGGACCTTTGCCCTAGCATAATTATGTTCCAACCGGTAAATCGTAGGGTCCCATGGGACAATTTTCAATCAAGGAAGATACCAGGGTCCGTGGGTTCATCCCCTTGGCTACTTCCGGAGATGCGTGGGTCTGTGACCTTTTTACCGTGACCGTCTTACGGTAACCTTTTTATGTTACCTTTTTATCGCGCGCCGAAATTTCAGTTTTCCGTTTTTCAAAATTTGCGACTTCTTTTCTTGAGTTCTTGAGTGATAAGAAAGGTATGATTTTTACATCTGATTGAAAACCAACGCCTGAAGGATTAGTTTCTTAGGATTGTTCTTAGGAGATCAGCGCTCGCCCGGAAAACTAGGCTCACGTCGAAAATCCAAACTGTTCTTTTTGCACTGGTTATTGCCTTAAAATTGACCGTATTATATGTTCAATATTTTTTAACTAAATAGGAGCAAGAATATTCTACATAAAGACTCGGCGAGTTTTGAGCTTCATGCTTAGCTTTTTAAAATGTTGGTAGGATTTCCCATTGATGTTCAACACAAGCCTAAGTTTAAAACCAAACAAAATTTTATTCATTCCAACACATTGTGAAGGGAACCAACTGGCCAGAAAAAATGAAGCTTCCTTCCATCTCGATGACTATTTCAGCGGTAACTTGTTAATTGACACACATTCAGTTACCAGAACAAACAACTTCAGGGTTTGGATCCGCAATAACTGGAAAAGAATCAATTACCCACCTTCCAAACAACACTACTTACGTTGTGCCTTAGGGGAGTGACTGACTTTGAGAACCCTCCAAATATCTCGTGTTCGTTTTTCAAGTAATGATAATTTTGTGCCTCTTAGAAGAACTCGTTTAGCTACACAGAGTGTTATCGCTCCCAGATTGTCTCTCGCAAATGAGCTCCGCCCATATTTGCTCTTCAGAATAAATACAAGTTGTGAGGATCTTACTTCACTCTGTATTTAGAATAGTGATGGAGAGCAACCCTGATTACTCTTTTTCTTATTAGTTGGGTTGACAAATGTGTGACCGGAAAATTTGACCGATAAAAATTAAAATTAAAGACAACATTTCTATAATTACATCCGGTCGACGAATTTCAGTGTCTTCAAAAGTGATCAGAGGCTGAAATTAGCTCTAAGATGATGCTAAAGATGGAATTATGCGGTCATGTTGACTTTTGACTCCTTAACTTGAAAAACTTTTTAACGAACTGTGTGGACAAAGAACAGGGTTGGTAAGAAAGATAAGCCTATCAAAAAAAATGTCCCATTGATCCCATCAAGGCAAAACATGATTTTCCTCTATGAATAAAAAGACTCGTGGATGGTTTTTTCCCCTATTTTTCCGACTTTTTTCTCAATTTTTGTACATAAAAACTTGCTTTTTTCACAGAACCAGTGCTAGCAAATTTTACACGCGCAAATCATCTTTATATTTGACGACTTTTTTATTTCCTTCTATCAACAAAGAATCTAGAAGTTTCCGATTAAGCAGTTATTCAGCTGTCCAAGAAACAGATAATAAATTATTTTAGAAGTAAATCAAATTTCAAACTTAGTCAATAACGACATAATGGGGATAAATCTAAGAACTTGATCCCGACAATCGTGTCACAAGCACAATTTCTCCTTGTGTATACGTCTGCTATTTATGCGATCATCTAGCTCAACTAAACATTCCGTATCGAATTCTTTTTCTTTAGCATTGTCTAAATAATCTAATTGTCTAATAATAAAATAATAGTAGTCCTAGGGTTATCTTGTATCTAGTGATCTTCCCTAGTATGGATGTAATTTCAAGATAGAGAGGGAACAATTTGAGATGTCACCTAAAACACCCGGATTTAAGACTCGGGACAATAAACTTATTAAACGACCAAACCCGGTTATAATTTCTGTCAAAAACTGGCGTTGCTTTGGTCTTCCACATGATTACCTCTTAATATTCGACCCATTTTGCCCGAACTTTTTTTAACTAACATAAAACTTTTGGAATGGCTCCAAATATTGACATTTGCTGCAATTTATGAACTTTTATTCAAGTTTATACGATTTTATAACGATTTATACGAGTTTATACGAATGATACGACTTGCTCACTTCTATCTAAAGGGGCTAAATGGTTATGTAAAGCAAACATTATCCAAAAACTTTGACATGCCCTTTACGAAATCGGTAGCAATATGAAATATGGCGGACGGAACTTCCCTTTTTAACATTTAAATGAACAGCGTTTTTATTCAAATTCTTAATATTGTTTGAAATTAGACCGGTTTGGTAACACAAAAGACTAATTTCAAAACGCCTGCTACGATGATGACTTTCGCCAAAAATTTCAAGCAAGTTTAATTGAAAGATCGGAAATTTTCACAAAAAATCTAAAATAACCATGGCCGAAATTCATGATTGATGATGGTACTAGACTTGTTAATCAACCATTACTTTTGAAGTATGGCTCGTTCAAGGGTTCAGAAAGTCTTTGACCTTGGCAAATTCGACTCATTCCCCGTTACAAGCTTCTCAACTGGCAAAGCTCCTCATCATAATAATGAATGGCACGGCCTCTTCAAACCACTCACCCATTAGTTTCCTCACATCCAATAGCAAACAAATATTCATATGCCAAGCCAAAGCTTCTCAAGGAAGTCATCCCTCAATTCAAGCGTTCTGCCAAAAACCATTCACGGCCATGATATTCACATTGACCCTCTGGTGAAAAACATGCCGTCGAACAACCATTTTCTTTTCCCAATGCACTCAAAGAAAGAAAGGATTGCTTCAAAAAAAGCCAACACCAACCACAGCCTCATGATGAAGTTGGTTTTTGTCCAAGCCTTCCCGCGCTTTTAGAGCTGGTTTTCTTCAACCAACGCGTCCACCATTTGAGTAGTCTGACTGGTAGTACGTTGTTGTACACCTCCGAGATGTATCTTATCTGCCTCCTGAGGAGTGTGGGGATCGGTTTGGAATTTGCCTTTACTCTCCCGCGCACTCAAGGCTCCTCTTACGCTTAACCCAGAGGCTCTCGCACCTATCCTCATCAAATGCATGAAGTCAGTGTTGCCAATAGAAGCACTCTTGTTAACGTTGCATTTGCCCAGGCAGTTTTCTTCACGTGGTTTGGCCAAAAAAAGGAGTGAGGGTTTCCGCTCTTTTAGCTAACCTTGCCAATGGTTATGTTCGGTAAGTTATGCTTAGATACCTACCTCTCACATTTACTACCAAACTGGTCCTTTTTCTACACACACTCGTGTCTACATGCAGTAGACTTTGAGACTTGTTGAAGGAGGGTAACTTGGTTCAAAAGAGCCAAAACAAGGCGAAAAGTCGTTAAAATCTCTGGTTTGAGAAGCATTGATTGTAGAAAATTGAAGTGTGTAGTGCATCAAAAGGATTCTTTTGAACCAGGTAGGAACTAAGCGATGAGATTTTTCATGTTCAAGGTGATCTCTAAGCGGAGTTTCATTGCCAAATACCATGAACAACCTTTATAACGAATAAAGTAGCTAAAGCTTTTGATACCATCGGATCTTCAACCAAACATCTCGTGTCCAAAATCTGGTGAGGTGTTGGCAACTTCTGTTCACTCATGCAATTCAATCTTGGTGTGGTCGTCGTCAACAGATCGAGTCTCTAGTACTTAAACCCTACCATGTTCAATGCATGGTACAGTAAATGGTTTCACACAGGTAGATGTTCTACAAGGTGATTAGCCCATCAAGCCCAAAGGTTTTTCTCAATCTCTTTCATTTGATCGATGAGATTCGATCTTGCTCGCCAAAAATTTCTTCTCAAACTTTTGGTCTTTCTTAATTAAAATTTTGTTTAAACAATTTTACATCCGCCACTGAATGCAGAGTATATGGAAACTGTAAAGTTGAGAGATATCAGGGTTGTGTTTGTGGCCCTGATTGAAGATAATCTGGATTTGACCACTAAAAAATACCAGATCAGGTTGTCCAAGACGCATTTGCCGTTGAATGAAGCTCAAAGAATTTGGAGGCCCTCATTTGAGTTGTTACCATATGTTGTTGTTACCGACAATGTTGGCTCTTTCATAAATTATTTGGGCTTGAAGAAGTTGAAAGCCTTTCTTCACGAAAACGTATGGTTTCAAGTCGAGAAATAAAATGCAGTACCGTTCAAATTATCTCATCTTGCAACAGGCCCTTTGCGTCAGTTATTGTATTCAAGAAATAATGGTTCAATTTGAATATTTCTTATTGGAAATTGACCCAGTTTCATTGGTAGACAATGGATTCAAGGAACCAGAGCAATTTAGTGGTGAATGGACAATGCACGCAGTCACGCATTCAAGTAACAGAAGCATATGATTACAAAGGGACTTTTCCCTTCCCTTCAAAGTACGTTCGATTTGTGGCTAGCATGACTCATAATGTGATGGGAGAGCCTACCATAACATTTTACTGTACACTTGTCAACGAAGCCCCCACATCAATGATAAGAAACGAGATTCTTCTCCGTCCTATAATCATATTCGGGGAGGGGCTAATTACTTCCTCTCCAGGGGGCGCTAATGTTTTTAATATTTTAGTTAATGTGTAACTTTATGTTTTTCATTTAGAGGTACCAATGCATTCTGTCATCATTTCAAGTGTGAACATAATTTAATATAATTTGTTTATGTGTGAATTAAATAAGATGCCTTCTACAATATGCGAGATAAGTGTAGAAACCACGTAATAACTGAGTTTGATTATTTTGGTGGAATGAGTGTTTTTATTATTTTGTCATGGAACCTGTGGCCAATCTGGATGTTTTCACAATTCACCAGCTTCACAATGGCTTAAGTCATCGCTAATGACCTGATTAGGCTTGTCCTGCTTTCTGGAACAAGGCAATGTGGCCACCAAGCAGCCCTGACCTTAATGGACTTCTCTGTGTGATCCATGTTTGAGGCCAGGTCATGCATGAAGTCTAAGTATCCAAGTATCGTCCAAGTATCCCTGCTTAGGAGTCAGTTTTAATCTAGACAATTAAGCCTAATGTCACCAATGCATGTTGTAGTTAGGTCAAGGACAGCCTTGGCCAGGTTACTATCATCAATGCGGCCGTTGTGAAGCTGGTTGTTTGTTATTAATAATTGTGCTAGTTGGTTATGGAATCCATGTTCACAAAATCAAAGATAATCATGTTATTATCATTATTAAATATTCATTTTATGTTCAAGGTTTGTACAGATCTGCCAACTGTAACTCGTTGGTAGACCAAATTTCGTATTAATATTAATCATTTAGATTATCTTATTTGTGATTTATTTTTACAGGGAATCACATTCCTTGAAGCGGTAGTAAAAAAACACAACCAACAAAAATACCTTACTGGGTTCCCATACTTATCTCGCATACTGTAGTGATGGATCGAAAAGACCAAAATCGAAAGTTTCTGTCGGGTATAACCGGAACAAAAACCGAAGCCGAAACTAGAAATTGCTGACAACAAAATTTGTTGATCCCAACGAATCATCTTGAAGCTCCCTTTGCCCATGGATTAGAGGAATGTAAAAACAGTCTTCATCAAAGATTTTTCCATTTACCAGCCGAAAAAACTTTAAAGTGCATGTCTGCTTTTGGTTTCGGCGTGCATAATTCGGGGGGCTAAAACTTTCGGTTCTTCATTGATGCCTTTATTGGTTTGTTGTACTTAAATTACTCTTATTTTTGCGAAAATGGGCGAAATTAAGTAACGAAAAGTTACATAAATAAGAGGGTTTCAAAATAATAATTTCATTGAACAATCGTTCTTCTGATGCTTGAGGTACCGCCACGACCCCTTGCCCTTCTTTAATTCATGGAAGAGCCTATAATATGAGCATTCCTACCAAATCATTTAAAGGTCTCTTTCGCTTTTCCCTTCAGTACGTAAATGCAAGTGCAAGTTGGTCTCGATTCGCGATTGAGAAAGTCAATTTAGTGACTGTAGAACGAATGCGTTTCATACCTGTCGTTCCTTCGAAAAAGGCTTTCTCGCTCTCGTCGAGAAACGCAGCATTGTGAAAAGGAACGTGTTGCAATGCGAACAAAGAGGGGTCTCATGTGCTCTGATTATTTGACTCCAGTGAATTTTAATTCCCCTTCTCGCCTTGCCTCTTGCGTTTTCAAAGGATTCTCTGATCCGTCCGGATTGTAAACCGATACCTTCCATCATCTGAGCCACAAAAAAGGTTCGACGTTCGATGATCCTTTTGCTCACCCCGTATTTATCAAGGGCTATTGGCTGGAGTACTCCAGGTTACATCGAAATGCATTGCACATTACGCACACTGGGTCGGATAGTTCATCTCAACAACAAGTAGAAATTTAAAGGCCCTCTCTTCTCTTCATTCAAGGTCGTTACAAGTGATTTGTGGACGAGGAAACAATCGGAATCGGATTTTCACCCACCTCCGTACTCGACCGCCCTGGGTCCCCCACCTTCAATTCCTTCAGTACTGAACTGGGGATAGAGTTGGCCTGGGTGGAATCGACGTCAACCTGTGCATTCTGTTTGTATGGATCGTAGAACATAGGTGCGTACGTGCCTTACTTTGCCTGAAGGCTCTTCTTACGTACTGAATGTGTACTTGTCGGGCCTGTCTAGGCACTGAAGAGTGGCAAAACAGCAACCGTGTTTTGAACAGGAACAGTTTTGTTTGGTGACCAAAGTTAGAACAATAGACTTTGTTGGATATGGAGAAATCCAATAGCATTGGAGTGACAGTGGTTGGCTCATTCATCGCTTTGTGAAGGCCCATCCTAAACAAGTGTCAGAATGTCTTCATACGGACGTGGACGAGACTCTTATATCCCTCCTTATGGGCCCAGCAGACTACATCCGTATGATTATCCATCTTGGGGATACGTGATCTTATATTTGGTGGTGATTTTGGGAAGCCTGCTCGGCAATGGCCTTTTTCTAGTCACTTTGCGGAAGAATCAGGTCCTTCACAGAACAGCGCATTACTTATTTGGGGCCTTGGCGGTGAGGGACATTGTTGTCACTTTACTCGTCATTCCATTTGTCATCGATCAGGTACGTTTGCTCTCGACTTCGAATCTGTTTCTAGGCTGAGAAACACTAAAAGGTACACCAAATCAGGTAGAAAAATGAAACTATTTCGTAAATTTCTTTTTTGATTAAGGTCGAAAATAGTGATACTTATTGCTTCCCCCAACATTTTGCTTGTGAACTCTTTGAAAAGGGTTATTCGGAAGTTGTGTCTATGAAAAAAAAATATTTCGATACTGAAATGGCCAAAAATTTACAAAATATACGCTTTTTTGTGGGGTTGGTACCCGAATTTTATTACCGCTTCAAGGGATGAAACCGCCTGCAGAATTAATAAATCAAAAGAATCAAAAGTAATATATATGATCTTAACATTTGTCTGACAGTTTGTTTACGTTGAGCGTTGGAATTGACAACCGCATGAAGGATTGTTATTGTTCATAGGAGATCAGAGGCTAGTTTTTTAAGACGCAAATATCGATCTTAAGATCGTACTCTAGTACTGTAAGTTCGATTTTGAGATCGATCTTTGTTCTAAAAAACTAGCCTCTGCACTCACCCGGAGAAGTGTCATTGAGATCTATTAAATACTAGAGGGAGTGTAATTGTAAAAACGTGTCTCCAACCCCAAGAATCGCCAACTGTTGCAAGGACAAAAGTGTGGGAACATTTGAAATGTATGACCAGGCAATGATAACCATACAATTGATGAATCAAAGGTCGAATTGAGTCATGTTTTTGAGTCATTTTTTGCTATTGCTAGTGGTCATTTCCATGAAAGAATGAAGACGTCACAAGTGACCATGCTTTGGATTTGAATACTACAACTAGGAACTTTTTTTCCAATACATTGAAAAAGTCACTGATTGGAAGAATTCTAATACATATATGGACAAAAACTAGCTTGAGGCTTCAAAATCAAGTTCAAAAAAGTTTGTCTTGATTCGTATGTCTGGTCACACTAACTGTCCGCTCAGCAGTTGTGAGGGCGACATTTTCCTCATAAATTCAACGCATTCTGCCCCCTTTGCCAAATCAGCCTGACTAAAGCTTGCACGCTATCTAGTGGTTAATAAACGATCTATGAGAAGGAGCGTCACCTTGAAAATCCGAAGTGTTCCTTCCGCACTGCTTAGCTAGGGGAAACCTGTAAAATGACGATTTACTCAAAAATGGCTTTAGAAAAGTCATTTTTGACTCTAACATCCTTTTTTGACTTTTGATTTCCGAAAGATTGTGTTTAGCTCATATTTACAGATATACCGTCTTGAGCAGGTGAAGGGCTAAAATTTGAAATATTTTCCTATGGCGCTAGGTGGAGATGAACATTTGGAGCATGTTTTGTTGGGGTCCGAGAAAACGCTGGAACAAAGTGTGCGCTACATCAGCTGGGGCAGGGACCCCTGTATTTATACTATTGTATACTGAAGGTTATCCTTGGCTAGGGCTACTTCAAACTAGTATCTATGTAGACGACTCTGGAATGAGTCAAGGGTTAGTGTGGAAAAGTATGAAAAACGTATTACGCCTGCCTCAAATGTTATTAGAGCAGGGGTCGGCAACCAGTAGTCTGCAGGCCACAAGTGGACCTTAAGGTCCTTTTTGGTGGGCCCAAAAGCCATCGAGGTAGTTCAAAATGGACGGCCGCAATAATCCATAGAACTCATAGGCCCAAGACCAAGGTTCAGAAAATAGATTTTGGGTCAAAGCCAATTTTTTAATGATTTTGTGTAGTCAGGGGCCCACCAAACAGATCCTGGTAGGTTTATGGTAGTGATGGACCGAAAGCGCTTTCGGCCGAAATTTCGGTTTCGGTTCCGGTTATGCCTACCGAAACCGAAAGCAGACAAGCACTATATAAAATGGAGTTTGACAACAAAATGGGAAAAAAATGGTCCAAAAACCTCTGAAATTTCAGTTTTAAGATTTTTCAAAATTTGCGACTACTCAACATCGAACACATTCTAATTTTTAAGGCGGATTTTGCATTTGAACAATTTTGTAAACAGTGAACACTGCTTTCGGTTTCGGTTTCGGTTAAGCCCTCTTTCGGCCGAACTTTCGGTTTCGGTTATGAGCCCTTTTGGTCCATCACTAGTTTATGGACTCACAAATTAACGACCAAAGAGCTCTGTGCTTACTATGCATGCCTCTGAGGCCTACTGAGGCCTCTGTGATGGAAGATCAAATCCTACATATCTTACCAGGATTGGGACTCCCTTAATCAAACAACGAAGGAGCCTTTTTAAAGAAGTGCAGAGGTTCTCTTGAATCGAACTATTCCAGACTCTTAGGATTGGGAGGAGCTCTCAGAAAACAATGATTACCTCTTCCGCTGTTACAAATAACCCTTAAGCCTATATTAGAACAACGTCAATAAATGTTGTTGAAGGCATATTTTATCAGAGAACTGTTGCACATTCTAGAGTACCGTACAACCCCCCCTCCTCCTTGGAACAAAAAATCAAAAAGAATCATCGCAAAAAAAAATTAAAAAAAACCTTGTAAACACTTCAAATATCTGCCCATAACATGAAATCATGTCATTTTTTTATTTTACCATTTCCATCAACCCACTTATTCCACCAATTAAACCATATGCTATTGGTATCAGCATTCTTGTAGTATTTAATCTAGCAATACTTTTATTTTTAGTTATAGTGGTTTGCGAATTTAGTAAGCCTAATAGAATTTAATGCATTAGGATATTCTGAAATTTGATCTAATCTTGTGTTTAATGAAATTTGACCAATGCGAGACTTTGTCAGGAATAACCAGCCGTTGATTTACCACTAAAGTTACCGAAATTTCATAGGAGAGAAAAAATACTATCAAACGATTTGAACATTTTTCCCTTTTGTTTACAATACCTACCTCTTTATTAGAATATCTATGTATCCATAAATAAACTAGGCCTCTTTTTGATTATAAAGTACCGACCGTTTCAGACTTCAATGTGACCAAAAATAATATTTTTTCTCTTTAGCTCTGAAATCAAGAAGGGAAGGATAGGTGGATCAAAAGTACAAAAACCTGTCAAAGTCATATGACGTAATCAAAATAACATTCAGCCTTAAAACAATGAAGCGACTACTTGAAAATTGTGTACCTTAAATTGCAATACGAGCAGAAAAATATTGTTGCAACATAGACATTATCAGATAGACCAGTTTGGGAGGTTTGTACAGTTCTCCGAAAATCTAGATCGGAACAACTGACGCACTTTTATTTCCCAGTAAGGTAAACAAAAAGGCCCGTAAACAAAACAAGTTTGAGGTAATTGCAGAAGGACCCAGAGTTTTTACATATCTGATTTTTTATTACGCATTGGGGGAATGAAACAACTGAAATGCAATGATGGCAATGCAGATTAGCCTGTACCACTTCTAAAAGCGAAAATACAATTTTCCATTGTAAATGCATGATTGCATACACAACCTAAATACACCCTCATATGTTTTTCAGTCTGTGAAAATGATGGAATGGCGAGCTGGCGAAGCCCTCTGCAAAATGTTCACATTCTTGAACGCGAGCACTATCGCAACCCACGCATTCTTGATTTTGATCATCATTGCTTTTTTGTACATGTGGTACAGAAAAAACGAGGCCTATGTCACCGAAGACGGCCAGACCGTGGTTCGCCAAAACAAGTAAGTGATGCCTGTCATGTTTTCCATGGGAATAATTAATTGCCAACACGATCTTGACAACACATCGCGCTTCGATGCACTAGAATTAACAGGCTGATCATCGATTGTTTCAGAATGCACAAGTGGTCCATTCCATTGGCTTGGGTGATTGGCCTCGGATTGGCGATTCCCGCCGGAGCCATTGCCTATGATGCCCGAAATATCATGACCGGGATCCAAACTTGCGTTGTTTGGGATGGTCGAGGCCAAAACAACAGCAATTTTTGGGTCCAATTGAGCTTGATCTTGGTTGGATTCTTCCTCCCTCTGATCTTACTTTTGTTTCCTTTGATCGCTCTCACCATGCAACTTTGTGGAGCTCGCGAGCCTCACTTGAACCATCCTCATAATCGGATTGCTGGGATTGCAGCCTGTTTGGCTGTGGTCTTTGTTGGCACTCAAGCCCCTGCCCAGATTTATATGTTGTTGAACTTGTTCCAACAAAGCGATTTTGGGTTCAGAACCAGTGGTCTTCGCCAAGCCACCCCTTATATGGTGACTGCATTCGAGACGGAAATGATCATGAATGCCATCGTTTACGTCGCATGCATGATCCATCCCATCTTGTATTTTGCGATCAATCCGGATTACAGAGCCGGTTTGAAAGTGGCGTGGAATGATTTGTCTTGTAACAAGGATCCCGTTAGGGTAAAAACTTGATTCCTTGTATTCACAAACTTAAAGATGACTGACATTTTTGTTTGTTTGTGGTTGCAGGCTCAACGGCAAGAAGAGCAAAAGAAGCAAAGACAGCAACAACAAAGACAGTATCCTGCCCGAAATCGGGCGCCACCGATTTTAAGGCAGGGTCAGGAGCAGCTGCTACCCCAACGCCAACCCCAAATTATGGCTGGGCCTCAGAGACCCGGCCAAGTCCCAGTTCAATATCATCCCTATCCCCAACAACCCCAACCCCATCCAAATTCCGGTGTCTTCCAACAAAGCTATCCCAATCAGCCACCCCATCAGCTGATTCCTGATCAGCAATTTTTGGATAACAGTTTTGAGCGTTTGTCGCCTCAATTGCCACCAGTATTCGAGTATAACGGACTCAAATACATGGACACAGCCCGCATTGAACCACGCATTGGGTACTCACCCCAGAAGACACCGGAAAAGACCCCGGAACTGAAGCGTTATATGAATGCACCGTTCACCACGCCATTGCGAAGTCCTCCACCAATGGAGATGATGGACCTTAGCCCCAAAGGCCCATTGGCAACCTCTGAGACTCAAGAGTTTAAACTAGAGTCAATGGAGAGTAGCCCAGGAAACACATTAAGGTCTAGGAGGTTACGTGAGGAGTGCGAAGAAACTATTGAGCAATTGGATGCCAGCCCAAGATCGAAGCAACGAAGAAAAACGCAAGAATCTCAACAGGTAAGATTGAGATGAAAATGAGATGGAAATGCAAATCTAGGACACTAGACACCACGTTATATCCTAATCTTTCTCTTCTATTAAAGCTTTGACTTCCATGTTCTTGACTAATGGTACTGAAGGTACAAAAACAAAATAGTTCCATGTTTATTAACAACCTCCTTTGTATTGGTGTTGGTAGTTAAACTTGTGCTCTCAAATTGCTCATCAAATGAGTTTTTGCTCCCATAGAAATATTTTACCTCTCTCACATTCTTCCTCGTCTCCTGAATTCCATTGTTAATTCTTTTCTTGTTTTGAACGTCTCTTTCAAAAGCATCTATTTTTCACCTAATGTGCTTTCATTTCATTTTTTCTTTTTAGACTTCGGGATATTCCAGTTCCAACGGAACAGGGAGGTCATCCAGTCGTCCCATAAGCCCTCTGGAACGTCCTGTCAGTCGACAATCTGGTGTAGAAATCATAGTTACTGGTCGCACACGTTCTCGCACTGATCTTTGCCCTGATGTCCCCAGGTCCAAGTTTGAGCACAGTGTCTAACGTTAAATGTTTAATGAAATTGCCAATCTCAAAGAATGAAGAAAAGAATCCGAAGAACTTTTGAGAGTAGACAGATCTCATTGTAACCAGAACCTATATTATTGCATCGAAGCATGAATGGTACCCCCAAGAGAAGAAATAATATAATCGTGAAATTGTGACCAACTAAGTTTTTATTCTATTTACCAACATTTGGAATATTTCTATATTTTAGAACCACATATTTACATTGTGAAGTAATGAACGTTTATAAAAATAGATCACGACACACTAAAAGTTTTGTAAATGGTGTTCACCCGGTGCTTTATGATTTGGCTTGCGTTTTACTTACTCCTCATAGATGTTCACCTACAAAAAGAATAAAACAGCTTTAGATTAACGATACTAGCAACCACACATTTTCAAATCCCATTCCTCAAGGCAAATCCCAAATCAATATTGTACATACAGCAAATTTCCAAAGCAAAACAAAGCATGCATGGAGTCGTTACAAAGAAAGATCAGAAAGAAAGGAAATTTAAGCAAAATATTCACCAAACCACTCTTTTGGCGTACCTCATTTAGAATAGACAAGTTTCAAGGAGTAGAGTCAAGAAGAGTGAATATAGTGGGTGAATAATTGGGCGTGAGTCTCGAGAAAAAGGATACTAATAAACTACAATGCGTGGTACTTTTCAATAGAATCGCGTTAAAGGTCGTACGAATTGTTGGCAGATCCCTTGACGGATGTGATGAGGCGATTGGCGACCGTGCGCAATTGTCGGACTATAACAACTGCAAGTGAAAAGATCAAAGACGCCTTATTCAGTTGGTCGTTTCCTGTGACTTCCAAATCAGATTTTGGTCTTTCATATCATCAGTTGGGGGGCAATACCGTAGATTAGCATTGATAAGTTTCGTTCTTAATCTTTGTTATATGTGGAGCTGGTGAATCTTCAAACATACTCGAACGGTGAACGTTTGACTTTGTCTGCAAATTTCTTTCCTTAAGGAGGTCATTGCTTGTACAACATTTTCAGAGATTTATGAGCATGAATACTACACCTCATAAAACGAAGTGACAGCAAAATAAGATCACGCCATCCATCAATGAAAACGACAAAGTGAAGCAAGCATTTCCTTCCTTTCCCTCACATATCTGTACTTTGCAATGCGGTAAACGGCACACCACTTTCTAGATTTCAGCGGCAGAGTTGGCAAATGTCTCAAGAACGAAAGCAGTCTCATCACCATAATCATCACGAGTCAAATTACGTACCATGCTTTTTGGAATTGCCAATTGGAGACTTTGTATGTCCATTTCCGTTTGATTGGGGAGTCACTCCTGCATCCGTAGATTTGATGTCTTGATTCAATCGATGTTGACGGAAAATTGCTCGAATCTATTGAATCAATCGAATCATTTGATGAATCCATGGCTCGCTTATTGATTTTATTCTGATACCTTTATGCAATAAAATATTAGCTTACCTCTTGGTAGAAAGGAACAATAACGATGAATGTGGCTGCGATAAAGGCCCATCCTCGACTGACAATCGTCCAAATATTGAATTGCGTCAAATCGAAAATTCCCACACTGAGCATCGAACCGGGCCAAATGCAAATGAACAAAGCCGTGAAGAAGAGTCCAGCAATGTAGGCCGTAATTTTGGCCGCACGGAATTTTCGAATGACAATGTCCAAAGGAGGTCTATCGTGAAATCGGTCACCTTCCTCGAGGTTCAATTCGCCCTGAAATGTACGATGGAGACGTTTTGTATTCCTATATCAAAAGTACAGAATATAGTACGTTTTTGGACTTTCTGTTTAATCTTAATTGAATCATGACATTTCTTACAAGGTTGTCCATAATTAACGACCCCTGCACTAGACTTTAACAGAAATTAATGACAAAACAAGATGTCAAACAAAATAGAGCGTGCATAATTTGAGTGGCAGAGTCACCACTAGACACAAAATCATAGTTTTTGTCTCGAAAATCGTGAAAATATATCAAATTGTAAATGACTAGAGCACATCACTTCAATATTTTTGAGTTTCATTTCTGAAAGTTGACAAAAGCCTAAAAAATTAATGTACGATGCAGGGGAGGTCCTCATCAAAATATTTCTTCGAAAAAAACTCACTTCATAATTTTTCTTATGTTTTCAAAAACGATCAAAAATCTCGGCCTCCCTTGCACTAAATCCCTCTCACCCCCTGCTCTAACAAATTGTCTCTTTAAGCATGAATGAAAAAACAAAAAAAAATGGTGGCAATGCCGACATGAATGTGGCAAATGTTCAGTAAAGTATTCATGACGATTCAAGGAACAGGGAACTGTACTGCAGTAATCCTTGAACGATGACATACTCGAAGTACGTACTAGTCCCATGATGCGAATGAGTCAGTCAAGGGCATGGATACATGCAATTGTGAGTACAACGTACCTTGTACACTTGAACCCAAGGTGACAATGGATTGTCAATGTCTCGTGTTTTCTCCCATTCAGCCTCAACTTCTTCGGAGGTCATGGATTTCCTCGTGAGGATGGACACGACGAAGGCGAAAACCGCTCCACACGAAATGGACATCATATTTCCTAAGAGCATTGGGAATTCCTGAAAACAAGAACACCCTCAGACTGAATAGGCCCATGTTTGAAAAAAAGATGATTGATTGGAGAAAGAAGCAATGAGGGCCTAAGTCTCGGCCACACCTCCGTTCGGTCTCATTGGTTTTGTCCTTTGAGCGATAGTCGATTTAGTCAATGGACAAGGAAAAACTAACGTGACGTCATAAGAAGGTCATGCTTGCCCTGAAAAGTCGTGACAGATCTTTTCTTGGACAAAGGCCAGGCTCCAAGTTCAGACGACAGTGCTTTTTGTCAACATGCTCGTTCACGTTGCGGACTATGAGCAATCTGAATGTTTCGACACGTTCGTCCGTGATTCTTGAAAGCATCATCAGTTGATGCATGCTTGTTTTGAGGGCTTTTTACTCCTCTCAGGACTCCAATCTCAGACAAGGTTGCTCTGTTCCCGTCCTTCACTATTGACGATCATTCTTTCTGACATATTTCTACCCAAACCGCATTCCTCAGCGCAAATTGCCTTGGAGAGATGATTACTGATCGAACTCGTATTCGTACTTCAAAACCTTCCCAACTCGAGATAATGAAATGCCAGAATTATTCTTACCTCACCCGTGTTCTTCACAAACACTCGGGCACCTAATCCCCCTTCATATTTTGAGGCATAGAATAGCCAACTTGATATTCCACAAACACATCCACCGACCACGCCACTCATCATGCCTGAAATCAAATTTGATTGCTTGAAGCACAAAATTCATGGAGTTATTGTTTCTAGGTTAAATAACAATGACCCTCAAAGACACTTTTTTTTTAATTCAAAAATCGTTGATCGGTATTGAATTTGGCGTTGATAGTCCTGAACATTATCATTCTCAAAGAAAGATCAAGAAATCTTAGAACAGGTTACGAACAATCATTTTCAAACTGGTTGGACACCATGACAGTGCAACAAAATACGAAGTACGAAGGATGAGGTAAAAAATGCACAAGGAAGTGGCTGAACGTTGAATTCAAGTCGCCAAAAGCAAATGGAAGCTTCAGGATTAATGCCCTCAGAAAAGAATTCAAATTTGTTGTGACGGAGATTGAAGGCATGAATTACTCAAAAGGTACCTTTTTCCTTTGAGACAATATGACCACAAAGTTTCTACGCATTGCAAATGTTCAGCTAGGTTTGGACAATCTTAAGCGATTGAGTGTTTGCCATCAAACAAATTGCACCAACGCCTTACAGATTATTTGGCCATTGCGCCCAATTTTGAGACAAGAAAGGGTTAATGGGTTTTATTTTTGACCGAAACTAGTTAGATCCAGTTTCTATTGTACTTGTTGTTTTCCTACCTATTGCTGTAGCCCTGGCCCACAAAATGGACAAGGCAATTGGAATGACACTGGATGCGATGAGGATTCCGGTGAAATAGTAGGTCCAGGCTAAATTGAGGTCCACGGCCCAACAGAATAAGCAAAGTGGGATGGACAGGAATGTACAAAGGACAATGCACCAGTTCTTGTAACCTAGTAGTTGCTCCTGATATTCTTTATAATCTTTGTGGATGGGACATTCATAATGAGGTTTGACCAATCCTTTGGCTTTGGATCGCTTCAACGTGTCCGCCTGAAGGGAAAAGCTTGCTCTCAAATCAGTTGAACTTCCGTTTCCATAGATAAAACAACCTTACCAAACAGCCTTCACATCCTGTTGCACTGGGGCATTGACACAACTCCGATTCTTCCAAGTCCGGGGAACGGATATATTTGGCACAAATTATGCATTGACCACTTTTGAGTCCGGGTCTGAAAGGCTGGATATAGGCTTGATAGACGTCATAGATGAGGATGGAAGCCACAGCAATGACTTCGGCGGAACCAGTGGACATCACAGCCATGAGGATTAAGAAGAGGATAGCGTATTCGCCTGTGGTTCCCAAGAGCTTTTGAGCCACCAAAGGAGCAGCCAGACCTAAAAGATGATATTTTCATACACAACTTTCTCTCATTAGACCACTCTAGAAAAAATGACTCACCCTTAGCCACATCACTGTCCGTAAGCAAAGGTGCTCCTTGAGCGCTGCTCATGCCCAAATAAGCCATTCCCATGGTTGTAGCCAGAGAGAACGGAATGGCAAACCATGTGAGACCCCCTAGAATGAAACCCCAGACGCCCTACGAGAAACAAAGGCTCAAGTTAGCTCTGGCCATCAAAGGTCGGACTTGATTTGGCGTGGACACGGTTGGACCGAGATCGGTCTGACGTCACAGAAGCTATGGTTAATCAGTTCATACGTACTCACAGGTTTAGCAGCCCTACGAGAGGATCTGGAATGGAGGGGTGAGAACACTTACTTGAAGCGGCTTGGCTGCCACAGAGCTCTGCCAATAAGCCTGGTCGCAGAACACTGTACCAAAGTTACCCACAATATTAACAATTCCAAAGACGAGTCCACCTAGTAGAGCGTTGGTAAACATTAAAAGAAAAAAAATAATTCGATTTAGCAAGCAAGAAGCGACCATCTGTGAAGAAAGTGAGAGAGAGAGAGAGGGAGCGACGGGGGACTGGCTGCTAAGGACCTCATCGGAGAACATCCCACAATGGAATTCGTTCGAACGACTTTACTTACCTTATTTTCCTTCAAGACGTTTGCTACATTCATTTCGGGCCTTAATCAAATCAGATGTTATCAAAGATGTCGGGTTGCAATTTGTTTTTATCTAGAGGTCAGACTTCTACGGATCAGTTTTTACTCTTCAGCAACAGATAAGGGACAAGAAGAGAAGTGAACCTCTGCTTTTTTTTTTGAGGATCCAGAAAGCCACCTTGGAAACAAGGAATTTGGCAACTGGATCAAATTGCGTGCCGACTTGCCAAAGCGAGAATGCATTTTCGCTATCAATCAGTTTTGATCACGGCTTTCGAGACAAAATTCAGATGAGGATGCAAGGGGCTGCAACCTTGCAGCCTTGGCTTGTCAAAAACAAAGTTCTTTGTGTGGAAACTTGACCTCAAAATCTGACCTTCGACATGCTTGATGTCTTGCTGTACAACAAGATACTTTTTAAAAAACGACGGAGAAGAACGTAGTAGAACCCATGAATCATTAAAAGTGGACTCACCTGAGGAGAAGAAGGTCAGATAGCTGTCATTCTTGTTTCCGTCGGGAGCTTTCCAGCAGGAAATGAAATCAAATACCGCTTCGGAGTTGCCGAATGGATTCTCGGGATTATTTCCAGGATTGTAAAATACCTAGGGAAAAATGGCTGATTAGTCAAATAGGAAAGAAAAGGCCAAAGACGCCTGATAGGCAACTTCCAACATTCCACTCTAAGCCCAGCTTTTAACATACTCTTTAAATGAATGTCTTACCTCCACAATTAGCATGATGATCAAAACAAAGATCATGGCGGTGTTGAAGTACGAGACATAAAAAGTTGCACCTAAGCCTCCAATCAGGGTATATCCACCAATCACCACCGCCAAAAGCATGGCTGCCAATTCAGGACTCAGATCCTTGACCAACGAGTTCAAAACTGCCGTTCCCGCAATCGTCAAAGACATCATTACGATCAGGTTAGTAAAGAATGCGAAGCAGCAGAAAGTCAAGTGAGTACGTTTTCCAAAACGAGCCTTGATGACCTAGCAAAGCACAAGAATGTTGTCAATGTTTATAGATCATCAGTTCTTAGCTAATTTTAAGGCTCTCATTGGTCTTACCTGAAGAAATGTTTTGGCTCCTGGAGCTCGAGTCTTCAACATGATGGAGAGAATGGCAAACAAGATGATTTGAATGGCGGCACCACCTGCGTACCAATAAGGTCCACTGATTCCATACTGAAATCAATTGGATCTTTTACAATTCCTTCTCTAGTTGATATTTGTATTTTAGGACACAGCTTTATTTCATTAGAAATTCACTTGCAATGTCCATTATAATTAGCTATATGTCCCTTTAGAGATCGTCCAATATTTCGATGAGTGTGTTATTAAGTCGTACCCTTTTAGCAATGTTTTTTGAGGGGGGGACGATAGTTTTTTATTGTTTTTTCGAGATCTGCGAGCTATTTGCTCGCATGTAATGTATGTAACATGCATTTTTTACAAATATAAAAGGTATATTTATGATTTAAGGGTCTCGTTGAAATGGATCGCGCCAAAAAATGTTTTGCTCCTTTGAACATTTGTTTGAAGATGCGGAAATATGATACAGGATTATTCAGTTGTCAAAAATGAGGTCTGGAGTATTCCAATTTATGTAACCTGCTCCGTATGTTTTGAAAACTGTAAAATCAGATCCAATTTCATGGCAATGCAGTTTGATTAGCTTTGCAGAGTTGAACAGTTTCAACCAAGCAAATTGAAGAACGTACAGTAACCTCGTTCCTAGTATCAGATTTTCACTTTGCGTCTCTTTACATCAAGTAAAATGCAATAAGGAATCAAAAATCTTTACCTTGCTAGCCACTGTCGAGGATTGTAAAAGGGTTGCAGACCAAGTCCATTGGGAAACAATAGTAGTCGCGGTCAATCCAATGCTTACTTTGCCTCCGGCGTCAAAGGCCGTGTCCAAATTATCGGCGTCATGATAGATATGTTTCCTCACCTGTCAGTAAAAAATAAACACTAAAAGTAACACCCTTTTACATTCTAAAGACCAAGAAGGCTTACCATTTGGAAAGCCTGAGCAATTCCAGCCGCAAAAATTCCAACAAAGAGGAACAACAACATGGCCATTCCCAATCCAACCGTTGGAACCACCCCAAGAGTGGGACCTCCATTGTCTGCAGTCTTTTGTCGTTCCTTAAACACTCGATCGGTACATTTCTTTAACCCAATACTATCAGATTGGATAACGGTGTCGGTGTAGTATTTGGCTAAAGTAGCGGGTGGAATGGATTTGGGGACTGGATCCTCAAATTGGGCTTGAACTTGAACCAAGAGCACCACAAGAAGCAACAAAAACGTCAACTTTGACATTATTGCTTTCTTCTGAAACGTTCAATGGTTGCAAAGGAACATGAAAAACGGTAGATTGCAAATATTTCTACATGCCTTTCTTATTTGCACAAGGATGTCTGAATGACATCGTGCTTTATATTTGCCCATTTTTTGTGTTTCATTCAAATAATTCCTCCGAGAATTGTGAGCTTATTAGCTTGAACACTTAGACTAATTAAATGAAGTATATTTGGTTACTATCAGACCATAGCCTGTCATCAATTATCTTGTAATTTAGCAAAACTAACATCCTGTTTTGCTTAGTAAAAATTCGTTATTATTTTGATCTCACCCTACAACGTGAAAAATATCTCGAATATATTGAAAGACAAAACAAGCATCATTTTTGTTGTGTCTAATGTAAAGTATTTTGCAATTGCAGTTTATCTTACTGCCTTATTTTCAACTATGGGAAACGCTAAAAAATGGACTACCTTGTAGAAATACATTCCATCAACCAATTAGCACAAAAAGTCGTTTTATTCAAAACGTTCCTTTTTGGACCAATTTACTTAGGCCAACATGCAGTAGAATGTAATGATCACTAACCAAAATCAAGCTTCTTAATTGATTTGCTTAACTCTTTGGCTGTTTGTCCTCACTTGTTATCTGAAACCTTGCTATTCACTTGCAGATAAGAGGTCCACCTTATGGAACAACTCCAAGGTTGAGTCATGGAGCCAAACTGTGATCTATTTCAAGGAAGTACCTTGACTTTCATGAATGAAACAGGAACAGAACTGCCTTCTAGCACATTTTGAGAACGCACATTGCCGGCCCATCAAACCCTTGTTTTGGCAATCGGACAAAAATTAAGCTTTCCTAAACGTCATTCTTCCAGATTACGAAGTTAATATGGCAAACATAATTTTTACTTTTAAGAAAAACAAGCCGGTGTATAACATTAAATACATTTTATTTCTATCTGGCCTTCATCTCATGCTCTCAAAACATGTTCCCAAATTCAGTTTTATGCTCTTGAAGTGCAAATCCAAAGTGATTAATCTGAGACATGCGTTCGAGAAACGACAAGCATCTTTACCGTACTATTTGTACATTTTTTAGTTTCCTTCTCCACGGCCTATATTTAAACTTAAGCGAGAAGAAGCCAAAATTGGTCTTGTTTATAATGTCCAGATTAATGCCAACAGATTTAGCAAAATTATGTATGAGAAAACTCCTTTCCCGTTTGTTTTTGGGACTGAAAAATTATCTCAAGGATACTATATGGCGTCACCAATGTTTTCGTGAAGAGGTAAAACGGAGCTTAAAAAATTAGTCTTGCGATAGAACCTAAAAAGCTTATAAATACGTGACTCCGTTTTTGCTAGTTTAATCAATATTTTAGTCCTTGGATAATTGAACATCTACAAAGCCATTCACATTTGAACGAGCAAATGCTCCTTGTTCACTGGATTTAATGATTCCATTGAATAAGACCACATTAAACCACATTATGAAATTTCTTTCAAAAGAAAGCATTTCCCATTGCTTTGACCTTATAAATCCAGTCCAAACAACCCTCTTGAGTTATTTCCATCTCTTCAAGTTTCTTAAATCCGAATGAATGCCACAGGCCAATGATAATTCCAATTTATCGGCTCTGAAAGCCAAATGTGTGCCATGAAAAAGAGTCAAGTTATACGGGATATAAATGTTGACATGGGCGTCAGGGTTAGCTAACTTTTACATAAGCGGTGTCTGACCCCATTTTTCGAGAAAACATACGCTATCGTAGTTGAGCACCACTGGTGGGCGAATGAATCATTTGTCAAAAGCAGCACACAACAGCTCGTCTTGATATCGATTGACCACTCAAGGCGCCGTTTATTGTACTGAAAAACGTTTGCTCTCCTTGAGGGAAACCCCCTTTCCAAAATTTGACAATTTTCCAATCCGAACTGACACTACTAACGTCAACGAAGATTTTGTCAATGTTCAACGGCCCTCATAAAGATTACAATCTTGTGCTAAAGGCTAGGAACCTTCCGTTTTAAAGAGGCAAAACCTCGGTTCCTGCTCTTTGTTACATTCATCTGCGTATTTTTTGGCAATAGACAGAGGATAAGTGTTTGTCTGTCTTTTCTATGCAAACTCTTCTTACCTTTGCATTCTGCAAAAACCTATTTGCTGTAAAGTAGTGTCGAAAATGACAATTGAGCATTCGATTCGTTTTAGGCTTTTTATAATAGGGCGTTCTAGTGTTTAAAAAGGACGAGGAAATCCCTTAAACCAAAGTATCGTGTGGTGGAATGTAAGAATTATTGGATAAAATGAAATGAGAACAAGGTTCTCATGTTAACAGCGCTAATTATCAGACCATAATTTTCTATGAAAAGTATGCTGCAGTGCAATCAGTAGTTTAAGATTTGAATGATGCAGATATTTCGTTTGACTTAGACATGATAAAGTGCGCAAAAATCCATTTTCAATGAACCAAATCAGCTTTATTAATCAGCGACCGATGCAACAACAATTCTTCAAATTAAATCTTAAAGAAGTGAAGCGCTCAAAATTCAATAAATTATATCTGAAAAGTAAAGTATTTTTATTCAACATCATCTTAAGTTCTATCACAAATGTCATACGAACCAACATTTGATTCAAATTTGACATCATCCAATATTCATCATACTTGGCATATTTATATGAACTACCCAAAGACTATCGATATAGCTTACCTCTGGCCTTCAGATGCTGAAAAAAGTCACGAGGAAAAAAAATGTTCACGACAAAATGTCGAAGGCTCTAGGACTCAAAAAAGAACACTGTTTGTTTCTTGGCCTCCGTTAATTGACTGATGAACACAGCACAAGCTTGGAATATCCGTAACCCTGAGGTGATTTCCAGATACAGCACAGAGCTCTGGCCTATCAAGCCCCCTTCGTCGATTATGGCGAAGAGAGCTAAATCAGCTAGCGTGCTCTAAAGCGCTATGACTTAAAGACAAACGAAACTTCGTCATGTGCAAAACTTATTAGTGATGGACAAAAGGGGCTTTTGGTCATTTTTTTAGTTCATTTGGCAACTCAAAACCAAATGTAAACAACCACTGTAAAGAATGGACCGTGGTAAAATTGTGGTTGTTTATGTTGAAAATATTTTTTTCTGAAATCTTGAGCAATCTTCACTTTTTCCGTCTTAAAGTTTCCCCTTGGGACCGAATCGATCCATTACTAATTGGACTTTTTCCACTTTGCACATTGATGAACAAGTGTGCTTTAAAGCATGTAAGCAATATTGTTTATAGCTTTGAATAACTTGCCAAATGACGAAAAAATGCAAAATGGAAGTGAAACAGGGAAAACTTCTTTTCAAAGCTTAGCATTTTACGTACATCCCCTCAAGACATGTATAATAACAAGAATGATGAAAGTGTTGAATGAATTTTTAAAAACTGGTGGGGATATTTTGAAACTAATACCCGATGGGAAAATTGCCTTGCTTACTTTTGAAAGCTCAATGATTGCTACAAAGAAACATTTTTTCTTTCGAAAGAACAAAGGGTCATATGTTACCTATTAAATGTAGTGGCCTAAAGCTCCTGTGAATCCAAATTTAGGTTTTTGGAGGGTGAAACTCAGAATATCCGTATGTTAAACCAAAATCTCCTCTTTGAACAAATTTTAAGAAGACTTCCTTTTTATTACTATCATTTTTTTTCCTCCTCCCTTCGTCGCCTATACTCTTTTTTTACATGTTGTGTTTTAGAGTGGCAGAAAAAATGATAAATCCCAAAGGTATAAGCCGCTGTCAGACTTGCAGCAATTCTTTGTTAGATGTTTTCTTGATGATGATTTCTTTCCCTAAATACAGAACATTATATTATGGAAAAAACTTAATAGCAGCGTAACATAACGAATGATATTTCAGGTGGTTCACCAAACTTGGACGGTTTCATTAAAAACACGCGTACTGCCAAACCGCCCCTGTCCAACATTTTTCCTAAAATTTCATCCGTATTATAGAAGAAGTCTGGCTACCAATAAATCAAGAGAAATGACTGAAAGTTTTACAAGGAGCGTTGGAGGCAAACCACCATTTTACTTCCGCAAATCAAGTGTTCCACACGAGATCTACTGACGATGACAACGATGAATTTGTACTTTGTTGTGTACTTTATGAAGAAAAATAAACCAACTTTTACCTGTTATCAGTGCAAACAATCTAATGAAAAGGCCCGTTAAGCGAAAATGAAAACAACACGGTTTGTATGCCATGTCTCTATTTATGCTTGTTTTTTGGGTTCATCCAACCCCACACGGTCAGTAACACTAAAAAAGAGAGACTCCATTAAGGACAGGAAAAAAATTGCAAAATCATAAACCCGCTAAGGTGTTCGGAAACTAATCCAGAAATCTAATCTAGGGTCAAAAAGTATTGTATCTATGTAAAACTGTTATTTTTTCTAATTAAAGAAAGGGAGTAGGCGATGAAGTGACGGACCTAATGTCCATTGCTATGTTTTGCAATGCTGTTTTGTCTCGCTAAAAGTTATCTCTGTTTATGGTCCATGTACACGCTTAAAGAAATTTCATAAGTGGAAGATCATTGACCCGTTAACAGACTTGTTATGGAAGCGTGTTTTGTTCATTCGCTTTTGCTTGAAACGATTTGATAAATCAACGCAAACAAAAAACAACAACGGATATTTCACTTAACCACGGTCTTGGCCTTTAGTTGACTCTCCACACTTTCATCCCATTGATTGAATGATTCAGATTTTGGTTTCAGATTCTGAAATTTCTTTGAAAAAAATAGGCTGCGTATTTCAATAATTTTACCGGAAGATCCATATTCTTGGCATAATTCGACGGCTCGCAAACATTTATAAACATTGGGTCCCTCCAAGAATACTATGACTTGCAAAAAGCCTCAATTTTTTTCCAACAAAGACACAAAGAACCATTTTTTGCGCCACAAAAATAATTATCCATTCTATTAAACACTTTCATGTCAAGTGCAACAATGCATGCCAAATTTAAAGTGTGCTCAACTTTGGACGCATCTTGCACGATGCATTGTAATACTTTTTGCCTACAAAAGTGCATTTTAACGCTTCACCAAGCAATGGACGAAACAAGCAATTCCCTCAATCCATCGTCGACTGCATCTGGTCTTGAAACTTGAATCGGAGAAACGCTCCTTTGTGATATCAAGACCTTTATTGCGTGCATGCTCTTTTGTCCGAATAGTAAGCACTCACCGGACTTGGCGTCCGACCGACTTCAGCAGCGTTCCTGGACTCGGTAAAAAAGAGTCACATCATGGAAATCAAGGGAGAGGAGGAATGGACAAGGCTTCACCTACTCTAAAATTGGGTTTGAGCCAGCTCCTGCGAAATAATTCATTTTGATCTTTCTGTCAGTGTAGAATTCATGTCTGTACCTCCAATTCAATGGAGTTTGTACAGGAGCTGAAACCCTCCTCCGACAGACCCCGTGGGTCTACCTGGATACCAGTTCTCGTCATCAGAGGTCTCCTTAAAGCTTGACCAATGATCTCGACAACTTGATTCTCAATATTCCATGAAACAATTGAAAATTGGCAACATTTTTGGAATATTAATGCCCGCCATCAGGTTTAGTTTGAATGATCACGATCTGTGTCAGTAGTTTCATTACATTAATAGTCAGAATGCCGACAAAATTTTAAGATTTCGAGGATTGGCCTTGACTCAATTATTGACAAGAACATACGTACTTTGTACATTTTACTTCGTTCAATATGTTGGGAAGTGAAAAAACATCAATTTTATTTCTCATACCAAGAGGGTTTTTTTATTTGATCATCTTACCAATTAGTTCGTTTGAACATTGTCAAAATATCACATTCTTTGTAATTCTTTTTTTATTCCATTTTACTATAATTCATGCAAGTTTTCTATGGAAATTGTATGAAAAAAGAATACAAATTACAAATGACATATTTCTATTCATTTTGTTTTGACATATCAATGCCTTTCAGATTAATCACGTTTTAATCTGAGAAAACAACATTGAACATTTACATCAACATTTAATCCTTTCTTGAAGATAAAAGTATTTCCTGGAATTGTTTAGCTTTTTATGGAAAATATTTTTAGCATTCTTGCACAGGGTGTCCAAAACATTCGTGAGGACATTTCATCTTTTACCTAATCAAATAATTTTGCACTGACCTTGACAATTAAAAATGCCTACTTTTCTGCGCTTGAATTATTGAACTTTTTCATTTATATAATTTCTGACCTTGAGAATGGCCTTCCGACGGGAATGGCCCTCCAGCCCGTGGGATAAGGCTTTCTCAAATAAATAGTCCAATTCTATTTCAAGGTTGCCTCTGGGACTTAGTGGCTTTTCAAATTGTTGTGAGGCTTAAAAAATCTGACTATTGAGAAGGTATCATGTTTTAAAGAGCATTTCTTTGCTATTAGGGCTGAATATTGTTTCAAATTTCCAATGAGACTAGATGAAAGGCAGAAATGAGTTCCTGTTTGGTTTTCATGACGGAGAACACTTTGATATTGATTAAATGTCTTCTAGAACTTTCTAGCAATGGTGTAGTTTCATAACGGCCTTATGAAGAAACTCTTCTATTGTGTAACGATCCTCTGGCACAAAAATGCTTGTCTTCTGATTTTGGCCTTCATTTTTGAAAACTTTTTATTGCTAAAAACTGTTTTTTTCGGGAGTTTTTAGGGCTGATCGATTCTCTGTGGGCACTAGTGTGTCAATCATCGGGGTTGATTCAGTTGGTATGTCTAATAGCGTAGACATTCTGTCACTGGAAGCACATTTGCCTGATTTCCATTCCTTTTCTATAAGTTATTTATATAACGATCTTTTCCCAGACAAGTCAATTTCTGTACTCTCAATCAAATTTTCTATTTTTCCGATCTATGTGTTATTTGTGCCAATCGCTGGGTATCGCAGTATTGAAAATATGTAACCTTTAAGATGTGGTTTTGAATTTCACTTCTATTCCGTGAGGAAAACTGAAGGCATCATAAACAAAATGCGGAGCATTTGGAATTGGTATAAAAAACAACAATCACATTGGCTTTGCGATAGAAAAACTAAACAATACAATAACAACTAACAATTAGCAAAACAGCATCAGACGATATAGATCAAGGGGGTCACTAATTAGAGTCCCATGCCAAATCAAGAATCATTCGTGACACATTACGTTTGCGCTTAAATTGTAGTAATAACAATTGATGAAAACAGTGTCTGGCATACTACGGCAAAGTTTTTTTTTAAATTAATTGATTCGTTTTAAAACCATGGTTTTGTTTTCAAGAACAGCTCCCCCACTCAAGGTACACACTCTCTAATCTCCAAAAAACATCCTTACTTTCAGTGCCTATCAGAAGGACTAATATTGCTATATTGTGTTAGACAACAAAAACAAAGTTTTAAGTACACAACTGTACTTTTTAGGTTATACAAATGTTAAGCTACATTCATCATTTCCTTTTGTTATTTTTTATCAGTGAAGTTTTTGGGACTATGAATCAAAACAACACTATAATGATGAAGGATCATTATCCTAATGTAGATCTTATTAAAGATATTATCAAAAGCTTAAAAAGCGTTGGAACTTTAATACATTGTTAGCCAACATTAGTTATTGGTTATTTTTAGACTGAAGTGATAATTTGAGAACAAAAAACGAGTTTACTTCCGGAGTCAGGACCAACTAAGCTATAGTGATTGGATTGAGCAGTCCACACGTGGGAAATCGCCGTTATAAAAACATAACTTATTCAACTCGTCCTGAGGAATGACTGTATTAATGCCAATCCGTGATGACCGTGACTTTGGTTTGTAAATTGTTATCAAAGGCCATTAAGGCTAGTGATAGAAGTCGAATTCCTTTTTGTCTTGAGGGTGTATTTCTTTAAGTAGTTTTAGGTACATTTATATTTAAAAAGCTTTAAAAACCCAGCCTTTCGAAAACCAAGCGATTTAAACTCCAAGTAAAATATGTCACAACTCATGGCTCAATTCACATCACTAAGCCGCATGTTAACAAACCTAATTCAAAAAGCGAGAGTTTATCAAAATGATGTGAACGATAGTCTAGTATATACTTGAGACAGCCGCTGTGTTTCAAACACAGGTGCTGGGGTGAGTTTATACTCGAAGATCGTTAATCTAGCTTCATTTTCATATACTCTCGCTTTTTGAATTAGGGCAGGAACCCCTGAAAGGGGTGGACACGAACTCCGATTTTTGAAAAAATGGTATGAGGCCGAGGCCATATTTTGACACAATGTCATTTATTCCTTATTAACGAGTAAAACTGTTGAACATGCATCTTGAAAGCATTCAGGTTAACTTTTTGTGTTAATATTTATTGACTAATTGTTCTTTACCTTGATTTTAGAGGTCCCAGCACTCCTTTTACTCGTCTCATGAACTTTTGACATTCAGCTCTCCAAAGGATTTTAGTCCTCTTAACAATCAGGAAAATACATAGATGGAATCTTGCTTCACCCAATAGTCCAACTTTTGTGAAACAATGCTAAATAGAAGTATCTGTGGTGATATCTGGAGGGTTATTCCTCTCCCATCCTCATCAGCTCCTCCACGACGCCGAACCATTTCTATAGGAAAATGAAGGAATGAGAATAGTCTCATTTTGAAACAAGATGGAGTCCAAGTCGGAGATGTTGTTGGCTATAACTATTGAATGGCACTTTTGACGGTTCTAGATCAAATCAGCCATCTGATCCTGATTGGAATTGGAACAAGGCAATCACGACGTCCTTGAGACAAAATAAGTGAAAAACATGAGGATTAAATCCTGGATTGTGGATTTGATTGAAAATGTTTCAAGTCTTGGGGCAAGGTCAGGACCACGCAGGACTGGGGCTAAGGGTCCTTCAGGACCAGAGGATCATGTCTTTTCATTGCAGGGATAGGCTCTACGTGCTTGATAGGGTTTCATTGATCTTCTTAGTTCTTAGATCCCTTTGTCCAGGAATAACCAATCAAATTGAGTCAAAAAATCCACACAATTCAATCTTGGTGGGAGCATTTCATTCTCAAGACTTTGAGAGGGTCCATGTAATCCGGGTTAGACTGTCATATCACCAATTTGGGCTGACTGAGTCAAAAGGCAAATCAAAATATTGAGCCCATCCATTGCTAGCAGCCACACCTGATATGTTTCGAAGTCATCTTAATTTGTTCTTCATTTGATCGAATTCTTGACACTGAGGACTTCTTCTTTCTTTGTTCCATGTGGACCTTAATGCGAACGCAGATTCCTCTTGGACAGGAACCAAATTTACCCCACAAACTCTCCTCCGGATCAAAACGGGGATTTTTATCACGCTCATCCATTAGACAACTTGAACAACCTAAGAATATCTTACCTGTCCTTGAATTATCCTGAACTAAAAGACACAACCATATAATAAAAGAAATTTGAGAATGGACCATCATTTATAGAACAATGCCAAGGTGACACAACCTAAAACAAACTTGATTTCATACAAAGTTTGGCATGTGTTAGTTAAGTTCAGGATAACACATGGATGGGTTCAACTGTAAGTTCAAAGATATTAATAAGACGTTCAAATCGGATAATAGATGAGCTCGGAAAACCCCGCTATTTTGTTGTTGATAATTCAAGGAATGGTAAGATATTCTTAAGTTGTTCAATGGATGAGCATAAAGAAACTCCCCGTTTTGGTCCGTGGGAAAGTTTCTTCTTAATCCTTTTGCGCAAAAGAGGAATTTGGGCTCAGATTCCGGTCCATATTCGTTCTTTTTGCTGTAGTTAGGTCTATCACTTCCGAAGGTTGTAGCCGGTAACCTAGTCATCATCAGACTTCATTTGATCACTTTGATCGTCATCTTGTAGAAAAGACACCTTGTGGGGGGTTCACTCGCACTCCATGATGTGGTCATTCATTCATTCACTATTTCATTCACTCGTTCTTGGCTGAACCTAATGTCTTCGAAACACCCACATCAGACTGATTTTGGGGCGTGGGGTTGACCTTTACCAAGGCTAGGACTTGGCTGGACCCGCTTGAAACACAGAAAACCCCGATTGGCGCACTATCTTTAGGACTCTTGGTCGATTTCCGTTTGATTTTCCACTCCCAACATGGCCGTTTGTACTTCTTGTTTACTTACGAACTCTCGGCCTCATCCGTGTGAGGTTGCGAGCTAGGAAATTCCGCGAGTTCGTATCCAGTATTTATACTATTATATAGGTTATCCCTGATTAGGGACATTAACTCTTAAGTTCCTAACGTTTACAGAATGAGAACATGTTTTTAATTACAGGCCAGGAGTGATTCAAGACTTTATTTTCCAATCCAAGCTTTTGTGAGTGTTCCATAGATGCCAAATGGTCACCTCAACACATTCAAAAGAAGAAAGAGCCATTACGGGACTGGGATTTAAAGCCTTAAAAAGTTACAAATTTTCAAGCTTTTGACTTTCATACTTTATCGATCGTTTATATTGTTTAGATTTGAAGACATTCGTTAACAAAAAAATTACAACTGGCAGACAAGAGTGTACAATTTGGTTAAAGCAATGAGCTATATTGCTATGTTCATTGATGCCGGATTAACAATCAATTAAAGTTGATGTTCCCACAATGGGAAAGGTAGAACCTTTAGGTACCAAAAATTACCTACAAAGGATGTTGACGTTGTGTACTAGGACCTTACAATTTTCTTAAGTAATTGCTGTCATTTTTAAAAACAAAGCATTTAGCCCTCTAACTTGAATGTTCTCGAAATGGGTTTTTCATGTCGGTTTTTTGATCGGTAAGTGTCTCAAATTAGATCACGCAACTTCTCATTGCAAACTTCGATGTTTTGCGCCGTTGCACCTATTTAAGCGTTTTGGATATGAATAAAAAATTCGATGCCAAGTAAGAGCAAAACTTTTTCGAAGTCTTTCAAAATGAAATTCTACGTCGATTTAAAAGTAATAGTAACTAAGCACAAATAAGTATTTTTTATTGACCAATGTAGAAAAGGCTTCATAAGTGAATTTTCACACGCTAATCCATGAGGTCGCTGCAATTGGGAAAAAAATCATTCTTTGGACATTGGTATTTGGAATGTGGATTTCTGGGTTTACAGTACCTACATGTTGAGAACCCCAATGAAAAGAAGTATACAATATTCATCACATACAGTATACTTCCCAAGGGAACAATGGATGCACATCCAATGACCTCGCTGAAGATCCTCTCAACAGTCATACCCCACTCAAGAAAAGGTGAATAAAAGCAAGGGTAACTGACGAGTACCGCCCTTCACCACCAGGGAAAACCCTACGGACTACTATGGGGACTGTTTCTGTTTGATCTTTTTATTAGGATTTCTCACTGGCGTGGAAAATTCGAGATGTCGAGGTGAAAAGAGGTACGTGTTCCCTTTTGTACGAGACCTTGGAACGTGACAACGCGAACCCTCAAAAATCGTCCTCATCCAAAGAGTCGCATTCTACGATGGGAAACCAAACACTTTATTCCTTCATTCGTGGCCTCCCAAAACAAATTAGCTTTGGGAACAAAGACCTCAAGTTTTTAATTATTCCGCAGAACTCTTTTGAAAGGAATTGTCACTTTGCATAAAGTTCGTTATGCTAGTTCCGCAGAACCGCGAAGTATGAAGGACATGAGACTAACCAAGTTTTCAAGGAAATAAGTTGGACTCCCTATCTCTATCCCTTGTATGGGACGCATTCAATTAGTCGTTTCCATGTATTCTGTTTACAACTGTACTGTGCTTAATGGTTATGCTTAGTAATGTACGTGTGCGCCATTCCTGCTTAAAATTCGGGGGAACAAACCTGCGATAAATCACGCACCCCCTCTGTTCTTGTTTTCTTTACTATTGCTTTCGCCATTTCGTCCTCGACAATGAAGGAAGATGGTTCCTCGACCAACCCTAGTGTGTGTGTTCTAATTTCACTTCCCCTGAAATGGTTCTCTCTCAGCTTTACAAAAGTGCACAATAATGACCTCATTGTAAGCTGAAAAGGGCGGAAAAGGAATTTCGGACCAAAAATTTAATGGCGAGTGGCCTTTTTTCTCTGCTTGAAATGACACCTCCTCCACCACCGTCTTGAATCCAAAGAGATTTTTCTCCTTTTTTGTTCTAATTCAACAACCAGGAAACTCATTATGCACACGGGAATTATATGCAAGGCAGGCAAATCTAATAGGTTTCTAAATACTGACACGGGTGGTTGCGAGTGAAAAGATTGTTGAAAAAGTAGAAATGGAACACAGTGATTTAGAGGACGTTACATATTATCTAAAGTTAAATAAAAACTGAGACGATAGCAAAACACAGACTTGCATTGTTATCTTTCATCAACATTTTCATCGGGAGGGCAAAAATGAAGTGGGCTGTCCTAAAAATGGGGAACATAGATAATTCAATTGAGAGCCTCTGAATTTGTAGATAAGTGGAATACGCTGCAAAAAATGTCAGCTTATACGCCTTGATCAGCGCCTCTTGTGGTCAAATTAAAACACGGTTGCCATCTAGTGGAGTGAGTATTAATGCCACCCTTTTGCAAAAGTTCAGGATTTTTTCTTCATGTATTTCTTTGTTAGTAGCGGCATAAGATTATCAAGATCGCATATTTAGGAGAATACTGTGAAGACGATGTGTAACGTTTTCCAAAGAGTGGCATTATGAATAAAGTCTGTCAGCTGTGTTTTAATTTGACCACAAGAGGCGCTGATCAGGGCGTACAAGCTGACATTTCTTTGATCATTGGTCCATTCATATTGATTCACCCTTTTCAAGAAGCCAAATAAAATCATATAGATTTACTTATTGCCCGTTTTGGTTACAATCAAAGCTGATATAACCTTTGGTAACATTGCCGCTGACCCCTGTGTGCAATAACCTGGGTCCGAAAATGGTGCAAGCCATAATAGCATGGCAAGTCCATCTCGTCGAATCCTAAGTAATCCTGCCGGATTTGATGAATGGCATCCAAGTCAAGCGGAACGAGGAGCCTTTATCATCTTGATCTCGTGGAATCAAGGGGTTTGGGATAGGCCAAAGGCCAGATAGAGAACAAAGGCCTTGAGCTCCTTCAATGTGGAAAATCTAATGACCTTCCATGGATTGACCAAGGCAACTTCGTACTGAGTACTTGAAGCTTAATCTTATACACAGAGGATCTTCAAGCACCCGCCTGTCACTCTTTACTACAGAGTAAAGCAGTGTACGAGTATGCCTTCCCCATGGAAAAAGGTATCATTGCTTTAACCTTGGTTTTCTGGGTCATGGCGCTGATTAAGAATTCATGTGATTTCTTTTGATATTGGGATACTGACTTCGGGAACAATCAAGGCCACATACCTCCAATCTGAGGGGAAAAAATAATAATTGTAGTTGTGTTCAGTGAGCAATGTCATCACTGCCGTTTCTTGGAGCGTGGAATGTAAATGGAAGTTGAGGTCTTGTGATAATGTTGGACGTGCTCAAAGCCTGAAAAAGCTCTGATGGTTGTGGTCCCACTGTTGGTCCCCACCCTGTCTCGACATGCAGAGGTCCCATTTTTCTCACCAACTGCTGTGAAATGTGTCAAACTGTCAGGAAGTCTTTTCAATTACTACTTACAACACTCAGTGCTGTAATACTGTTGTGGAACCATAATAAAAGAATAACAGCCACACGAAAACTTCGGACTGCTCTTCAGCACATTTTTGGAACGAAACGTGTCAGTCATACGGAACAAACCCGCTATTTACCAATTGTGTGGCTGGGCAGAATTTGTTGTCGATTTCAGGCCATAAAATTGAGTTATGGATAGGTAGCTGATGGGTTTCTTGGGAATGAATGAATACCCGTCCCGAGTTAGCCCTTGCCATTTATTTTCACTTGGAACTGGTACGCTCCTTCGAAATTTGACAATAGTTAATAAATGTGACACTCGATTTCCATTGTCAGGGAAAGAATCGACGCCTTTCAAAGGCATGGAGTGTGCAGTGTGTCACCCAAAATTAGATTATACTCACCCTATTCTTGCCTCACCCCTCTCATCACCTCAAAAGTGAAGGGTGTCGGTGAAGACTCCATTTTCCACTTGTGCCTCTTTCGTGAATGGGAACGAGATAACGACTACTATAGAATATTCATGGTGACATGTTAATAATTGAAAATGCGTTCCAATTCTCCTTTGTGGTTAAGTATTGGGGGCGGGGAAACGATGGAGTTTGCTCTATTGTTCGTTATTTCAGTCGAGGCTTTGAGAGACTGATCCAGGAAATCCTGAGTCCAGACAAGACACAGGATATTAAATTTCCTCGGGGGAAAAGCAATCGAGGAGACATTTTACTCGACTACTACAATATCTGTCGTGCACATATGTCATCTTTTGGAGATTATTTTTAGCTTTTAACAGGTGAAATTAATGGTCAAGTGAAACGATTACCAATCAGGAAATCTGGTATATATATCTGGTTTTAATTGGAACAAAGTGTCAACAAAAATTGATGGATCTTTCAACTCACCACAAAGCTTTTACATCCAATCTGCCTTATTATTTTTTGGTTTTTGATGTTATCGTGCCTTATTTTTTGCTCTTTGTACTTCTAATATTTACTTTCATTTTCCTCAAATCTAACTTTGACTTTTTCGAAAATCTCGGCTTCAAATTTTGGTTTAGATTTGATTTCGAAAGTTTGTTTTTTGTACCCGTAGTAGATTTTCAATATAAGATCAGGTCAACTTCATATTTGTGAAATGAATCGCAATTGTTATAATAATTTGCTAGCTCCTATACTAGCATTGATTTTCGATTTAACTAGTAATCTTTGTCATAAAGTGCGAACTCAAAGAAAACTGGATCATTGAGGCTTTCCTATACGGTCCTTTAACGAGCAGCTGACTGGGAGATCACAGTACATAAGACTGGGAGGTGACCTTAGTAATACAGCTCCAAAAATTGCACCCAGACACAAACGTTTGACCTATTTTCGATCTTCTCAATGTATATTGGACACGTAGGAACAGAAATTTTGTGTATTAAAGCTCAAAGGTTGCACGTGTTTTCCATTTCACTGGTTGCGCTTAAAGGACTCTATACTAAGAAGGATTGGAACTGAACCCTAGTACGTAAATATTGGAGAGGAACAAGTCAGCAAGTATCGTGCAAAATAAAGTGTGAAGGAGGTGCGAGCAGAGTCATAAAAATAGCCATGAAACTGACGTGCGTATCAAGGCCGTTTGAGAAAAAATATGGGGCCCTAAAATGCCTTTCAATGCAGGACATCTTACAATGAAGGTGGTACCGAGAGTGGACCTAAGTGCTGCCCAATGGACAAAGAATGTGTTGGCGTAATTATGAAATGGACCCAAGGTCTTGAAGAAGCACGCAAAGATCCAACGCCATAAATTGAATGTTGATTACCTCATCGATCAATGCCAGAGACCTATCCATTCGAAATTATTTCCACATCTAAACCTTTGGAACCCCTGAGTGGTTCCATTTGGAGAGGTGATCCTCAATTTTCTCATTAGGAGTTGCCGTGGTTCCATTTACTAAAGAAGTATTCGTTACGCTCTCTCTCTATTTTGGACCCATGTTGAGTGCGTTAGAGAACGAGACTGATGATGGCTTGTTCCATGTTCCTCCACGCTCTTGATCCAATTAGGCAAAAATGCTTTGCATGCTTCCGACTAATATGTCCAAGACAACAAGGGCGGGGCTCAATAAAAGTCAAGAGAGCATATTTACATTTCATTAGCTCTCAAAAACACATGAAGCACGTTCGTTCCCATTTGGCCTCGAAGCATGTTCCATGTTCCAAAGGTATTCCGAGTGAGTAGTGTTTTCTAGACACCCTTCGACCAACCATTCTTCAGGATATGACGCATTCATGGAATGGCAAAACTGGTAGCAATATGTTCCTAGTTACCAACAACACACTGGTTCTTAAACACCACTTTCTCTCTGAGAATAGCTCAATTTTCTCGCATTTTATTGATTTTTTTGTAATGCTATAATTCTCTCTGGGACCCTGGCCTGAAGTGGATTTCACCGTGAGAGGTCCAATATGTGCAAATTGGCACAGTTGACAGGTAAAATATTTGGCTTACAAGGCAAACCATTACTTCAAATGCCTGTCCCACGTGCTGAGTTGAAAAATGGCCTCGTTGGCTGAATTTTCGATGTGCCAAAGCGCGTTCCAAGCCGATCCTGCCATTACGTTCATAGATATGAACCATATTTCAAGATCCCAATCAGATTTCTTAATAGTATTTCGACCATGATGAGCCGAGAGAAAACAAAAGCACCACGAAAAAAAAACCAGTCTCTCTACAGAGAAAGAAAGCTCAGTGGTGGGTCAGTGAAAAAAAGCCGAGAAGGCGCCATAAATTAAGTCCAACAATGACGGGTTGGGTGTGTTAATCCACGGACTCAAATAAATTGAGTGGATAAGAAAATTGAGTCTTGCCAAAGACCCATGTATCAAGGAAATGGCAAGATTGGAACACGCACCAACCAATGAGGAGCTTCCAGACTAATCTCCACCCCCAATAAACGTAATGAGAAAACATGGGAAAAAGTTTGTTCTGTTGTGTGATTTGTTGGTTGCGTCAATATATTTTTGATGTATTCTAAGGTTTAGCTTGAGTTTGGTGAGAAGTTAGGAACAATTGATTACGTAACTAGAACTCAAAACGCGCTCTTTGAACATTAAATCTAGATTTAATCCGCCGTACTCGTTCGTATAAGATAAAAACCTTTTAAAGTTAATTTCTTTTTGATAGATATGAGAACACAACACTTTTGCAATGTTTTCAGGTGGTTATGAAACATATTTATGATTTCACATTGTGATATTGGGAATAATGATTTCTTTCTAGTCCTGAAGATAAAAGATTCGTACTAGTGAACTCTCAATGCGTTCGAGATACTCACAAAAACAAGATAGATATTTTTTTAGGTTACGCAGTTTTGCATTTTTTAGGAACACAAGCCCCGAAAAACAAATTTAAAAATACCTATACTAGATATAACATTAATAGTGTCAAAAATGATAAAAACTCTCTTGATGTACAGGTTTTTAATTGCAAAAGAGTCTCGGGAATCATAAGTAAACAAGGTTCCGATGAAAACAAACCCCAAACCCCAACACAATTCATTCCCTAGCTTTAAAAACGAGTGTACTGTACATCTAAAAAAGAAGAGCAGAAGCCAATAACAACTGGAGAATCGTGAGTGAAATCTGCTAGCACAT
>CM021312.1:169818-200599 GCA_010645155.1 Tigriopus japonicus | reverse complement strand
AAAAGAAGAGCAGAAGCCAATAACAACTGGAGAATCGTAAGTGAAATCTACTAGCACATTTATCATGGGCCAACAGACACTTGAGATGATGGAAATGATATTTCTGATCAAAACATTACATCCATCTCTTCTGTTCTGGGATTTCTTTTTCCATTAATCAAACGAATGACTTGGCAGAAAAAATGTCGTCTTTGTCTGCTAAGCTGAATCCACATCGCACAAAAGCCAACGAAAAGCTTTCTAGCTTGTCTTTTTTCCGTTCTCAAGCTTTGTACACCAAGCCATAGAAACCTCGCTCGACCCACGAAATGAATTGAAATTTGAAATTTCCACTCTGTTTCATCACCTCTCTTGTTTCTGCCGACAACCGACAAACTCGTCATCGTCGTCTCATTTTCGCTGACTTTCGACTTTTTCAAGTGCATGAGACAAGCAACTTTCTTCGCATGTCAAGGGCTCTCTCAACTTCATTAGAGTCAACAAAATTTGCATGGATCCTCCTTCACACATCTGTCGGTATTCAAATTTCAAATTTGAGACTCGTGATTCAAGATTCGCTTGGAATGCAAAATCATGCTTGCTGAGCTTCCATATTTCCACGAGAGGGATTGGACGGAGAAAAATGTTCCATTTGAAATGGAACAAATTACTTCGGCTGTCCCTGTCTCGTTCTTATCTTGGTTTTCCCCTCGTTCTAACCAGCTACTTTTTTGTGTTGCTTCATTGGATTGATTAAACGACATCCATTAGGCGCACAGACGAAGAGGGCTCATTTTCATTTCCAAAGCGAACCACCCACCCAAAAAACCTCCCTCTGGTCTTTCTTTTCCCTCCCACCCTCTTCTTGGTGTGCTTTATATCCTCCTCTTTCTACTTAGGTCTCTATGACCAAGAATGAGGCCCTATTAGTCCGAAGCACCCTGTTAACAACGGGACTGGTCATAGATATGATGGGGTGAGAAGGGTCTTATTGTGAATGGAGCTTCCCATACCATGCAGGTATATATCTGTGGGTTCTAGAGGGGGTTGGACGAACAATGTGCCCCTTGAAACCGGAGACATCGACTTTCATTAATAAAGACACCGCTCAGGGTTCCCTTTCTTAATTAAAAGAAGTATGGCCACGAACCCCCTGATCGGGGGAAGGTTTTCTTAGGCATTTATCCCCCAAGGGTCCCTCTTAAGAAAGGTCCTCTACCCCGACAAGTAAACCCTATATGGTATAGTGTCCATTAGCGAAATCTAGGCCAGAATGTCCATTGACTGCCATTTCCTTCGTGTTTGCCAATCTCCAAAGGACCACATTTTCTGTTGAACTCTGTAGCTGAAAAAATGAGTATGGTCTTGTGTAAAATTTCTATAACCCTTAAGTTTTCATTTGATCGTCAAATGTCACGCTATTACGAGTTTCCTAAAACGAGATCTGAGTTTTCTTTGTTTTTCTTAAGCTATAATGACAGAAAAAAGAGAGAAATTGAACCATTCTATTCCATTATGGACGTGATAAGATCTTTGAAATGGGAACACTCGGCCGTTCCAAAGCTTCTGCATGGTTATGTTCCAAAATGGAGTGCAAATGGGTCCCTTGTTGCTCTCACTCGACCGTCCCAAGTAGTCCATGTAGTAATGCTCAGGCATTTGTATTCAATTATGATAAGCAGCCTGCATTCACAACTTTATGAGGGACATGATTCACCCACTATTGGAACAACGTCTCCTTGTTCCCACTGTCTGTCTGTCTCCCCAAAGTGTTCCAGGTGATTACCACTCACTTTGAGCCCTATTCTGAAGTGTTTTCGTTTCATTCGGCATGAATAATATCATAGTGGAATTCCAAAGTGTGCCTCATTATAAAGCGACCATGAATTCGTTGGGCGTTTCACAGGAACTTGGAGCAGAATTATTGTTGGTATTGCCCATTATTCTGCAGACTTTTATCGCCTAGTTTTCAGTGTTTGAATTTCTCCCTCGGGAAGCATTGCTGTCTCCGAACGTTTGATAGGAGTAGAACTGGTCCTAGTTTGAGAAGAATGAACCCTGGAACAGAAAATACAGACATCCCTTTTCCAAGAGAACTCTAACTCTCGTTTTACTATTTAAGGGGACAGTTTGAATTAGATGGGCCGAGTGTTCCACATAAATTTTACCGGAAGCAAACCAATAAAAACAAGGTGAACGCTTGACAAAACTTAAAGATGTGGATCTTATACTCGTACACGTATGTTCCGTCACTTTTGCCAACATTCCCAAATTAATGTGAAGGGGGTGGTTAATGTATGTGTTCGCAATCTTCGTTCCATTCAGGGAAACATGCCAGATCAATCATTTTCTGCCACACCTAACTCCCACACGTGAGACCCTATCAACTACCCTGCAATCCAAACTCAATAACAAGTACCTCGTTTACCATTAAAATAAAAATGGCAGGGGCTCTAAGCTTAAAAAAAGTCCGTTTTACCATCTCCATTTGACTTCATTTGAACATCCAACCGAGTGGTCTGTTTACTCATGGTTCTCGCACTTCCGTTAAAGTACTTCAGCGTAGATTTACGCCTAACACGAGGTACTTCTAGTAGTCGGCAGTGCTTGATCCCACGTGTTTGGCTTTGTATGGCGTGTAAACAATGTGGCTTTTGTGCCACGAAAAACCAGCCATGCAAGGGGAACATGGAACAAGTGAGCAACATACAGACTGGAGGCTCCATGCATGAAGATCAGGGGAGAAAATTGGCGATTATGATCCACTGTTGGAACAAGATATGCTGTTCTATGCTAGTTCATATCAAAAGATTTCTGAAGGAGTCTTCAAGCAAAGGGGAAGATCTCTGGAATGAGACATGTTTTTAAGGAAAGGATTCGAAGATGTCTCGAAAAATTGGGGTTCTTTGAGGCTGTTTTTGCAGTGATAGTCTGGCCATGGAGAGGGGAAACTCAGGGTTTGGGGTGTTGTTCCATGTGGGACAATGAGTTAGATTGGGTGGTTATGGCACACATATACTCTCTCTCTTTCGCTTTCTTTGGAGCTGAACACGGAAAGAGGACTCTATGTACGTATGTGTGCATTCTCGTTCTCGCTCCATTGAGAAATGAGAGTGCGAAGCCGCACTTTATGATGAGATGGAAGGAATTGAGGGAAGAGCCAGGCGTTGGATGGATATCAATGGCCTCGGAAAATGGATTAGATTACAGGCCAAATATTTGAGAATCATAACGTGATGGGGTTGTGGTGCATATGGTTAGTAGATTTGACTCTTGAATATGTGAGTGTGTGTGCCTTTGAGTACCATACTTAGTGACATTCCATGGCTCAATGTCAAGACAAAATCACGACAACATCAATCAGAGCTTCCTTGCATTTTCAAGCACCCCTTCACAAAGTGCCCACATTACAGGGTGCGCCCTTCAAATTGGACAAAGAAACTACACATGTAGCAATATTAGTAATTTTGGATGGCTTTTTTTCCTCTTTTTCTATTTCTTTCCTTTTATCTACTTAAACTTTATGGTTGGTGACTTCAATTTTCCGGCTAGCATTGTAGAGTGGGAGGTTAGTCCGGATGGGTACATTCCCATTTCGAAAACGGCGTCATCCGTCTTTCGAAAAATTAGAAGAGTTTGCGATCTTGCGTAATCTCTCTCAACTCTTTGGTGTTGTTGCAACCAGAGCAGAGAGTGTTCTGAACTTAGTTTTTTCCAATGACCCTGATCTGATCCAATATGTCCACGTTGCCCCATGTAGTCTTTCAGATCATCACATTCTTGAGATAGGGTCGACCATTACTCAAAAGCCGGGGAGGTCTAGAGTTAAAGGTGCTCAAAAGGTGGGCATGGCCAAGTTTAAGTTCAGAGATGAACACTGGCCCATTATTGTTGAAAGATTAGGCGAGTTGGACTTGATTTCCATTCTAAAGCAGGAACCATCAATAGATAAAGCTATAAATAAGCTAATTTCACTTTTTGACGAGGTTTGTTTGTCTAGTGGTATTCCAGAGATAGTGGCAAAAAGTAAGTCATTGTCTAGAATTCCAAAGGTTAGAAATAAGTTGTTCAAACGGAGTTGTCAGATTTCGAATAGACTTCGACGTACTTCAAATCCATTTGTTGTAGCCAGCCTCCAAAGCAAATTGGATGTGGTCCAATCAAAAATTAGGGCCTCCATTGATTCCGATCAGTTAGAGAAGGAAAGTAGAGTGATCCAGGAGGTTAAGACTAATCCAAAGGCGTTTTTCTCGTTTGCAAACTCAAAGAGAAAAATGATTAGCATCCTGTAGGACCTTTTGAGGTCGACGGTAAAACCGTCAATTTTAGTGAGGTTATGGCCAATATGCTAGAGAGATCAGTTCTCAAGTGTATTTTCAATTCCAAAAAGGGTAGACAGAGTAGACCATGACTGTAGCAATGTTGTTGATGAGACTGGCATTGATAGTCAGGATAATCGATTGGAGGATCTGGTAGTCACAGATCAAAATGCTTTTGAGGCCATCAAGAGCTTAAAGCTCTCAAGTTCTCCTGGACCTGATGGTGTGACATCTCAGTTTCTGATGAAATGCTCACATATTGTTGCCCCAGTTTTCTCCTATTTGATGCGTTGCATCTTAGATCAGGGCAAGTTTCTCTCCTCTCTAAAAGTAGCTCATGTCGTTCCAATTTTTAAGGGCGGAGATAAGTCACTCCCTAGTAATTATAGGCCTATTTCTCTGACCTCCAGCGTTGCAAAGGTTTTTGAGAAGATTATGAAGTCCAAGCTTGTAGATTATTTGGAAGTGCATGATTTAATTTCTTCTGGACAGCATGGGTTTCGAGCTCATTTTACTACAATAACCCTATTGGTTGATCATATTGAGCAAATCATTGAAGGGCTCGAAAGCCACGAGTCAGTTGATGTAGTCTATCTTGACTTTGCCAAGGCCTTTGATAAGGTAGATCATGGTCTTTTGCTCAATCAACTCAAAGAGTTTGAGGTCCAGGGTAAGGTCCTGAATTGGATTGATAGTTTTATAAGCGACAGGAAGCAAATAGTTAAAGTTGAAGGGTCTTTTAGCGGCATGTATGTTGTCAAGTCAGGTGTTCCGCAAGGTTCAATTTTAGGTCCGCTCTTGTTTATTCTCTTTATTGCTCCTCACCAGAAGTTTAGAGCAAAAGCCAGTGTTTCTTCATATGCTGATGACACAAAATAGTTTGTGGAAGGAATGGTCAGGACTCAAAATGTTTAGTAGATGACTTGAAGAAAGTCTACTTTTGGGTTGGCAAGAGTAACATGGCATTGAACGGGATAAAATTCCGCACAATGACGTATGGGGCGTCAAAATTAGATGTTCCGCTCAAAGACAATGGAGGTTGTGATATTGAGCAGGTATCGTCCATGAGAGATTTGGGAGTTGTCGTCCAAGATGATGGAAAGTTTGATGAGCATATCCAGTTGAAAGTGGGGAAGGCATTTCAAACGTGCGGCTGGATCTATCGCACTTTCAAGTCCTGAGATAGTATTACGATGCTAACTCTGTACAAGTCGATTGTTCAGCCGCATCTTGAATATGCCTCACCCATTTCGGCTCCAATGAGTTCAGCAGGTTTGCAAAAGGTCGAGCAGGTCCAAAGATGTTTTACTAAGAACACCACAGGAATGAGAGAGCTCTCATATTGGGAGAGGCTCAAGAAGTTAGGGCTGTACAGTACTCAGAGAAGGTATGAAAGGTATCTGATGTATGTCTTTAAGAGCGTTCATGGGCTCTGTCCTAACCCCGGATTTGAGATCAGTTGTAGCGATCGTAGAGGTTTTACGTGCGCTCTGAGAGCACCTCCAAATCCAAAGGAATCGAGGCTAGTTCGATCAATGAAGTCCTCCTCTCTTCTTTATCGGGCTCCTTCATTGTTCAATTTGTTACCCATTAGTCTTCGTCGGGAATATGTAGGAGCTGATCCTCTTACAGCATTTAAGGCAGGATTGGACAATTTTTTGAATACTATTTCTGACCAACCCACTATACAAGGGTTGTATAGATCTGCCAACAGTAACTTGTAGCGGTATTGAAAAATCCGCCCCCCTCCCCACCTAAAAATAAATAAAAAAATAAATAAAATCAAGAAACAATACTTTGATCAAAGCTCTCCCCCTTTAGTGATTGCCACCTAACATATTCCATCCTTGGTTTTCGGTCAGAATACAAGTCGAGCCTAAAAAAAACGTTAAACATCCATGGGTACAATTAGATACAGGTACAATTACCCCCACGGATAATAATTCGCGAATAAATCTGTTATAATGATCATTATTAACATTGAAAGTTTAGATAGGAATTTGATAAAATGAGTTGAAAAGTAACTTATTTGATTTGAACATTTGTTTTTACCCTAGTATACCTTGTCCAATTTCAAGTGCCGCACCCTTTACAGTAGATCCAAAAATATCAGCAAAGTTGCCACAAAACATAGAACAACTCCTGAAACTACAGTTTTATGATAATTTTGGTTGAATGAGAATCAAAGAGCATAATTTTCAGAGTATAGATTTTCTTTCTGCTTTGGAAACTGAGAAAAACATTCTTGCTTTGTTTGATCAAGACGAAAAATGTTGGGAGGACACCCAATTTTCAGATAAATTTAATCCCCTTTTAAGTTCATTATTTTTGGTCAAAAATTAGACTATTGACAGAGCTTAATGTTAAATCGCCACAATATCAATCAGAGCCACCTTGCGTCTTCAAGCAGTCCATTTCAAAGTGACCAAAAAAGGGTTAGAAATTGGAGGGTTGTCATGAAACTTGGAATTACTCTGGAAACAAAAGCTTAACATCATAACTAGGGGTGCAGATTTCTGGCAAATGAAACATGCCTTTTAGGCCCAAAAAATGGTAAATAAAGCGTCCAAAATGGCAAATGAAGTGGAAAAATAAACAAAGAAATGGCAAATAAAATGGCAAATTGAAACGAAAAATTACCGAAATATAGCAAAACTGGCCACTAAATTCGGAAATGAGCGTTATGTTTTACCAATAATAAGGTGGAATGCTAGTGTATGAACATTTAATAGAAAATATTTTGATTCTGTTGAATATTCAGTTCACACTTTAAAAAAATTTTTTGGGCAAGAAATTATTTTGCCTATTTTTTGCGCAAAAAACATTTTTTCCTTTGATGTGGCCAAAAAACGACAAATTTTGCATTACATTGCCCAAAAACCGACTAATTTTGTATATGTTTGCCCAAAAATGGCAAATAAATACAAAAATGACAAATAAACTTTAAAAGCTAGCAAATAGCAAATAAACATGTTTTTGGGCATAAAATCTTATTTGCCTGAAATCTGCATCCCTAATCATAACGTTGACATAAATAAGCAGAATTGACTTGTTGTTTTTTAAAACTATTTTTATTGGTCCAGATTGCATATCCAGTGTCTACACACTATTCGAAGAATAGAATTCTTACTTTGATTGCATGCAGTCTCCAGTAAAATAACTTGGATCACCTAATAAACTCAATGATTGCTTCGTCGCTAATTCCTTTGCAACCCCTGTAAACCCTCTTTTGCTTCTTAATTAGCCAATTTTGATAAAAAATGATAAATTAATATCTATCAAAAAAGAATTGTCAATTATCTTACTTTCTATGGTCATTAATTTTGAAATCTTCATTGCATTTATATTTCCATTCATGTTCCATAGATTGAGTTCCCTGACAACTGTTGCAACATTGTTTGGCAATTTGTAAGACTTCTTCAAGAATCTCGTTCCTACATCAAAAGAGTCAACTTATTTTTTAATATACCTACCCTCGTTGAAAGTTGGAAAATGCTTCGGAAGTTGACGGATTCGAGCTGTCCTCTCACATTCCACGGATGATTGGTCCAACTTTGTCAACGATTACTGCTTGTCGAGGGAATTGGAACAACATCACAACCAATAATAAACGTAAAACTCCTCGTTCTTCCCCCTTTTATCTCGCTTTCTCTCCCCAAAAGTAGCAACAATTGAGCAACGTGCCCGAGGAAGCAAGAAGCATTCTCTTGAAGAATTTAGTTGGAATCCCGGCTCTGAAGCAAAAAATAAAAGAATCTCGAAAGAACTCGAATAAAGGGGAACACATGAAAGGTTCACAGCGAGTCGACAACGCGAAGCCATTCCTTTTTCTTTCCTCTCGGAATTGTGCCTCAAAGTGAAACAAACAAGTTTGCTCAGACGGATTGCTTTGATTGGCTTCTTCTGTGGAATTTGGAACCTTAATCTAAATGAGAATCTGGTTTAAAGGACCGGAGAAAAAAGGGACTCTCTTTTGCGACGGAACGCTGACCAAATACCCACGCCTTCAAATCAATCTTATGCTTGGGATTGGGCGACAAATTGATCCATTCAAAGAGTCCTTTTCCCTGCCCAAGGTTCCAATCTGTCTTCAAAGAGCGGTTCCAAGGACTTTTTCATCCTCCTCAAACCCAAAATTTGGGACCAGAGAGAAAGAGAGCCCGAGTGTGTGCAACATCGTTTCAAAAGGATTTCAATTTCCGACGTGAAGCAGATACGTAGAAAACTCGTCCTAGTAAGTTTTGTGTCAAACATCCCCCTGTTCAATTTCCCCCTTGAAGTCCAAATAAGAATGGAACAAGGTCCTGTCCTCCCCTCTCCTTACTTTTTGGTATTCCTCGTTCCTTTTCTACCTCCTCAAATTTTCAATCTCGGACTTTTCTTGACAGGACAAAGGAGTTGAGGAAAATCGAAATAATTAAAACTTTCTTTGTTCAAGAATGAGAGTTCTATTTCCAGTTTAAATATAAGGAGACATTGCCATAATCACTTCTTTGAGTTAGATTGAAAGTTACTTTTCGCTCTTGTCGTCTTCTTAATGGTAATACTTTTGGGTTATGATGTTTTCGTTGCGCATAAGTCTACTTCAAAGCAACCTGGGCGGAAAAAAGATTGTAGGTATTTAAAAATAGGAAGATAGTTACCTCATGTAATTATGGCAGTTTATTGTGGTTGGATTTTTTTTGAAGTAGAAAGTAATGTTTAAACTATGTGCCCAAAGAGGGGTCGCTCCTTGAGTTGAGAAGTTGTAATAAGGCCAATTTGTGATGTTTTGTCTGTGCTCAGTTAATGTTGCTCACCCCAATTTAGTCTTTAGTTTCCAGAATTCACCTTATCTACGAAAAGATAGTTATTCTTTCAAATTTATAACGAGCAAAATTTGATGCGTAGAACATCGTTTGCATCAAATAAATGAAAAAAGGAACCTTAAAAAGAAACCCGTTGGCAATAACCAGAACAACAGTTGGAACCAGTCAACTTTTTTAGCCTTGGAAATGAGAGATTGTTTTCGAAACCCGACACCGAATTTGAAAGGCTTCACATTTCTTATCAGACAAAGGTCAAAAAGAATAAGGCAAAAGAGGTTCAGTTCCATTGTCCAAAAGGGAACTTCAATTTGACCTTATGAAAGTGCAAACTGAACATATTTGGTTACTCCCGAAAAACATTGCTCTTAGATTTACAATGTCTTTACTTTCCGTGTTCAAGTTACTGAAGCATTCGCTTGAAGAATTTGTCTACAATTACATTTCATAAAACATACCAAACCTTAAAGTAGGATGTCATAACAAGAGATGAATTCCTCCACATTCTTGAAATAAGTAAATACAAAAGTCCAGCTAAAGCTACACCCTCAGCGAAGATAAAGAAGTAAAGCCCGTTATCACAGGTTTCTTTCAACGTGCAAAGGTTTTTCTTTCATTTCCTGTCTTTTCTTCGCTTTTCGGTGTTCAAAGAAAGAGACCCTCGTCTTCTTCTTCCTCTTTTCCTCGTCATGTTTCATTTCATTTTCGACTCGTCGACTCGGTGAATGTACCAAGTTTCACCGGGTTCCATTGTTCCAAAGTGACGTCTACTCGTTGGAAAAACAGAACTTGAAATTCAATACGATCTCCAAAAGTGGTTCATCACGTGTTCTCTTCATAGTAATCCCTCCCCTTTTTGGACGGATTTTGTCGTTCTCACACTTTTATGACAAAGCGAGTACATAAAGGTCATCGGATAGTGCTCAGTGGTCTTTGGGGAGGAGAAGGGTGTGGGGATTAAGGCTCAAAAACAGTCTGGAAACGGCCATTCCCGCTTCGTTCTTCGAAAACATTTCTTGTCTTGGGTTTCTAATCAAACAACCACGAATGTCGTTTGTGCTCTCAAGAGTGCAGCTGAAACCCCAAACCCAATGTACCAAGTGTTGTTTTCGCATTCCCCCCTTAAGACTTCAATGTGTCTAATTTGGCGGAAAAAATCTGAAGAGCCCAATGGGCCAATCGTAAGACCCAAATCGTGCCATGGATGGTAAAGCAACGCGAATCGGATTGAAGAGAATGGCATCAAACAAGGAATATGATCCCTTGGAGATCCAGGATTTCCTCAGAGGAGCAACTTTCTTTTTCGATCAATACATGAAGGCGAAACCCAACCCCCGAGATCGAACTGTGAACTTGAGCTCGGGTGTTGTCTAGTCGTCGAGGATATAATGGAGGAATTAGTGACGAGTCTCAAATCCATGAGTCATCTTTTGGGTCATGGGAGATTACGATTATCGGCAATTCTTGATCAATAGCCCAAGGGAGGTGGGTCGAAAGCTCTCGAGACTCGCTTGATCACCTCCTTTTACGGCCAGAGTATTCTCTAGTACCATAGAGTACGTAATTGAGCAGGATTTGAGAGCGAGGGGTGAAGCGAAATCTGGCCATCCTCAAAAACCACAATTCATATCGAGGGTGAGATCATTAGAGGACAATGGACACTTTTATCGGGGATGTTATGAATCTCTAGGGTCCTTTGAAGGGCGATAACTCCAGTTCATTAGGGGGCTTCCATTGACAGCCAGAGTTGGATAGAGGTAATAGAGACGAAAAGAATTCGTTAAAATTTGTATTTCATACACTTTCATGGATTTACGTTGCGTACGTATGAGAAGTGGAGTACATAATGGTTGTTGTATTGGCTTGGCAGAGTGCAATATCATAGAAATTCTAAAACATCGTTGACACAAAATCCTCTACTGTTCGACATAGAAAAGCAGGAGAAAACCGAGATCTAGCTGATTGTCAGGAACTGAAACCAAATTGAAGGAGCTTTCCTGTCCTGCTACGGAGAGGTACCGAAATTTAGAGCCCGCAATGATTGATCGAACGATTTTGGGTCGAATTGGATTTGACATCAATCTAGATTAGGTGGACTATAATACCGTTGTTGTATATGTCGTACGAACGTACTGCTACCAAAGAAGATAAATTGGCTTATTTGCCCAATGCCAAAATGGTCTGAGACAAACCATCAAGTTCAGTTTGCTGCCATAGAAACATTTATCACAGTCAGAACAATCAAATGAATGAAGTTGTCGGCATAGTAGACCAACTAGCAGAAGGAAGGAGAAGAATAAGCAATCGTGGTTTTCCGTAGGATCCAACTTATAGACCCCTTATGCTCAAAGTTCGAGTTGACAGCCCTCAAAACGATTTCCATTACCACAAGACACGAGAGTAAACACTGACGAAAACAAAGAAAGCACTGGAACACTGACAAATCCGAGGAAGAACAGCACTGTTTGCTGTGGCCAAAGCTTGCGCGCACTCGCCTACAAAACAAAGGAGAGAGGGCGCCCCGTTAGTCAATAGTCAAATATATTGCTCTTAGTAAAGCCCTCACTGCACTGGGCTACTGAGGTGGTACTTACTGGCTCGTTCAAGCTGAAAATTCCAGAAGAATTCCTCCTGCCTTTGGTCGCCTTTGTGGAGGTCCTCCGATCCATGAGGGTTGAATGGACAATCCCCAGCTTTGGCAATCAGAGTTACATTCTTTTCGCCCAAATCAAGGGGTGTCAAAAGAGCACAAAGACGACGGGGTGAGTTGGAGGCTCTTTGATGGGGCGAGATGATGAGATACTGGGCACTCGCCACATCTCCGTAAATGCGACTTTTCGAATGGATCAAGTCTTGTGCGTCTCGAACAGGTACGGCCGATTGCTCAATGTGGTCCATTGAACGGGGACTGGACTCGAACCACCCTCCATGGCATGAGAAATCTAGGAGAAAAAGATGAGGATGAGTTGCCAAACGTGGTTCCGCCTTCTGGCGTTATATCATTCAATCTGGCTATAATGAAGCCTAGCTAATAATAAATGAGATGAGATGGGATACCCCCCAGGGGTCAGAGCGAACTGAAAGGGTTGAATGACTTATTAGTCGCTCTCGAGAACGCTAAATTGACTCTGATGGAAAAGGGGCGAACAAGATGTCAGAGCCTGAGGTGAGTGAGGGCTGCCGAATCTGGCACCATTTTTCCATTATTTTGATGCTAATTGATTTACCCAATTCAATTGAAAGAATTACAACTCTTACTCCGGAGCTTAGATTGTTCCTTATGATGGCTTATTAAGATATTCAAGATGAATTAATGCTTTATATACTTTTCATCTCATCGATCTTCGTGAAGGTGTAAAACCGCGTAAAACTATTTATCCTGTCTAGCAACCCTGGCTAAAATTGGTGTCTGGTTGGCTGCAGGGCGGTCTCATTCAATCTCTTGTGGCCATATCCAATTTAGGAGTGTGTCAATTAGAAAAAGGGTCATCCAAATGGACAGGAATGACCCAAGAGAGCTCCCGGTCCATTCCAACCCTTGCTTTGTGTTTCTCTCTGTGAGCTCGTGGGCCTGCGTGTAGATTGCTATCATTAACAAGAATCCTCTAGAGACATCCCACAATTGGAATGAGTCATGAACCTCCCTCTTCAAGACGGTTTACTTCCGTCTCCATGCATTTCTTTAAGACTCACTCTCTCTCTAAAACATCCTCCATTTCACTCACTTTCATTATCAAGATCCCATTAATAATGGTGAGCCAAAGTTTGGATGGTTTTTTTTCGAAAGCCTCAAAAGCACTTTGAAAGGTTGGATTATCTCCCTTTCCTCGTGGTTCTCTTTATAGGATTATCTCAAGTTACATGGTAGTGATGGCGGTGGCGGTGGTGGTGGTGGTAAGACTCCAAGAATTGAATGATGGACAAATTGAGTTATCCATCCGTTGTTAAAGGCTCGCTCGAACTTCATATCTAGGGGTTCGTTTGGTTTCGCTTTCCAAAAACCAGACCCTCCCAAACCGATCATCCTTCTTGTTCCTATTCCCCTAGTGGAATGATGTACTTGCTATAACAACTTTGAAGTCTCGACGCTTCATTTCTTCAGTATTGCGTTTATTGTTCAATTCACGGAATCGAACGGGAGTCTAATCAAGATCTACCTTCAATCAGAAAGTCTTCCTTAGGATCGTCTCTGATTTGCTACAAAGAAGAACGAGGGCCTGAACTTTTTCTTTCCTCTTTTCCGATAGATATGAGCATTGAACACAGATTTTCACGAGGGAAAAGTTTTCGCCTCCCGAATTCCACATGAAAAGAAATGGCTCACTTTCTATTTACTGTCCTCGGATGAGGATTTTTGGCGATCACATCTTCGAAAACCCATTTAGTTGATCCTATTAGGCTCATAAAAATTCTGGCAAGGCCAGAAAAGGTTGTGTCGTCCTGACTCCTCAGAGCAAACTTTTACCCCTGGAACCATAGGACCAAGTGAAAGGACACACAGGCTCAAACCAAAAGGCCTCCAGACAGAAAACCCATTAATCGTTCACTTAGTCAAAGCTCCTTTTCGACACGCTAACTCCTCAAGGTTCCTCAATCCGGCCAATGATTGCTGACACGATGCTTCACTAATTCTTGGAGGAACTATTTCTGTTTCTCGTTCCTCAGTTCCGGTTACAAGGCTGAATAGGTCGTCATGTTAGCAAATGGGAGTATCTTTTAGACCCTTTAGACTCAGCCTTTACCATGGAGTTGGAGCCAGATTGAGTCGAGCATGTTTTCGCTACTCTTTGGCCAAGCTTTGGCCAACATTTCTGAAACAATCTCTTTACGAGACAAATGACTTTGGGTAATTTGTGGGACGTGGAAAAATGGGCTCCGAAATAAGGGACAAAATAAGGGCCTGAAGGTTCTTTTTCCAGGCCATTTCGCGTCGTGAGCTACATCTGAGGTTAGCATATTCATGCTTGTTTCCAGGGATCGGCTAAGCCTTCAAAAGGCCTCTGCTCCCCAGGGACTTTGTTCCATTCTTGGGAAGATCCTCTGTCGGTGTAATCTTGTGCCATTAAAAATGCTCGCTCCATTTGATTCTGGGTCTTTTTTCATTGGGATTTCATGCCAGCACGGACTTGAAGGCCAAAAATCTACGAGTTTCTTCAGATAGAAGTGAGTTGTTCGTTCTGCACTCAATGGTGGCTTGTTTTTTTGCCATCCCTCTATTATTTTTATCGCAAAAGTGGAAAAATTGATAAGATAAGTCCTGAAGGCGAGGCTGATGCGGATTGCTGGCTTTCTCGCTTTCTTTCCCATTCTGTGGTTCTTCCACTACCATTTCCACCATCAAGTGAAACCACCAGGAGGGCTGTGAGTGCTTGGGGAATAACGCTAAGCGAAACATTTTTGACTTGGAAGCGAATGAAAACAGCACAAAAACGGGCAAAAATCAAGAGTGGTTAGAACGTCTAAGCGTATGTTCCACATTTCGAGACCAAATCAAATTAGGTTTTTGACAGAAGGTGAGCTTTTTTCTAAAGATGTATCAGAACATAACGAACGTACTATATCAAGGCCTAAAAGTCTCCTTTCCAAACCGTTTTCCTCCCAAGAGAGTCAATTACGAGCGTACGGTTATCTGGAGCTCCAAGAAGAGATGCAAAGTCATTCATTTTCGATGGGATTCTGGTTTCAAGACAAGGCACCACTGACATAAGGAGGTCCTCGTTGGCTCGTTCCAGGCCAGAATCCAAGACCATCATTGGATGGTTCCATCGCAGATGGCTTTAGGCCCTTCCCTTTACCATCTCTACTTTCCTTGGGCAATTCTCGCTTCAAACACATTAAGGAAAATCTTTCAATTGTTTCCTAGACATTTCTCCCTTTGTAGTAGAGTTTCAACCGCACTTGGCTTTCGCCTCTATTTTTGCTCTAGAAAAAAATATTTTCAGAGAAAAGTGGGGCCCTTGAATGAGTTGACCTCGTTAAGTCCCTTGAGAAAGGCTTTTGATCTCATGGCGTCGTTTATACACGTTGAAAAGGTTTCATATGAGGACTTGCACTTTGAGACCTTATTGAAATCAAATAAGGGCACCATCTCAATTTCGACGTTTCAGCAAGGAATACATTCCCAAAGAAAAGGTCCATTTTCCAGTCCCGCTGATTCATTAAAATCTATCGGTCCAAGTTTTGAGTATTATAAAAGAGCCATCAAAAAAGTTTTCCTTTCGCCCATGACATGACATGGCCTCAAAAAATGAATTATCACCCCCTAGATAGACGGTTGCATGGAATCTCACAGCGGCCAACTTTTCTTCCATTAATTAGATGAACTCAAAATGAAGAGGAATTGCCGACAGCGTAATTTTCAAAAATGTTCCAAACTTGACATATTTTTCTTCAAGAAAGTTGTCAAGGCAAATCACAGCTCAACGGTAAAAAGGAAAGACTTTTGTATTTTACTCCTACATTTGTCCCAAATTAATCTTTTTTTTTTGACTGACGGAACTGATTTCGATCCTGAATATGCCAGCATTTTCAATTTCGTTTCAATTCTTATTCCCCACGTAAACATCATCAAGAAATTTTCAGATTTCGCGCATTCATGTCGGCATATCTTATTACTAAATTTACAGAGAACATTTAAATCCTTCTCAAAAAACGCACTACAAAAGAACTCTTTCTCCGCCACAATAATTTTTGAATGTCAGCGTTCGTCACAATATTCATTGCGAACTTTTCCCACTTGCATTTTCTGAAATGGAAAGTAATGTCAACTCAATGTTGCGATGACATAAAAACCATCTTTTGTTCTAGTTATTACGGGTTTATCCCAAACATCAGCATGAAACGATGGTGCAAAGAAAATGCAACGACACCAACCAATACTCTGGCTTGGCTTGAATTCCGCGCATTCAATGAAGACAAGAAATGGCGCAAAAACAGTTTTCCCACCTCGAAATTCCACTCCAATCACAGATGTACAGGCACACCAAAACCCCAGTGGCCATGAAAGCAATTCCTCTATTTCTGGGACAACCCACAGTGAGAGGAAGTGAGCCATTGCCTTAGATTTGAAGCCCTAGGCACCCATTTGGCAAAGAAATGCATTCATTCCTCCATCTTTCCCTTTGGACTGCAATTAAAGCTTAGTGGCAAACCAAAGTTTCAGCTTGAACCGGCAACACTGAACACTTTTTGAAAAGTAAACAAAGGAACGGAAACCTGTCCTGTTTAGGTAACTGTTGAAGAAGTCATTCATACTGTTAGTTTGTTGGGAATTGCATGTCTGAAAGTGGCACATAAAATCTTCATATGACATTTGCCGCTCCATGAATAAGAAGAAACCGTTGTGCAAGGAGATTCATGATTTGATAGGACGACATGGAGGTCCTGGAGTCTCGTTTAGGAGCTCCCTTGGTCTTTCTCTCCCTACCTTGTGTACCATGTGGGTGTAGGAAAGTACGTGACTACTTTGGTTGCGCTGTAATGCATTGTGAGAGGATTAGCAAAGTGCATCGCTAAGGGAACCAACCACGGCATGCAAATGCCCATCCCGTGTGATCATATGTAGCCAAGGATTTTGAAAATGTTCTATGTGGTACATGCTTTTCATATCGCTAGCTTAGAGGATAATCCCTCTGACTGAGGGATATATCTTGCTTTTTTCAATTTCTCATTCCTGTGATTTTATGCTTGTTTACGCTGACATGGGATCTGGTCAAATGGTTCAGTGGTTGCAAGAAAGATGGACTCGACTTTCTTGGGATAAGATGGCATTTTGCTTATTTCAAGACTAATCCTGGGAAAAAGCGGGCATTGCGAGTTCCCTAGGTTTTTCTGACTCGCTTGAAAGAGATTAGGAATGTAGATGAAAGACTCTTTGGCTGATCCTAATGGATGTACTACTTCCTGGGAGAGTTTCTCCTCTTTTTCGTCCGAAAACTTATTGAGAGTTGCCTTTTTGTGATAAAAGAAAAATGGTTGACAAGTACAGCATGACTGGTCAAACTTGCGCCATGGTTTGGTTCCCAATTCTCGGTCCTGTCAAAAGTCGACAGTAAAAATGGGAAACTTTAGTCTGGCGAGCCAATCTGGTGACCACCAGATGCTGGCCGGAAAAGAAAACTTTCCAGATTCTCAATTACAGGCAAGCCTTTTACATTAATTCGGATGTCACCCTTCAAACTCGTGTCATGGCTCCATTCAGCGCTTTAACATCTGTTGCTCGATTCCAATGCTCGAGTGGCTTGCCTACCTTGAATGCTCTGCTCATTCAGATAATCGGCCCCGGTCTCGAATCCATTTCCAGGGTTGCCTGAAGTGTCACCGACATTTGCACTTGTCTTCTTCCTCTCATCACAAAGTTGGTTGGAGCGAAGTTGGAACTTGGAATCTCCCGAGCAACCGAAAATGAGGTAATCACGGGGCAACGGGGGCCATCCAGAGCGAGAAGGCTGTTGGTGGTTCAAGTTGTTCTGACAATTAGTGAATGATTGGCCTGATTGGATTGCCAACGAGCCACTCGACAGCCCCGATCTCGGTCTAATCAGATATTTTCCCACCAAGGGACAACGTGAATGGTAGTGTTTCGAGCCTGGAATGGAAACAACAGCGCAAATAACGTGTCTGAAATTCAACGGAAGTGAGGGCGTTGAACCGATATTTCAAAAATCAGATATTCAGAAGACACCCTTGTTCCGGATTCTGAATTCCAGCCAGCCCTTTCCACTGAGCCACCCTCATTTCCATTGGCTGAGCATTTTACTAACTCCAGTTCCAGTCAATATTGCAAATGTTTTTATTTCAGAGTGGGGTTGAGCATTTTCTTGGATTTCGTGGTTCCACAAGTTCTCGTTTCCCCCTTTTCCCAAAGCCGTTTGTGAGCATTTAGTTCTTCTCTCTCATTTGAATCTAATCTGCAATTCAGTGGGCTAGCTCTCTTAGCATACATTAACCAAGACATTGAACAGAGAGGAAGAGCCCCCACGACAGCTTGTCCTTCACCACGCCAAAATCAATTCAAAGTGGAAATTTGTCGATGAAAGTTCCGCTTCATTCTCCGGGTACTTTGAAAAATCGAATTCCCGTGATCGTTCCGAAAAAGGTAGGCTTTTTTATGAGTTGGGTCAATCAATAGCGAGCTTACTTGGCTCCTATTGAGAGAGCGTCTCATCCCAGAAGATAAATGATCTGACTTACTTATCAGAGTGGTCTTGTCCGAGGAAACATCAAAGAATAGATGTGGATTGCAGGCTTCATCGCGATTCCTCGATAAGCGTCCCATTCGCATCGAGAGGATGTGGGGAGATTTTTTGTCCACCTCCATGCACAAGAATCCACTTTCACTAGAATAGAGAACCACATTTTAGCAATGTGAACGAACCCTATTTGTGTTGCTAAGTCCTAGCAAGTTAGAAAGACATTAGGAGATTAGTGAGGCTGTAATGGAAACTGAACCCTTATCACGTGCACTTTCTTGACAAGGCTTGTTGGCAACTCTTTGCAACTCCTCTTTGGGTGAGTTCAAGTGATTAAAATTAGTCAAGGTCATTCGTCGCAGTTGCTTTGAAAGGTTGTTTGTGACAGTCTAAGGGTGGTTTGATAAGTTCCTTTTCATTTAGCACAAGCAAAGTCTAATTGAAAGGCTCCTCCTTTTCCCCGAAAACCAGGCTCTTGAGTCAGTGAATATGCAAAGCAGATGTTCGACTCAAACTTTGTGTGGGAAAACCATTACCGAACATGTTGCAAGTTACAAGGAAGAGGGCATAAATAACCGTCTCTCTCTCTCTCTCTTTTGCTTTGTATATATATTCGCTAAACTTTGCAATTGCTAGAAACTTCCTCACCCCCCCAACAGTCAGAGTAAAGCCCTCCCTTCATTCATGTAGAACATTCATATACAAAACATGTATGAGGTTCCCCGCAAAAAAAGTTTCTCATCTCGTCTTAAGAATAGTAACGCCTCACCAAACTCTGAATCCAAGTTTCAAAAGGCCATCCCGGCCCAGATCCAAGACCATCATCCTCCATCCGCCCTCGGCTTCTTGACTCCACAAACTTCTCATGAGAGTTGATCCATAGATGTCAAGGGATAGCTAGATAGGAAACCTTCTCCCTAAACGGTCTGTCAGATCCAATTTCCAATTAGGCTCTAGTGCTCGAGACTTCGAATGTTGGCCTTCATCAGGTCTGGGCTCAAAGTGTTTTGCCACTCTAACTTGATGAGTTGGCGTGATAAGCAAGAATAACACTTTGGATGTATGATTGCAAAAAAGGCTGTTTGGTTTTGGTTGTCCGTGGTCTTTGGCATCTCGGGGAACCCTCAAGGGAGTGAGCAACCAGCAGCAATGGGAAAACTTATGACACTTTAAAGTTGCCTGAGGCATGATCGATCATCAGAATGAAATATGATGCTGGCCTTTTTTGCCTCAGCTCTTTGGCAGGCAAACTCCAGGGACGCCCTCGGCCTTTAAGACTTGGGGTTTCCGAGGCTTAAACAAAGCCCTCCCAACCCAAACACCCGACATATTGACAAGATTTTTCTCCACACAAGTATCTACCATGACAGAGATGAAGTGAAGTCGACCAAACAAATCCAAGTTCGCACTAACGTTTGGGAACTTCTGGCAAATGGAGTCGCTCTTGGCTAGAGGATATTTCTTAGGGACAGCAACCCTTCACTCGTCTTCTCACCCACCCTTCTATCCATCCCTCTCCGTGATATCCTGCCAAAAAAAGTGGGCCAAAAAGACTCTGGAAAAGTCATTTGACAAGATATATCAAATGATTGAGTCCTAACAAATTCAATGGAGGGGGTTGAAGACTTTTTCCGATGAACGAAGTGGGCGAATGGACCAAACTGAGAGAACGACTCATTTCTAGGGAGGGCGAGGTCGAGCATTGAATTCAGATGAAGCGTGGAACGAGCGATTGCAGCAAATAACCCTTTCATAGGCGTGAGAGTGAAGCCATCGAATTTGTTCAAATGAAAGCGCTTCATCACCTGGCCAGAACCCAATGATTTGGAAACTTGGCTCATCCCAAAATCGCTCTGATTTGCATGAAGAAGTCACGCGAGAAGCTACCGAATTTGGCTTCCATTGGTCTTGAGAACAATCGTGATTTTCGTGCTATGAAGTACGCAAAAAAAAACGAACCAAGCATTCTGATAGATTAATTATCCCTCTTTTTTGTGCCACCCTGTATTTTCCTCTTTTCCAAGCGTTGTACTGTACTGTAGCCTTTGCCTTTGGGTTGAGAAATTGAAGAATGGCACTCCCACACGCTCGTGCTCTTTTCATGCTACTCGCTTCGATTACTTTTGGAGTCTCAAACTTTGGGAACGAAACAGTGTGGCTGATTGTAAGCCGTTCGTTGCAGAGCTCGAGCGCTCTTTGCAATTCTATTGCACTTGAAAGAAACTCCATTTCCATTTGCTCTCCTCCGTCCATTGAATTGTGTGCACAAGGATTGGCATTGAAAAATCAATAGCATGAAAGAGTCAAATTTAGTCATGCTTAAGATATTCATGGAACACGGGGCTCGGGATCCAATCGACTAACCTTGTAACTTTGAAGCCTCATTGTAGTCTGGTCGAGTAATTACTTTAATAACCATATCACCCGTCAGGAGAGCCGAGAGGACACACAAAAAAGTTGGCAGCTCACGTTTTAATCGGCCTTCTTAATCTAGGAGGCATAAAGGAAGGAAGAAAGAAAAAAGGAGGAGGAAAAAAACTTTGCAGACAGCCTTGAAGTGGTGGGTGGTTAACGAACCATTTTTGGGTATAAACTCCACTTGAGGATGTTTTCAATGATTCCGAAGCTTGCTCAATAGTGTGTGCTGGATCTCTCATCTCTTGAGTTGCGCGAAAAATGATTTGAGACCCGCTTTTTGCGGCCTTTTTTCTCTCTCTCTCTCTATGTAAGTTTGCCAGTAGAGAACTTTCTCTTTTCCTTCTGTCTTGAAAAGAGTTGGGAAAATTTGTAATCCCTCTTGGGATATACTGAACAATATGAGAAGTTTCCCCTGGTTTAGGTCTAAAACCCTTTTCTCTCCTCCTCTTGGATCTGGCCAATTGTGAAGTTTCCTGGCGACTCCAAAGACCAATTGGAGCACTCCAACCGACTCTTTTGGTGGTGCTCAATTGAGGACGATATTTTGGAAATGTTTTCATTCTAATGGACAAAGAGTACCTTTGAATCCTCTTTCCTCCATTTTGCCAGATTTGGCCCGGAGTTTGATGCCCTGACCAGAATTTTAAGTTAGGGATTTTGAAAAAGGACGAACTTGCATTGAAGGGAAAATGGCTCGAGCTTACTCACTCGGAAAAAGGGGGAAAGTCAAAAATTGTCCCGGGTTTCTCGACTCCACCTTTTTGGCGTGTTCTTGGATTGAGATAACATTGCTCACTCTGGCCAAATCTACGGAGCCATCTTGATCGTGAACCCTTGGACACAGGCTGCGAACCATTTGCTAAGTGTGTTGCACAATTTCTCTTTCCAGGTTCCTAATTTATGGCTTTATTCTGAAGGTCAGACTTGAGAGTGGTTATGAATTCCTTAGTTGGAAGCACACTGAGAGAGAGAGAGTAACGGGGGTATGGTTTCTTTCCTCTGCGCCATTTTCCCCAATAAACCGGGAGGAATGCAGAAAACGTAAATTTGTCTGCAGCGTCTCTCGTTCTGTTTACTCGATTCTGCCCTATTTGGTGTCGAGCTACAGTAACCGAGTTATTGGTGGCTCACCTACTGCATCTCATTGGCGTTTGCCGTCTCAACATATTTGTCATAAGGACACAAGGAATCTCACTCAATGGGCGGCTTACCATTCAAAGTTGACCTGCATTACAACCTTGGCTCGAGCCTCCATTGGTCTGTCGTCCACAATAGTGTTGCATTTGAGTTTCCGCTCAGTTTGCTCTTCCAAAGACGTCACTGTGAGACTTGTTCCAGGTTGGTTGAAGTGGTAGGTCATGGTTTGGTTGAGGTTCTGGAATTGATGGTGATCCTCCAGAAGCCATCGTGGCAAGGAGCACGTCTCCTCGTGATTGTAAACTAAGGGGACAGACGGACGAATCATGACATTTGACTGGAATGATTTTCACTCTGAGGCAAGGCAGTGTACAAGTCGTTCTTTGTGGTCGGGCAAAATGGTGTTCATTAACATTGGGGAGGCAAAATTGAGGCTGAACAGGAAGAGGTCGGAGGTCGAGAGCCCCATTTGGTTTAACAACCCAAGATAAGGAGGTGAAAGTGGAACGGGGAGTTCCATTGGGGAAACGAACAATGGGAGAGGAAGAAGGAAGAAAGGCTTGAAATTTAGGAGTTCAGACATCAAGAGTACTACAGAATGAGCGAGCGAGAGAGAAAGTGCAGACTCTAGCGCTTTTACAACACGTCTCGAGTAGTATACGTATTACTTGAGACCAAGGCTAAATGTCTGTCTGATATCGGTGCAGATTCAATCTGGCACTTGAGAGATGCAAGTCGTAAATCATCGCAATGTTCACGTTGCCAAGCCGATCTCTTTTTCTGCTCTCAGATTTTCTCAGTCTCGGTCTTTGGTACGTACTTCGATCCTTCTTCACCAAATCACGATGGATCGGATTGAGGGTCTCTCGTGCATTATTAATAGCAAGGGAACAAAAACAAGTCTCTACCTCCGAGGTACGTGTGCAAAGTTTATATTTACCTCTCTTCAAGGTCATGGTTCGATCCCCTTCCTTGGCCGAGTACAGATTACACAACGCCTCTCCGGATTGACTCAAGAGATATCCATCATAGATCTTCTGGTAGGCGAAACACCGAAACCGCCCCTCCCAGTCATCAGTATTCACCCTCGAATGGTTCATCAGTCCCAAGAAATAGAAGGTACTGCCTTCCTTCCACGAACCCAAACATCGGAGCTCCTCGACACTGCTCTCACTTCGAGGAATATCGGCACAAGCCTGATATCGAAAGACCAAATGGGACTTGTCCGAACACTGGGAAATGGAAGACTTGGGGTATTCGCACAGACCCAAGCCTCGACTGTAGGTCAATGAATAACTGCCCTGAATCGGACATGGGCTCGTTTGACCATTGAGGCGAAAGAGACTCCGAAGAGGTGAGTCAGCTGTTATCTCGTAACAGAGGTCAGTGGGTCGCCTTGGATTGAAGTTGGACTCGCAGAAGCCTATGGAAGTAGGAAAAGACAATATTTATGAATGCATAAACTTCACCGGCCATTTCTGGGAGTCCCAATGCGAGCAAGCGGCGACGCCATTGCATCCTCAAAGTTTGGGAATGGAAGCTGTTCCAGCTATCTCTCTTTTCCCCGTCCCCTCTCATATTATTCTTTGGTTGAACTTGTTCGACTCGTCACTTTCTCGGGAACTACTAGGAGGTAGTAGATAGAACCGTGAGTGCTTGTACTTACTTTCTTTATACTGAATGACATTATCATGTTTGAGATGCATCACAGCGCAACGAAAACAATTTTGGTTCCTGCAAAGAAAGGGAACAAAGATCTGGATAAAAAGACAGGTTCAACTTGAAGAGGCTAAAGTGGAGTGTAGCACAATATACGTTCGTTCCATGTTCAGTGCATAGAGAGAGAGCATGTACAAACGTACTAGAACGGACCAACTCACATTGACAAGGACAAAGGCACTTCAGAAATAGAAGCAAAAGAAAAGGAAAAAAGCCTTGTTTTCTTCCTCCTCGCCAAGGATTCTTGGCCTTCATTGGGCCTCCAACTATCATAGAATTATCGTTGGAGAGAAGCTCCACTAGGTTTGTTCCAAGTTAACCTTCGGAGTTTTTTTTGTTCCATGGATAATTTGAACCAACTTTTATGGTCCAATATTTGTATGAAAAAACGCACAATTGAAGAGTGATTTCTCCTCATGCAGTTCTTTAATCAAGACTATTAAGTAGGATCTCATGTTCCAGAGTGAAAGACCTCTTTACCAGGTTATGACAACGGGCATTTTCGAGAGCCAAAAAAGTGTACGGTATTTTGACATTTGGTGGGCGTACTCATTCTGAATTATAAAACGCAACGAATATGGCTTGTATCACGACAATCTGGTGCACATGGAGCACGTTTTGTTGGGAAGAACTTTCAATTTGGGGCTTTTGTTCCGCAATCATCAGTTGTCAAGATAGGTTGGGACTTGGAACAACCTTGACACATTTCCCTCCTCACTCTGATTCTTCATTGTAAATGAATGGGCCCATCTCAAGATTATCATATTATTTATGATTATGTACATTACATAGCCGTACATTAGCCAGGTTGTGTTTTTTCGGGAAATAAACAAATGTTCATTGAAGTTCTTAAAAAGTTCCATTACATATTCTAACGACATTTGACATTTTTACAGTCACGCGCGATCTCCACCACAAGGTTCATGATTAACTCTAGACACGAAAATATCGAATCCAGACTTGATTTTGCTGGTTCAACTGAAGAGATATATATACAGTTCCACAGAGAGAAAAAAGGTCACATCATTTTATATAAAAGCCCCAGTCACGTAAGTTCGAGTCCGTGTGTGTTCCAAGTCTCCGGATATTGGCTCCTCAAAACCTCTAGCAAGGCTAAGCTACGTAGATATGGCCGGTGGACTTCTTTGGCAATCCCAAAAAAACGTGGAACATGTTCCTTAGGTCTGGCGATATTGGGAAAGATATTACGATAAGCCCCAACGTTTCTACTGCGTACCGCACAATCAAAGTCAGTTCCAAGTGCTTTCAAAGATATTGTCAAGGATCAAATTTGGGAAGCCATAGACTTCAACACACACAAACAGCTTTCTTTCTCTGTGCCTCATCTGGCGTTTGGAACAAAATGGTTTCTTCGCGTAAAGTTCCTCTAATCCATCTTACCTATCCTTGAATACATATTTGTCCCCTTTCTTGTAGACGCATTCCCCCTTGTGGGTGATGTTGCCATCCGGGGTGATCTGAACCGGCCGTCTCTCGCCGTATTCGAACCAGTCACCCTCCCATGAGACCGGCACCTGACAAGCATCACTCTGTCTTCGACCAGACAAGTAACGCCGAACTCGACCAGAACCACCTGCAATGACAGAGAGAAGTACGACAATGATGATGATGATGATAATGATGAGGAGGGAGGCGAAATTGACACGTGATTATTCCCTCGAGATCCCTACGTAAGTGGTTCTCCGCACAAAGTTCCCCCTCCTGAGTAACTCCTCTTTCTATGGAGGTATTATTATCTTTGGTTTTCTTTCACAATGACGTTGTAAGTACTAGGAGGTGTTTGGTTCAAAAGATGCGTAGCTAATACAAGAAGAATTTATTTTTAGTCTAAAGGCCAAATGTGACCAAGTATACTTTATGACTGATATTGGACGAGATTCGAAAATGCTGAAGAGACCTTTGCGCCAATCAATAATGAAATATTGCGTACTTAGTTTTTACAATTTGGTGTCAGAAAGGGCTCCTGATATATCAAGTATTTGCATGGGCTGTATTTTTAGATTTTTAGGGATTTCGCATTAACCTTTTGCAAACACAGAATCAGATTTGTGTCAGAATCTTTATATGGTTAGAGTGACAGCAAATCATTGTGAGCTCCTTAACTTGACAGACCTTGGTAAAACAAAAGAATAGTGTAACTACATATTTTTTCTTAGATGGGTGTTAGCATACTTTAAATACTGATTAATGCATCAAGAACAAATCTTTGAACTTTTGGGATTCAACGTAGAAAAAACATCTTTGTTTATTTCATCTAGATCGGCAATAGGAAACATGCTTTTATTCAATTTTTATGTACGTAGGTAACATTTAGAACTTCATCCAATGAACAACAGAGCTGTTTTCAAACAGTCCCGATTCAAGCCAGAATTTCACATTAAAGAAAATCGATCGTGTTGTTGCGTCGGGAATTGACTGTCCTATTTTTTTCGAAATAACAACCATTTTCCTTATAATTGATCCTGGTAATGAAATATCGACTGGACATACTAAAACGCGTCTCTAACCGTCTAAAAACATCTACGTAGGTGTGTTGCTATTTCAAAAACCTTTCCTTGGGTGATATAAACACAATCTAAAAATATCTTCCTTCAACTGAGGGAAGAGGGTCTTCTGTAATTAGAAATGCAAACTTATCAAGGTCCGATGAGACCCCCTACATGACTTTAATGACGACAGGACATGAGTGTAGATTGTCAAGAGACTCATATCAATCATGCAACTCGGAAAATATCGGGAACTCTTCCCTTTTGTGAAAGCTCAGATTTCTCGAGAGGTCCGAGAGACTAAAAAGAACCCGAAAAAAAAGTTTTCCCATTTTTTCCTCGCAATGGAACCAGTCATTAGCACCCAAATGGCTAATGACATTTCTCAGAGCGAGTAAATGGACGGAGCTTTGGAAATTCTTCTCACAAGACTGCCAACCTTTCCAAGCAACGAAAGAGACCCTTTGAGCAACAACACAAAAGGCTGTTGATCCAAATGAGATAGCGGAAAGCGACCTTGGTAACCACGTTTCTCAATGACCAGACCATCAAGTTTCCCTTTTCCTCTGAAAATGAGTGGTGGTTCCAAATCTCGATGGATTCACGATTTTCGGGGGCTTTGAATCCCCCCAAACCATCCATCAATCTCCTTGTCACGCTTGGTAAGCAGACGCCTCGATAAACCCACGAACTGTTTCCATAATTAAGGCTCAAACCTGCATTTTTGCTCGCCTAAATTTACATAAGCACACGTGCTTGTGCTTGCCTGTACCGTACAATAGGGTTTGGTGGCAGATTTGAGAATCGAAAAACTCGTTATGAAAGAAAGGTGCTTTCCCCCTCTAAAGACTGAAGAAGGGAGAGAGAGAGGGAACTTTCATTACTTTATGAAGTCCTCTTTTGAGGGCGAACGTCGCTTACTAGGCTATGTGAATGTTTCCGCAGTTTGGAGAGAAGCTCCCCTTTTAACCTCAATTTTTAATATATTCGTCAGCGTTTTTCCTCTTGCGTGATCGTGGTAACTAGAGTTTAGTTGTGTTCCAGACATTCACAAAAAGCGTCTAGGGCTTCTGGGTGGAACATGAATAAAAAGGGGCTTATTTAAAGTAGATACGAGAGCTAATGGCGTCGATATTTCGAGAAACCATTTGAAATGGCCTTGAATTAAGGTTCGGTTCCAAATGGTGACAATTCCCTGGGAACAATGATAATGGGCTTGGGAGGAAATGGGACCGATTTGGTTGGATATAGTTGGGCTGGCCCTGTTTTGGATTGAATGCAAATAAAGCAGGCGAAAGTTTTTTTTTTCGCAGCCAAACACTCAACGCTCTTGGAAAGAAGAGGATAGAGGACATATGCATTTGTGAATATGGCAACCATTTAGCCCAAAGTAACGAAAGTTCCCCCTTTCTGCCTTGCTTCTAGGGAAACGCAAACTTTTTTTTGCATTTGAATCACTCGCATTGTGGCACTTTTATGGAAATGCTTTCCAACTTTTAACTTTGAGCCAAATTGCTTTCCTAGCTTTCAACCATCAATCATTTCCTGAGATGCGAGAATCCTTGAGGATTTCTGACAAATCAACTACTCAGAGAAAAAGTATCCATTGCAACGAGCCTCTCTGAGAGATCTTGAACGAAAGCCTGTCTGAAAGGATGACAAATTCGGATTCAGTTTCCAAGGTGGTCTCCTCCGTTCCTGGGCGACACTTGACACGTTCCAGTTGAGTAAAGGAAACTGGACCAACATATCCAGGACTGACTCAAATATCACTCAGAAATACGCTGTACAGTATGAGTCGTCGTCATGGTTTGGAACTCGGAAGGAAACGAGAAACAGACTCGCTACAAATCCTCTTCATCCGAGTATTGGACAGGAAAGGGTTCTGGGTTCTGATCCATAGATTTGCGCCCTCAACCAGATCAGCGGCCATGGACCAATCAAGTTGAGTAAACAGTTTTCGTTGGTTCGGGTGGGTTCGTTCTAGTCGGCCTTCAGGCCCTCTTCTTCACCAAAGTCGGGATGGCCAAGAAAGAGACTTGATCAAGAGTGACAAAGTATCTTAGATTAATGATATCTTCTCGCTCAACCCTTTTCCTTCTGGCCTCGACCAACTCTTCTGATAAAGATTCAAAGAGGCCTCGAGACCTTGAGGCCGTCTTTTTGAAGAAAGTTTCGAAGGACTTTCCGTCTTAGCCAGAGGTTGCAAATGTGTGCCAAGCGGGATTTTCCGTTCCCATAACGGCATTGACATAATACCGTTACCATTCAATCCCCAAAAAGTACAATTAAGAGGCTTCCCAAAGTGGATCGAAAACAAGTTTACGCTCAGTGAGGCTGTCGTTTAGGTGTCGAGTATATTGTACATAGCAAATAGAATTGCTTGTCAGCCTACCTTGACCGCCCACGAAGTTGCTTTCAAAGTGAAGACCTGACAGGACGAAGAGCGTTCCCAGGACATGAGGAAGCGAACCAGGTTCCATTTTTCACATCACTTGCTTTTCACACTCTCCCAAAGGCTTTGGAACGACGAGGAGGAGAAAAACGAGAGGGCATCATCCTCTGGAACACATTGCCGGAACACAAGTTTTCAGAGGGAGCAAGCCAGCCAACCTCGCAATCGATGTAGACTGACTGAACTCGATTTGGTTCAAACCCTGGCCAGACACAAGAAACGACGACGACGATTCGGGTGATGGTATTGGTGTTAGTGGAACACTCGCATAAGGGGAGAGACAAATGGTTGGGTCGACGATGGGGGCTCTGGTTGCGACGAACTTCAATCGAGAGACGCACAAGAAGGTTGGTTCGAAATTGACTTGGAAAAGATTTGTGGAATTGTTTCTACTGAGTAGTTCACTGTTTCACTGTCGCCTCTCTTTCTCGTTTTGGCGTTGGCCTCGAAGGATGGAGAAATTTATGTACAACTGTAGCACACTTGTTTGCTGGCAAGTCGCAATCCCCTTTGAAAGAAAACAATTGCTGCTATTCTTGAATTGGGATCTTTCTCCACCATCAAAGATCGACTGTATTTTTCACTTGTGTTTGTCTTGGAGTTGTTCCACGGTTCCACTCAAATGGTGTAGGATTCAAGGGAATCTGGAATCAGGAATTTTATGCATGTTAAACTTGCTGGAACGACTCGATCCAGCTACACACACTACAATCGTTTATCAGGCCTCTCTAGCTAGCTTGTTGTTGGTTCTTGGAAATGGGGGAGGTTTGAAATTGAGGTTCCCTCAAAATTCTCACAAGATGTCTGGCTCCCTCCGAGTTCAGTTCGATTTATGGGAATCGTTCGCATGAGGGATAAGCCAGGGTTATGGGATATTCAAGGCAGATCTGGAGCAATTTATGATGATACAAGAAGAACAAGCAAATCCGAGTGACGGTGATCCAATATTTTACTTCTTTTCAAGCAGTAAATGTCAATACCATTAAGCTTGGCCAAACGTCTAGCCTAAAAAGACAGCTTGAAACGAGTGATCTAGAGGGGAAATATACATCCCCTGAAAATCATATTGGGTAATGAATGAGCCAAGTTGCTTCCGGAACTATTCAAGCTAAAGCACGAAACCTCGGCAGTATCAAGGGTTCCTTTCACCTTGAAACGCGCTTGAGAAATTTAACGATGAGGCAAAGTAAAGGTGAAAGCAAGGCAATGAATCAGAGAAATTCTCTCGCATTCAGTGCTCAATATGCTAGGTTTCCAAGCAAGTCACACGAATAGAGAGAGAGAGCATGGCCGTTTTCCCATTGGTGTGATGGATCGATCTTCTATGCAGATGAGGCATCATGTGTGTGGAAAGGCAGCCTTAAAGAAAACCCTAACCCTACCGAAGCTCCGTCGTTAGTAATAGTTGTGATGCTGCGTGAACACCGTGCTTCCTGTTTGCACTAAAAGTTGCGGGCGACTAATCGGTGAAATATGGAAATGTTTTTCGAGGCATTTTCCGTCCGCTTTCTTCTCCCCAGTAAGTAAGCCATGTGTGTTCCAAACGTCTTGCCTAGACTGCAAATGTGGCTTGTTATTACTCTAGCTTGAGTATGATTTGCATTCCATGGAAATTCGGCTTCAGCCAACTCCTGAAAGAGGTGATGGCCGAAGTGGGAAATGTATGTCTGGACCTCACAAGTGTTGCTTGTGCTCTTGAGTCTGTCATGATACATCAAGAGTCAGTTTCTAATTGACTTTTTCCCTTGACAGAGAGTGGAACATGGACCTTGACGGAACAAGGAAAGGGGATTTGTAATTAGGTTTTCTTCAGAGCAAATATTTGGCCATCTTCCTCTTCAACGAAGTTGACGGCCGTGGAACAAGCAGGAACGACGACGTACGTACACACCTAGGTTGTTCCCAAAAAGGAACCTTTGACTTCTGGTTTTAGATGATATGCTAGCTTAATCCTATACGATTAGGGAACAGCTCAATAGTGACTTGACTGGCATTTGAGCTCTGTAATTTGACACCACATTCACGAGTGCATATGCCATTAATGCAATTCTTCAGAAGTGGAACAGATCGATGTTCACTTTCTGCATTGGTTGCACTTTCGCGCTTTGACCAGGAAGACCGTCATTAAATGAAATGTTCATTTCACACGAATTCGAAATTTGAAACATGAAATATTAAAATCTATTTCGAAAGCCAAGGGGAAAATATGACGTTGAACAATGAGGGTCTGTTTTCCGGTTAAAATTTCGTA
>CM021312.1:27323-156547 GCA_010645155.1 Tigriopus japonicus | reverse complement strand
CAAAACAGCTTGAGAATTATAATCATTTTTTATTAAGTTTTTGAAGGGTTGGTCTCAACTCTGACACATCCCCAGCCATTTTAAGCCCGGAATCCCCAGCTTAATTTGTTTGATAACACTCTTCTATTGGAAAGAACTTTTTCCAGATTTCATTGAAAATAACATCAACTTCCCTTCAGCAATAAAGGTGTTGAACTTAGTGTTGAATTTTAGCTTTTACCTCACAAAAGGGAGGAGATACAATGTTAAAGGCAGGTGCCGTGATGCTATTTAAAAAGGAAGAGGTATGTGATTATCCTTGTTTAATTTAATGACTGAGGTCCCCGGTTTGATTCTCCTCCCTGATTTTTCTCAAGAAAACTTTTAGACTTTTTTCCACACTCACAGATGGAGAACTAATCATGGTAGTTACATTGGTCGCGGTCAGGAATCAAACCAATGGATCACGCAGTGTTATTGATAGTTGAAAATGTGCAAGCCATGGTAGTTGAGGACACCATTAAGTTTAGGAGAGTAAAGTAAAGAATGCCATATCCGAGGTAATTATAACTTTTAGCAAATTTTAGCAACATGATCTAATTTTGTCGATTTTTTTGAATAATACAACTCTAATGCATGGCTGCAGATGAATCCACTATGAACATATGTCATATCTAGGGGTGCAGATTTCTGGCAAATAAAACATGCCTTTTAGTCCCCAAAAAAGGCAAATAAAAGCGTCCAAATTGGCAAATAAAATGGCAAATAAACAAGGAAATGGCAAAAAATGGCAAATAGACACAAAAATTTACCAAAATGTAGCAAAATTGGCCACTAAATTTGGAAAATGAGCATCATGTTTCACCAAAAATAAAGTGGAATGCAAGTTTATGAACATTTAAAAGAAAATAATTATATTCCGTTGAATAGAATAATCAATTTATCCTTTAAGCAAAATATTTTTTGGCAAACAGTTTTTATTCCAATTTTTAAACAAAAACGACAATTTTTGCATTGATTTGACCAAATAACGACAAATTTTGTCCATGTTATTAATGGTGTTATTAATTAATATTGGTAATGGTCCAAATTATTTGCCCAAAAATGGCAAATAAAATGAAAAATGGCATATAAACTTTAAAAGCTAACAAATAACAAATAAACATGTTTTTGGGCATAAAATCTTATTTGCCTGAAATCTTCACCCCTAGTCATATCTCTCTGTAGAGCTCTAGCCCAAATAAAATCGTTCGTCAACAAACACGTTGCAACTTGGCCTTAAAGGTGTCGGGCATTTTGCTTAATGATTGCCCTTTAAATCTCGGTGCTTTATGACCCCCACGAAATCTTAAACTATTGAATTTCACCTTTGTTCAATAACATTGAATTCCTCAAATCTCGAAGACAAAGACAAGGTTGTTTCTTTGTCACGACAAAAGCAACGAGAAATGCTTGCCAGATGCTATCTTTGCTTGTGCCAACTCACAATTTGCATCGGCTACCCCTTCAATTCCAAGAAATGCTTTCCTCCACTCCTTAGTTTACATGCATAATGTCTATTGCTCTTGAATGCAATAACACCGGCAGAAGCTCCAGTACATTTATCCGTACATTCGGGATGAGTGAGTTTGCCATTTTGGGGATGAGATTTCAAGATGCGGGCGGTTTTATCCGGCGATCTTGGCAGTCTGATTGACAGCTGAAAGTTGAATAATGGCTGAATGGACTCAAGCGTGCAAGTCTCGGGATGAGAAAAAGTATCTCGGATCTGGTCATCAAAATAACCGAAATCCTCACAAGACGCTCGTAATCGGTTGATAACGGGTGGCTGTCAACGGTTTGTTTGCTGCTAACCGGGAAAAACCTTGAATTCGAGTTGATTAATGTCCGGATAAACTCAAAACAATGCCATGCTCTAGATAGAAGCTGTTCTACTGTAGTACTATGTGAGTCTTTTAGAAAGGTGGTTAGGAAATAACTGGCATTTTATTAGAGGGTCGGGATTACTTTCTAGGAATTCAACCACCCAGGCGGTCACAAAAAGGATCGAGGATGCTTGGAAGTAATTGGAGACGATAGAAGCAGTCAAGTTCAATCAAGGGTAAAATCCAAGATAGAGAGGAAAGTGAAAATATTTTCCTTCGATTCACGTTGTGAAAAGTCAGTGAAATCTCAAGTGATTGGGGGTGTAAGTGCAATCTACTTTTTCGTGTCATTCGTTACTTGGTTAAAGGGGAAATCGTCCAAAGGAAATATTCAGATTAAATTAAATTTCGCTTTATGCGAAAACGTAGATATCTTTCAAGGGACCTAATTTACGTTTTGTCAGAGAAATGCACCAATGTTTTGCTCTCGTTTACAACAAGCAATGAATTGCAAACAGTAAAAAGTATTTAGCTCGGAAAAAAGAAATTGTGTTGCATTTGTTGAAATCACTTTTATTGGCCGATGTATCCCGAAAAATTATTGAAGTTACTTGAAACTATTTTTTGGAGACTAAAAAATTGGGTTCATGAGAAGAGTTTCAAATGACCAATCTCTCATGATGACTTTAACATTTAGATATGATAAGTTGAAAGAAGTTTAAAAATCGTATAATAAAACTTATTATACGTACAATCTGTAGCTTTACATGTGAAGCCCAATTGTTCCTACAATTTGTGTAACCCGGTTAGGATTGTGCAGTTTGAATATTTTTAAAATATAAAATTGCCGCTTAAAAAATTATGTCTGCATTTTTTCTTATTTTTGTACTGATTCTGATCATCAACAAAAAATAAGCTATTCGACCATATTTCGTTCATTATTTTCTGCGTAATCCAGCTTAGATTGTACGGTTTGATTATTTTCAAAGCATGAAATTGACGCATAAATACCAGCTCGGATGTTAAGCGCACTAATTCAAACGGCTCAAGTATACTTAAGTAGAGTATTCATAGCCATGAGCAAATTTTGTCTCTTTTTCATAAGCTGCGCGCGTTTAAGAGGCAACAATAATAAATAAAACTTTTCTTGTCCATGGCTATTTTTACTATACTTTGGCACGGTACTGAAAAATTCATATCAAGTTTCTATGGAAATTCCCAAACACGATGAAATATGATTCAGGCTCAGAAAACCAAGAGGAACAACTTTGATTTTCTGAGTTTCTCAAAGTTATGTACCTAAAAACCTATTGAATAAACTATTTTTTTTTAATCTAAACAGAGCACTTTTAGATCAGATTTAGATACCTTTCGAATCGAAATATTTGAGTTGAAACGGTTCCTTTTTGGCCCAAAAAAGCGAAAAAACGTTCCGGTTTGATGTCGCAAAATAAAATAAAAATTCTTATAAATTTCAACTTTTTTTCAATTTTCATTTGAAAACCCAACCGAATGTACTGAAATCAATGGAAACATAGTTTTTCAAAAATATTCATTTTTAGCGTGTATTAAGTTTTAATTAATGTTATTTTAAAATGTCACAAAAAAACAACACATTTCGGGTCTTTGCGGGAACTTAGATTCCTTTTCAAAATTCTCCGCTTTGACAAAAGCCAAAAGACGAAAACGAAGTCTACAAATTTCTCCACATTTCTTGACTCGCTCGTTCAGAGAGACCTAGAAACCGAGAAGAAACTTCATACTTTGACATTTTCCCTCGTGATTTGGCAGTAATCCCCCCAAATCCAACAGTGTCATCATCAGTCGAGAGCTGTGATTTGTATTTCTTCACCAGGAACAAAAAGCCCAGAGTCACCCCCAAATCCACCCTCATCTTGAAATCCTCAAAGAGCTCCAAAAATCTCGTTTCCTCCGTAGATTTGATCTCATCATCATTATGATCGAGGTCTTCACAGTTTGTCCACTGAATCGCATTGAGACACCGAATGGTCAACCATCAAAATGGTCTTGCGAAATGCATTGATTCCAAAGAAAAGGGGTTTGGTCGGTTCCGCCATCACCAAAAGTCTTGGCATAGAGCACGACGACCACATTGCACTTAGTCCATTGAATAATTGATTAATGTAATCGCTTGAAGGCACTTTTTCCCTTTTGAGATTCGTCAATGAGTCGACTTGTCACAAACTTTCTTCGCTGAGAGCAAATTGAGACATTTCCAAAATCTACCCACCTTTCAAGGATCATTAGACTGATTGGCGTAAAACGATTACCAATCTAGGACAAACGGGTCATTCTTGGATATGTAGTAATGTCATGTAAAAAGTGGTTGGACTCGTTGTATAAAAGCATTCGCCAGATGGTATCAAAGTTGATATTAGATTCGGAGCAAAATGTGCACTTCGAACTCGGTTCTAATTGCAAATTTGAGGGCTTGCGAGAACATTTCTTATTCGTTAATTCCATGTTTACTTTGTGGGACAAATTAGGCTGACGCCCTGGCTGTTTTAACATAGAGAAATGCATCACTTCGTAGGAGTTTTTGTTGCCAACATTGATAGGAACAAGTTTTATCTGCCTTCTGTCAACAAAAAGGAACACGACTTCAAAGGTAAAATGTCTCAAAAAAACAGTACAATCTCATTCATTTGGGAACACAACCTTCACCTCGTTATCAGCTTAAAAGCCAATGGGCCAATTCCAGTTTGGAGAAAAGCGAAAAAAAGAGATGAGTTCAGATTTAAAATTCAAAAGTGCTCCGCTTTGACCCAGCGTGACTTTTAGAACTGAAAACGAAGCTCGGATTTTAAGTGCATGTTCAAGCGAGTGACCAGATACGAGATTGACTGATGCCAATCTCGGTGCCATCCATAAAAATGCCTCCCCAAACTGTTAGCATAATCGTAAAACCACATTCAATTTGGAGAACGTTGCCATTTGCATCAAAATCCGATTCTAGTAAAAATAAAACGAAGCGAAATATCTTTTGCTTTAGACTTCAATATGATTCATAATCAACCAGAAACTGAACCTTTGAAAGCACAATAGTAATGGCCATATTCATATCATTCAAGACAAAGGAACGTTCGAAGCCGTGACCCCCCGAAAAAAGCGAATAAGAAGCCGCCTTTGACTTCGCAGAACGCCGTCTGAAGTTGCACGAACGAACGAACGCTCTCCGTTGGAAGTCCGAAGGAGTTTGGACGGGAAATGAGACTGTGGAGAGGAAGCTGCCAATGAACATGAGAATCTGTGATCAGCTTCTGTTTGGTGGGTACGTGATATCCACTCTCTTACCTGAAGCTTTTTTTCTTGAGATCGTATGCCAGTGTGTGAGCGCTCTGAATTTTCTCACCATTCTTCAGTTGTAGTAGAAGTGTCGGTTGGAAAACATCACGTGAGTGTTGTGTTATTGGATTTGGAGGGGTTCGTCCGTCTTTCTTTTGCAGCTTCGAGCTTCGAGGAGCTCACCCCCAAGAATTATTAGGAATTATTTCCTCGGATTCTTGCCTACACATCTCCGTGTTCAGTGCTCTGAGTCACCAGTCTTCAGTTATTACTTCTGGAGATCTTGAACGGTGATGGGTTGTTGTTGGAGACGACGATGATGATGATTTCGACTTGATTATAGGTGTGTCTGCTTCTGCTCGTGCAGGCAACTCACTCGCTCACTCACTTGTGGACCAAAAAGTCGACGTTAGGATTGAAGAAAGCTGAAAAAAAAGTCATCTCGTGTGCATTTTTGGAAGCGAGCAAGTCAGAGGAGATCAAAGTGTGGTGGCCAAAGAAGAAGAAGATGATGATTGGGGTTGTTGAAGAATCTTGCATGATCCCAAGTACCCGTTTCGTTTTCTGCAATCCAATTGAGTCTCGTTGACCTGAGCAAACATGAAACCCTGGTGCACAATAAAATTGCTCTTATCTTCCAATCTCTCGTTGAGACGATTGGCACACTTGGAATAAAAGAACCTCAAGTGGCCTACCAAGGTCCTTTCCATTCAGTGTCCAGCCTTTGTGTAAGTAAAAGTGGGTGAGGATTAATCAATAGCGCCCTCATTTCTGGCACTGATTGATGGCAAATCACCCTTTTGGGCAGAATTTAGATCCAATCGAAGTCGAGCACCCGGTCTGTCATGAGGACCATTAATGATAAAGAACCTGAAACCGAGAAGGTGAATAGTTTCTTTGAGGTGAGCAACCCAAACAACACTGCCAGAAGCAGCCCCACCAATCGCAGAAGCTCTTAAAGAGGAATTCTACAAATAGAAGCGCTCTTATCATCACTGAGTTTGAGTAGATTGGTTAGATCATGGTGTTTCTTGCCGATGGCCCAACCGCCATGCCTCCTAGTAATGGGCATCGAGTCCAAGATGACCCATGTCCAAAAAAGACGAAACGTCGACAGGGATTACAACGAAGTGCCACAATTTCGGTGAGCTCGTTTAGAAGACTTTTGGATACGTTTAATCAGACCAAGCAGGCAGAAAAACTCAACCGAACGATGAGTCCAGTCCCAACCGTTGAGACTGGACAACCAGTTCAAATTATTAGATCACTGGCCGACTTGGAACCAAGTCTGAAAGAAATCGAAACAAAGCCACCTGACTTTGGCTCCAAGAACCTTACGAGCAGTTTGTCTTTGGAGGATATCCGCTTATGGAACAGCCGAGTGTTGAGTGGTCCACAAACGTGTTTTGCCGCTGGTCCAAATAAATCAACCACAAATGTGGCGTGGTTGGTGGGCGGGGTGGGTTCTCATCACATTGACATATTGGAAGACCCTCAACCTCCCTCTCATCTGAACGTGAAAGATCACAATGACATGGAGACAGGGACAGAAGTGGATCATCCACTGAGCCATGAGTCCAATCAAAGAGCATACACCTTATCTCGCAGCAAAAGTGTTTGTGATATCCAAGGGATGAATACTTCCGTGAGCTCCATTAGCACCTCGACCAGATCCTTGAAGCGGGATAAATCCACCCAATCCAAAGGCAAGATTGTTCGGAATCGAACCATCTTGGGCAGTTTCCCATTGTTTTACAAACTCAGTCAGTCATTGAGTTCCTTAAACACGAAGACGAGCCTGGATGAGGCCGAGATGTCTTCAGTGTATTCTCATGGAGTTCTTGGGACTCTAGATTCTTCTTCAGTGTATAGTGATAGCATCGTGAAAACCGTCACTTTTGATCTTCCCCAACATTGCCAGGAGTTGAATGAATCAAGAAACGAAAGGTAAGCCCTCTCATTATTCACCATATGTTGAGTGGATCGTGAAAGATCTCTCTCTGTTAACCCATTTGGATATTGAAATTGGCGGACAGTCTCCTAAATCAAGAGCAAATAGCTTGCTCAAGAGCCCCTTTGCCCCATCCTCTTGAGTGAAATAAATGGCACTCCCACCTATCAAATCGAGATTCCAGCCATTGCCAAATCAAAACAGAAGCAGACACACCATCATTCATGGCTGTCCACATCAGGTCAAAACCTTGAGGCCATTTCCATTTCATACCAAAACTACAGTGTGTCCGCATGACCTACTCAAACAGAGCCACAGATTAGATTAACGGTGTGAGAAATTTGATGATTGTGTGCTCAATTCGACAACCGATACCAAACTCACAGCTCAACAGGCATCGAAAGTCCCTGCTAAGCAAAACATGATTAAATTGTAGGTTGATGAAAGTCAACCGATCATAAAAGACCAAGTTGATACCCGTTACTACCGAGCAGTTTCTACCCAACTCACTGTGGTGTGCCGATGAATGATGATGATGATGATGATGATGCTCCTTCATGGATCCACTCGCCACGCCACAGAGTACGATGCACAGTGGACGATGTGAAGCTGCCAAGAGAGAGAAAACTGATCTAATTTGCCCATTAGGTTTAATCTACTCGACTTCAGCAAACTCATCACTCTTTATACCAACACCAGGCCTACCCAAAATTGATATTCTCGTCAGCCAAGAGATGGGCGCCATCAATGGTTTGCTCTTGAGCACATCAGCCAGAATCCGGCCGATTTTTGTCCATTATAGACTCATATCATTAGTCCCAGCATGTTGTCGTGGTTATGTAGTAGCATTCGTTAATGTGAAAGACGCCAAGATCCTTGAGTACACCACTCATTCACTCACCTAAGCAACCTCACTTCAGAACCCGTTCAAGAGAAAAACACGTGTTTCCACTCGTTCCAAGAAGGAAGATTGAAGGGAGGCACTTACTTTGAATGAGTTTATTCCGGGTCATTGGAGGGACAACAGTTCCTCGAAAAGGCTTGTCCTCTGTGCAAATTCATCACGTCGAAACTTAACGCTGCTTGACTTTCAATTTTCTTTTATGATCCCGTGTGGGAGTTCGATTAAACACAAGTTATGAGGTCTGACTTGACTTTGGGCTGGGCCAAATTTGAGCACCACCTCAGCTACCTGTTCATGGTTGGAATTAAATTTAATGCCATGGTGAGATCTCAGCCTCAAGTTATAGTTGTCTTATCCAATGATCTAGAGCACTGCCAGACTTGAGAATCTCGTGAATTGTTTGCTTCAAACAAACTCTTTTTGAGGCATTCGGGGAACCAAGGAAAGACAGGACAGGCACATGTAAATCTATGGCGTTTTCCACAATATTCAGACACCTTTGGATAAGGACCAGGTTGATTTGACAGGGAGGATCAATTTTCAGACAAGATGGGGAATCATCATCATCATCATCCTCTCCCTCAGCGTCATCTAATTACCAGGTATATCCTCACAATGTGAGTGAAATTGGGTTTTCTAATTTGAATTAGTCGCATGAGGCATCTCCGTGATGTTGGAACTCCCTATTGAAAGTGCAAGCTCTCATGGATGGCGCTTTATGTGTGGGTTTGCTACATGCTAAAAACCCTTACCAGTTCAAAGTTTGCCAGGTTAAAGAGGCCTCTTCTTCATTTACACGGTATTTAGTTAATCTGAACAAATCTCAGAATTTTTTAAAGCCCCGGGTGACGGCCGTGATGGGCCATGACGGAGGAATGTAATGAGAAGGTGAAAGTAATTAACACAACGCAACTCACTCATTGAATAATGGAACATCTCTGGTTGGTACTTCTTATCGAGCCTTGAAACTTCAGAAACAAGAGGGTAGATCGTCAGAAGGGTTGGCATCACGGTTCTGGATCAGTAAAAGTCTCCATCTAATTGGAGTGACACCTGGGAGCGATTCAGCTGATTGATACCGTTCATTTGACTCTTTAATACTTACACCTCCTCATATTCTTGGCTTAATAATGAAGAGCTATACCTTTTTTACTACATCACGGATTCATCAATCTTGGCCACGACCCAGTTTTCGAGCCACACACTAGATTTTGGCCCATGAGACATCCCAAACCGAGTGATTGGCAATAAAAAGGGCAATTATTCTCCTGGCAAGTCGGCAGTTTTAACACCAAAATATGCCAAGAATGATCGAAATGTGTGTAGCTGGCGGGTCAAGAAAAGAGCATTTGCCTGGCTAGACACTTTTTCCTTCATGCCTGCCGTCTTCGAAACCCTGGAAGGACTGTTTAATACTAAAAGACAAAAAGTCGCCGAACAACTTTGAGCCAATCAACTAATGATCTTCTCAAAGCAAGCCTTCCAAGAGTTAATTTTGAGCTTTTATGGGCTTGAGATTGAGAACCTTGCCACTCCAAGAGATCACAAAACTAACAAGCTTGGACCAGCCCCTGGAGCCTCAATTCAATTTTATGCATCTGACATCGAATCCTGTTTTTAAAACAACAATTGAGATCACTCTTTTTGGTAGTTGGAATTTGTATCAAAAGTGCTGCCATTCTATTTGAAAGTTGAGACAAGATCACATGATCAAAGTGTGTTTGTTGGTTTTGTTGGAATGTATGGTATCTTCTGAAGGATCTTGGTCTGAGATGCAACACGCGAAACTCGAAAAAAGCAATGATGAATGCACAACCTGATGATTTATCATGGAGGAGACCCCCTCGGAGATGATCTATGCCTGAGTGCACAACAGTGGCATTCAATTGACCACAAAGAACAATTGATAAAGATGATAAAGAAACCTCTCTCTCATTGGACGTCGGAGACAAGCATCCAACAACGGCAATTTATCTTGTTCTCTCATTGAGCAAAACCCTCTTAGGATGAGGAGGAGTGGTTGATTTCACCCTGATATCAACGATGGAAATTCACAAGTCAGGAAATCAATCCAGTGATGGATGACAGGGTCAGCCCTGATCTTGATTGAAATCGTCAAGCGACAAAGTGATCGAGACATGAGTTGACAGAAAAGAGGTCTCTCTCTCTCTCTGGATGACTATTCAAACCTGGATTGACAGGGACAAAGATGTCCTTGGTGGATCCAATGGTCAAAGGTGCCAAAGGGAAGAAGTGAAATTGGCAAACCCCTTTCGTTTTCCCGCCAGAACAAAGCCAGGAGACTTGACAAACTCGAAATGGTTCTGAACGCACATCTTAGACCTTGAGACACGTTTTCAGTCATGAAAAGGCGACTTAGCGGATGATGAATGAGTGCTTGGACATCCATTAATATTCTGTGAAACCTCTTTCACCACGCGAATTGCAATTAATGCAAATGGAATGATGGCAGATAAGATAAAAGGACCCAAAAGGAGCTCTCTCAAATGAATGCCAGACACGACTGACCGAACGAACTCAGACGTGCTCTTAACTAACCTATTAGAAAGTTTTCCTCTTTACTCCAATTTACACTTGATCTATTAGAGATAGATCGAGAAAGAAAACTCCTTCGTGAGATTTATGCCTGAGAGTAAATCCAAAATTAGACAGATAAATACTGCTACCTGATGCCATTCATTGCCAATCTCTAGGCACTAAGGTTTTGTTTTGACTGGAAGACATCTTTTAGTGCTAAAACGTGACGGAAATTATGACCCTTCCATGCCGTAACCCACGGGCATTTTTCTAATGGTGCTCGACTTTCCTCATTAGGTCGGTTGTTGAGGTAGTTTTGAAATCTAGTAGAAGCATATCTAGAAGCATAAAAAAGTATGAACGAAGCGAAGTAGAAGTAACCATGCTCGATCAAGTTTCGCTACATAAGCTGCGGTTGAAAAACTACTCCTACTACTTCGTCGCACTTGCTTCTTTTGTGTTTCTTCTATCCTTTTACATATGCTTCTACAATACTTCAAAACCGCCTCAACAACCGACCTATTGTTTCAACAGCCGTCAATACTATTCTATTCGCTGTACAATCAAGGACTCGAAATTTTGTTTTCCCTTGTAACTGAAATAGATAATTTGCATCAGAAAAAGGCCGAAGAGAACTGTCCTTTAATTTGATGTTTACTTCTTGACAAGCTCCAATGAATCTTTTTGTTAAAAATTGTTAACAACAAGATATTATTCTTGCATATTTCGAAAGGCCCAAATACCTACAACCTCTTCATCATTTAAAGCCAACAATACCAAACATCGGTGACTTTCTAAAATCGGTTTGCAAATCTCGTCATAATTACACAAGTCTATCAATTTTGGGTTTTATGAATAGAAGGTGGTATTTGTTTGAACTTTGATTGTCGAGATGTTTGTGGTTTCTAATCGTGTAAAATTATGAATGAAACTTAAATATAGTACAATGAGCCTGTCTTTTTCTTTGTTTTGTCATCCAAATAAGCTCATTCGAATTCTCAACACCTTCAAGGAGTCCTTTTTCTTCAAGAATCCGATTAATGGCCCTTTGTTTGAGGCTATCCCAATTAATCTGAAAAGACCCACAAAAAGGTGTGACCTTAAAGTGCAATGAACACGCGGTTTCATTCTCGCTTTGTATATCTTGATAGTGCTGTTCTCGAAGTGTGGATGAACTTAATTCCGTGAACATTGGTGATCGGCCGATTGGTTGACTGGTTCAGAGAGTGAATGGAAGAGCAATCGAGTGGTTCTTTCTTATCTTTGAAAGCCCATTTAGTCTGATTGAGTCATTCGCACCTTATCTTGGGCATTTTGGCGATTTTATGGTTGCTTCGTCCATGCATCGACAACCATTTCAGAAAACACCGGGGGAAATACGGAACCTACACAAAGAGCTCCCAAGAAGATGAATAGCATCGACTGCTAGCAAATAAAACCACTATTACATTCCACGGATGATATTATTCCAACCACAAGCATTCCAAGTTTCATTTTAAGGAGAAAAATCGAGTTCTCAAAGTCCAAAATTTGAATCACTCGAAAGTTTCAAACGTGAATTGGTCACGGATGTTTATGACTTTGTCTCCATTGAACTCGAGATGCCAGACGAGAATTGGTAGAGTGGTCCGTTCGGTGAAAATGAACAAATACGATGTATTTTGTCATGGCATAAGTCTGAGTAATATTTTGTCTACCATTGTGCTCGAGGTGCTGCCGGATTCGAAGCACTTTCGAATTGATTAGAGAAAATTAATCAAGACCCGATAAGAGTTACACACCCTCAGCTTGCCTACTAAAGACATCAAACTGAGAAGAATCGAGACTAACTTGCCAAGTCATGGCCCTAACTACTTCACCATACCCTATACCGTGCTACTACTCACTGCTCAGGCGGAAAACGAATCTTAATGATGGTGGTCCTCTGGCAAAATGCGATTGCCAAAAGGATTTGCAGTGACAACGTACCAAACCCCATGTAAATCGAGTAATAATAAGATACTTTGGGATAAATTGTAGTGGAGCTGGGTAATTATTATTACTTTTATTTCCACCATTTTGGCCAGGAGGTCTGAGACTCTCTTTTTCCCGTTCCCAACCAAACAAAAGATAATTACCTTCAATGGCCAGAAAACAAGATCATGACTGACAAATTCGCCTCTTTTTCAAACCATTCTCCTTCAGTAGTCCAGTTAATTGACTTTGTAAATATCCAGTAGTTGTTGAGAGGCTTGGTCATAACTTAAAGTCGAATTGAAGTTGGCGATTCAGCAAATTCGAAGAACGGTCGCTCCTCATCGCAAAATCGTTTGGTTTGACCGAATGATAATTTCACACTAATTGGATTTGAGATGCAAACGTTTATCGTATAATATTTGAGGGTTGAAGGGGAGAGATCTGGTATAGCAGTTGTTTTTCCACTGCTAATCAACTTTGACATTCTCATGGATTTTTGACTGAGAGAGAGAAAAAGATGTCATTAAGAAGCACAGAACTGTCTCCGATAAGCTTAAAAGAACAAATGGAAGATCTTCAAACGAGATGTCACCATTGTTGAGACAACCAACGAACCCAACTGAAAATGGTTCGACTATTGATTGCCTTGTGGCAAAGTTTAAAGACGCTTTGTCAAAGACTGATCATCTTAAATTTGTGTCATTCTTAGCACGTACGAAATGATTTCAAAATCAAAGAACCATTTTTATGTCCTTAAGTCTAGAATTTGGGGATGAGCACAGATGTGCCATTGTGTAAAGTAGAAGTTTCAAATTCTACATTTAGATAAAAACCTGTTGCAACGAACTCAATCTAAATAAAACTGAATCCAATATTGACATATTTGCCAAAGAACTAGACTTAATACAAGCCTCTAAAATTACATGTAGATAAATCATAGTGATTTTTAGACCTCTTCGAAGTCACGTTTTAAAAACTATAGGTAATTACTTGCATCACTTCCATCCTATGTATTTTGTATCACAAAAAGTCCTTCAATTGAAGAATGTTAGTTGTCACTCTTTCCCACAAGCGTCTTCACTAATGTCCAGTCCTAGTGTGTACGAACTAAAGGGTGGAGTAGAAAGCTTCCAGCACGTTATGAATATTTGCTTGGCCATTTCTGAGGTAGAAGAAGTAGGTCTCCAGTTTCTCAGGAGATGAGACGATATTGTTTGGCATTGCTAGAGGTTTACTGACAAGGCGATGGCAGCTAATTTTATGGCATGACTTTGATATTTTGATGTACTACGTACCTCTCTACCTCTTCTTCTTTTTCAACAACATTACGCCGTATTCATCCTCACTATCATCATCTGTTGCCCGTCCAGAAGAGTAGTTCTTCTCTGAATAATCCAAAGCATCAATGTCCGCATCTCTCGATGTGGCAAAAGGTGTTCAGCCAGCTCGGAATGGCTCGTCAAATTTTCACTTTTGCTCTCTTATTCATCTTCACCATCCAGATTGATGTGTTTTTGTGGCTGGAGTGCATTTCGGTTAGTTCTCAAGTTGTTCTCCGTTCTCATTAATTTCTCATTTGAGAAATTATATGACCTAATTTGTCCATCTCACATGGACAAAAAAAAGAGAACTCACACACACTCACAAATCTTGGTCATTTGCCGACGAAAACAAGCCCTGAGATTAGTTATCCTCCGTTACGATTTTCTGGCCATTAAACATGCCCACAATAATACTAGCCATGGCTCAAAACCATCCCCAAACGTTTCGAACGTAACGAGGAATGAGCAGTTTCAATAACATGCGAACAATTCGAAGAGCAAGCTCGAGTCGTTTTCCAATCCTATTTTCTGTCAGTTGGGAAATGGCATCTTGGAGCACTCCAATTGCTAAGTAGCTCGGCGGATGGTTGGTTTGATGATAGTGATGGGCCCCTTCTTTATGGATGGACTCAAATGCCGACCGAGAAGTGCCTCGGATTTCGTCATGCTTTTAGGTTCATGTTGTTTCAATTCACGAACTCTGTTTGCATAGGGTTGTCAGATCTTGGGTGGATTTTGTACCAAGGACCCCTTTCTTCTCTCCCAGGCCCTTAACGGTGTTGTATGTAAATGAACTGGTGAAACTCACTTGCTAATGAAAACCTCAAATGGTGTTAAGTCAACAATTAGTTAGTGTTGCCAAATGCATTGGGATATTGTCATTGCTTTCATCGATGCTTTCAACAAGCACCTAATCAAGTTGAAACAAAAGCAATTTCCTCTGAATTGTTCTTCACGAACCTCCAAGTCTTTAGCATGAGGAAGCAAAAAAGAGCCTGAGGGGTCAAACTGTCCAACAGTCACGACACTCAGGGATGCCGTTTTGGATTCAACCACTTTATTACTCATAAGGGCTACTTGAACTGTCATTGGGTCAAACAAATATGTGTACACTTCAGCAAACCTGAAGCCATTATTCCACCCGCAAAGAGAGCGTTTAGTCCACACATCCGTTCATTTGACTAGTTGAAGCTTTGGCTAGGGCTGAAAATGACCAAAGATATGAAAGAGCATGAAGTGAGGGGATCCGTGGGAATGAATGTACAAGCTTCTCCGAGTCTCCACATCAACTTAGTTCAAATAAAGAGTTGCTTTGAGAATCTAACTAATCGAAACCATCACATTGGACAAAGAGTCTGCTCTGGCATCCTCCAGGATTGGATAGAAGCTCCTTTTGGCACATCTAAGTACCATTGTTGTTCTGTTAAGGCCTGCCAAAAGGGTCGGCATGGAATGATATTGGATTGAAGCGACAATAACAATAAAGGATGTACACTCCCGAAAACAATCAAGTCTCTTTTGAGCTTGGTTCTTCGCACATTTGAGCCGAATTCCCATCTCTGAAAAGGGCCTTGTGATGAGCGGCTGTCTGGATGTGACCTTTGGGGTCAATAGTTCCATCTCACATTGTACGTACTGGCTTTACAGAGGATGAGCTCAACGGCCACAATAAAGAAATGAATTGCTTCTGTGCTCCTGCTCTTCCTTCGCCCTCAGTGAATGTGTGAACTACCTGAAATAACTTTGCCATGCTGATGACTTCTTGGGAAGTTTGACTGTACGCGAGACTTTTGTTGCATGACACTCGCTGTCGTTAGTCTAAAGCGAATGAAAATGTCTTCTCCGGTCTAGAAAGTGCCGCGAAGTGTGCAGTTTCATTGGGAACAAGTCGCACAATGGACTGATTGGTTCCACTCAGCCAAGTGTGAAAACCCAATAACAACAACTCAATTCAGTGGAGTAGCTTTTCCTCGCTCACAAACAAAGCCTTCCAAACTGACATGAGGAAAAGCAGAAAATCGAATCCACATGGCACATATGTCTATTAGGTGGGAAAAGCGCGACTTCATGAGACTCTAAGAAAGGATTGAGCTGAGAATCATGAATATTATCATACCGTAAAACCTCACTTTCTTAACTAAAAACAGCTTTTTTGAGAGGGTGAGATTTCTGCTTTTTGTTATTCAAGACGAGTGCAAAGTTGCTCATCGTAATATCATCCAAATTAGTACTAGTATCTTAAAAATTGAACTGAACTAACTCAATCTTAAGGATTTTTTTCTAACCTAGAATAGTTAACAAGCGAACTGACACTGTTCATCGCTTTGATTACGTAATTTAAGAGGAGAAATCTCGCTTAAGGTGCAGTTGCACCACATGTTTTCAATCAACTTTGAAGTACTGATGTGTTTTGAGTTGGATTTTTGGCAGAGTTTTGCCATTTTGGTTTTTAGGGTCAAAAATCTGACCACGACTAAACTTTTCATCAAGCAATAGACCTTATCTGCCATTAAATATGGCAGCACTGCCAACTCAAAATCCATTTTTATAACTTTGGATGGAACTCGAAATCAAACTAGTTCGAGTGTTGACAAATTGGTCCCTGTTTAGGTCTTTTCAAAAAATTCAATACAACATGCCCTTTTTAACAGCGATAAACTTCCGAGTCAAAACTGGCAGCACTCCTGGTTCGAAACACATCACTACTTTGAAGTCAAATGTTCGTCTTACAGGTCGATATGTGTCTTAAAACGACATTTTTAGAAAATGTCAGGAAATTTCAGCATTCAGTATTTAGACTCGACTTGTTTAAACACCAGAAAAAACGAAGGATAAGGACCGTATTAATGATAGACATAAAATGAATTTCATCCAATTACCAGGAAAACGTGACGTTTTTCAAATGATAAAATGAACTAAGCGATGTTTTCGCAATGACGACAGATCAGTTCATGCTTCACCATTGGCCATAAATTAGCGAGATATTTGTTAAATTGATTTTTAAAGTATTTTATTACTGTCTTTGAAGACAAAAAAAAAGAATCTTAACTTCACCGAAGTATTTGCGGGTTTGAATTTCACTAAAACTAAGAAACCGATAGGTTTTCTTCAGACAGGAAAATGACATATCCCCTGCGGTAAAATTTACACAAAACATACCTTTCACATATAAGTACAAATTTACAACCCCCTCCAAGTTGCCAAGCTCCAACTGTCTGAAAGATCCTTGAACTTGGTAGACGTGGACCTGAAGAATGACCGTCTAATGTGTCAATTTTTGGGGTAGCTGGACAGCTAAAGTGGTTTATCCTTGATGCAAGCACACTTCCCTCAGGCATTTTGAAATAGAAAACAGATCGCCAGTGGCCATAAAACCAGATTAACATGCGATATCATCACACCCGTCTTTGAAAGAGATCCTGCTTGTAGGTCGCCAGAAAAGTTTTTGTCTTCCAAGTTTTGACTTTTTTGTGGTCGGACAAGCTAAACAAGGCAGATGGATGGTCCATAAAATTCGCACTTGATCTAGTTTTGGTCACATTTTCTCCCTGTACTCGAACCACCAACAACAGTGATAAGCCATATGTCATAGAGGCTTCATACCCTTGGTGCTGTCATTTTCTCCCATTTTTCTTGTTTCAAAGCAACGCTCATGAATTAATTTCCATTGGCCAGTGGCCAGAAATGCCCTAACACAAAAAGACATATGTTGCTTTTGGAGCTAAAATTCAATATTTCTAGTTTCTGGGTGGTGCCTCTCTCTTGGGGGAATGAAGTTCATAAAACCATCATCCATATGGTGGGACCTTAAGCCAACATGTCAAATTGGACCTTGCTTGCATAACGCTGACCACATGAAAAAAAAGAGATTCCCTTCTCTCAAAAAAACACACACATGTGGGTACTGTACTGTAGTGAGCAAAGCACCTGGTGAGATCTCAAGAGTCATTACGGTTTTGAGATCCGTGAATAAACTCAGGCAAAACATGTGCTTTGCTCCTCATTGCAGACACCAGATTTTAAATCTATTCAGAGGCCACAACGGTAAAATTTCATGAATAGGTCAACTCCCGACACCTGTTAGTGAATGGAGCGCACGCTATAATTTGCGAGAGTCCAACCAATTGTTCCGAAACTTTTCCGGAATGAGGAAGTGTTCCCAGAAAATTGTCTGCCACCAGATACCTTTTAACGTCTGGTGTCTGGGGGCTCATGATTTGTTTCGATCACCAGAAAGAAAGAGATCGACCCAATTTGACGGATGGGGCTTCTGTTGCCATTTGAAGACAGACCTAATGATGAAGAATGCCTGAACCGGTTGGTTGGTTGGTTGGTTGGCTACTGACCCGCTTTGAAATGTGGACATGTGACTTATTTTCCTTGAATCACATTGGTTCGGCTTCAAGACAATCTCTAATGACAGATGATCTTGACTGTTTTTGGGAATGGAAGGACTGGATAATTGCTACCATGGCATGTTTTGAATTTTGAAGATGAACCTGCACTGTTGAATGTGATTGGAAGATGGTAGCTGTGGTGCAATCGCGCTTGATGGTATTGATATTATTAATGGTCGGGTTTTTTGCTTCATTTGCCATGACTGGAAAAACATCATTATGGTTCATTACTTAGCGTGAGAAAAATCAAAGTCCACTGAATAACAGATGTGATGGGATTCGACCAACTGCATGAATAAAGAGTCAGGCCAATTATTAACCACATTTGTCATATTTCTAATTTCAGGTAAGCGTGACTTTCTTAGCAAAACAACGACACGTTCAAACTGTCGTCAGAGATTAACACAGACCTCCATCCAGGCATTTAAGAAACTACAACAAATAACGTCGAGTGAACACTTCAGAAATCACGTGCCAGCAATTAGTTGAAAAATCTGAGAAATATCACCACAGAACAGCCTTAAGGGATTGGTTCTCCCAAAGACACTGGGCAAACCATAACCATTAGGGAAAGGTGAAAAATGGCTGTTAAACCCTCAAACGTGTCTCCAAACAAGACAATTGAGACAGCGTTTCAGTGTCACCATGAAGAAATACTGTCGATTGCGCTACCTTTTAATAACTTCAATAATCAGCCCAAGTTAGCAAAGCAACCAAGGTTGCTTTAGTGCGAATTTACCTTGAGGCAACCTAACATTTGTTGTTGATTGCTTGATCATCAATCGTGGTGATGTAAAGCCAAAAATAACCGTTACGTGAACAAATCTGGCTTTGGTGTAGACGTTTCAGGCTAGTTTATTTTGAGAATTGAACGTGCGCTTTTGTTGGAAATGCCATTACAGAATTGTTTTCTTAAATTAATACTAGAAGGAGAATGGAAACCATTGAAAATAACATTTTTTGGATCTTGACCAGACCATTGACACCTGTACTCATGGAAAAAATCTAAATCAACCAGTTTCATGAGTTTTAGTGAGTCAATATTAGGAAAATGTTTCTAGCATTGACAAATATGCAATGGGGCAAGATTTTCTTCTTATTGTCATTATAGGAGAATATCTATCCGTAAGTTGAAGTTCGGGAAGTAATTTGCCTTTGATGAATGCAGAATTGAATAGATGAATGGCAGTCGTTTTCTTCAGCAATGTTTTCAACATGCTTTCCTTTGACCAATCGTACAAATATCTACGTTGCTTTGTTCTTAATGGCAATCCAAGATATTGAGGCAAAATCTTATATCCAGGGCAATCTAGGATAGCCTTGATTTGCTCTGAACTCAACGGATTATCTTTATTCAGAAATTGAGGACAGTTGCTTTGGGCCAATGATGTGAATAGTGTGGGTCCAATCTCACCCCAAAACTTTCCAGTATAATTTTGAGCCTGTCGAAGAGATATTTTTAGGTGATGTTAGCCCTAATAAGAATTGGAAGAGACGTACTGCTTGTAATATGGATTGACGCAAGAATGAGTGACCTTGTTGAAATTTCATGATGGCACTTCCAACTTTGCCAGGAGCAGCGAAAAACAAATAGTTTGAATCCTCAAGACTCTTGGGTATCTTCCTCAATGTTATAATATCGTTGTCCATATAAATACCTCCAACTTGATACAACAAAAGTTGACGGAGAAAATCACTCAAATGGCTGTTGAACAAAGAGCGTTTTTATGGTTCAGAATTTGTTCCACCTGCTTGCATATTTACAAGAACAAATAAAATTTGGGCCTTTTCTAAAAATGCCTTTCTTGTTTTGAAATGAGAAAACAACTTTGTCGTAAGAACATTGAAAATATCCAACGAAAAATGGATTGTGTGAGTTATGGTGTGTTCAATGAAATCAGACCTGTTTCAGTTACTTCTAGAATGTAATTATTTACAATTACATTGGTCTCTACTGTAAAGTAATTAAATACAATTACAATTACTTTATTTTGAAATGTAATTAGTTATAATTACAATTATTTTCAAAGAGTAATTGAATTACATTGAAATACATAGCAATTTCATTGTTTTTCAAACCAAGCTTTAACTCTTTTCTTTTCAAGTGCAAAATGTGCAAAGAGCATCACAGACCTGTGAGCTTTTATGAATCAATAAACACAGCAGAAAATATTGGAAGGACGGGGGAAAATCTGCAAAATTTCTAATCCCAGAACCGCTTATGTAGGTGAAAATGTAATTGTTATTTGCAATTGAATAATGTCAATAACATGGGCTCAAATGTAATTAATTAATTTTAAAATTACTTGATCTCAAATGTAATTAATTATAATTACAATTACTTGATCTCAAATGTAATTAATTATAATTACAATTACTTGATCTCAAATGTAATTAATTATAATTACAATTACTTGATCTCAAATGTAATTAATTGCAATTACAAGTACTTGGAAATATCATTTCAATTACGTAGTTGTAATTTCAATTACAATTACATCACAGGTCTGAATGACATTTACGTTCGCAATCAACACCATAATTTATTACAAAAAAAATATTTTGGATCGTTCATTGAATCCTGATAACGTAAGGTAACAAGTAACGAATGTTTCTGTAAACATGTTCTCAAACAAAAATGAAACTTCCATTTCAATTTTGAAGTTTTGAATGCGAAGTGGTAGGCTTGTGCGGCAATTTTGCTTCCAAAAGCTTTTGAACATACGTTTATAGTTACAGAAATATAAATTAGTGGACCTTCTTTAGGTCTGCAATGACAAACTAACCTGAGATAGTATTGCGATTGGGCTTGATTTAGCTTGAGTAATATATCCTTGTTGATGAGTTTGTGCTTCAAAAGTTCTCCGTAGTTCAGTTTCTTCACATAAACATTAGGTAATAACAAAAGATCTCTCGGAAATGTGACAGAAAGACTTGAATCCGGAAACAAAGCATACACTGGAGTTTTGGGATTGATCTTGGCCGCACTTTCCACTGCACATATCATATTCTGACGTAATATAATTCAAGGTTGAATTTTCAAAGTTAATAATTTTCTTACCTCGCTCATAGTTTGACGCGTTTTATTTGTTTCTAAGAAAAATATGGCTTCGTTTACGGGTAATGCGCTCATTGTAGTGAGAACAGCTTTATTGGGCCAGGGATTATTAGTTGCCCAATTCAGCAACAGAGGAGTCAAAAAACAAGCTAGAATAAAACCTAACACCTTTTTGCCCATTTCCGCAGACTATGGTTGGATTTGAGAACTGAGCTCACAGAAATGCTGATAACAAGTGTTACGTGACTCTGAAGAACCAAGAGTGGTTAACATCAGGTATAAAACTGAATGTTCTAGGTCCGATCTGTTTTACATTTGGAAGGCTTGAGTGAAGAGTGTTCTGATAAATTGAGCAATCAAATGGCTGGGATGACCAAGCTATACTGCTGTTAATCGACACTTGTGCCAAAGAAAACAAGTGTTGAACTAAAGTAATTGCACACAAAAATCAGCGGCTAAAATATTCTTTTTGTGGGTTGGTCAAGTTCATTTAAAACATCAGGGTGACCATATCATGTGTGGAAAACCACATTTCAACAGGAAATATATCAAGGACTTCCATTGTATAAAGTGCTAGAATATTTAGCTTTTGGTTCTGCAAAAAGAGAAAGGTTATAACTAGAGCACAGAAAAATATTTTTTTGTTACAGAGCAAGAAGTCTCAAGGTTTAAAGAGTAATGGCAGCTGACGACCTCGCTCGTCAACCATCAGCTGACCCTACACAATGAAACCTCTGGGATTTGTGCTCCACAGAAAAGTTGTAACAGATTGAAAGTGGGTGAATTTCCCATATTTCGTCCTTGAAATCTTTTGCAGTGATGAGCAAACAAAATCGTGAATAAAATGCTAAAATCATATGTGCATTTAACAGAAGTGGCAAATTGCAGCCCATAATGAAGCTTGACTCTTACAAATCCACAGTTTTTCAACTCCACTCTATTGTGTGCAAGTTCACTTAATCAAAATCAGCTGTGGGATGTACTTTTAACGAGAATTCCAATCCAAACAGAAAGTTAGTGTTCATCCATTTGCCATTTTCCATCTGTTGACCAAGCAAGCAAGTTGATGCAAGTTTGGACGAGTCATGCAGTTTTGAGGCACATATGTACAGTAGAGGGCCTCCTCGTTTACGATAAGGTTCATTCCTTGGGCAAAACATGTCTCGGAATTGAAGCCCTGATCTGACAAGAGATGAACATGTCAAGGTTACAAGCTTGAGGTTGCTACCAAATCAGCTCGAAAGTGTTGCCAGCACATTTTTGCATGGAACTAATGGTGCACTAATGACATCCCGATTACGCACTAGATTGCCTGGGAAATATCTTGTTTGAGCTCAGGTTATGATCAAGCAGATAGCTAATGTGCAAATTTTAAAACATGAAAAGACAAGGTAGCTTTGCCTAGATTCAAGTGCTGGCAATTTCATGGTTGGTAATTTGAAATCATGACCTAACTCATCATAATTCAATTGGCTTGAAATAAAAAGCCATAAAATATGTCTCTGAACCCTTTGAGCGTTGATCCACGACAAACCATTGAAGTCATGTTCGGGATGGGAGAATTTGAAATGGCAATAAACAATGGGTATTGTGAGTCTCTTGTGCTCTGCTTCCATGAGCTAATTGGAGTTCCCACCATTTCAAACAGATTTTACTTTTGGTCCCACAAATCTTCTTTAAAAACAGTCCAGAGACATTACCGCTTTCAGCTCTTTTTCGAGGTGAGAGGGAACGTGATCAAATCATTTCCTGAACATTTTGCGGCTGTTCAAAATAAAAACTTGGATATATATCGGATAATCCGAGCAAAAAAGACCAGACATGAGTATGGGGAAAAGGTACTTAATTACAGTGACTTTAGTTTCAAAAGGAATTTATTGTAATTACTTTACTTTCAAATGTACTTAACTACGATCAAATTTGTTTTTGAACTTCATTCCAATTTCATGTAATAGCAATTAATATATTTCTTCTCTAACCAAATTTGATTGTTAATTTTCATTATTAGAATTGAAAGCTGAAAAGTACTACAAAGTAGGTGGCTATTTGAAGGCTTATCGTGTTCCATAAAGAATAACATTGATGGAAGTGAAAAATGTCCCTCTGAAAAGTTCGACCTCAGAATATGCTATGATTGCGATAGTAATTTGAAAATGAAGTACCGCAATTACACTTGCTTGAGATGTAATTAATTCCGATACCTCCGAGTTAGAAATTCAATGATAATAATTACTCCGAGTTGGAAATCAATTGATTGTAATTACAATTTATTTAAAAAGTACAATAGTAATATATTCAAAATGTATTTAAAAATAACTAATTATAATTTAATTACAATTACATCACAGGTCTGAAAACGACCCTCCAGTGAAGAATGTTGCACTTGTCACTTCCCAAAAAGCGTTGCCCTCCATTCCGAAAGTTGTTGTTTTATATTGTGTTGGCAAATTGTAAACAACTCACATCACGGGAATGATCCATGGCAAAGCCACCGTGATGGCGGCAATGTGGCAATCACTCACAAACCTGCAAAACTCACCACATTCAGACCAGCCTCACATTCAGACCAGTGTAAGGTACCTTCCTTTTTCCCCTCTGGTCTGGTGTTTTCTGAGCGGTAGATAGAGTCAAACAGCTCTCAAATTGTGAGAAACTGCCACTAATTGTCTTTTGTCGTGCTACCTTATTTAGGCTGAGAATTATGAGGCTCTAGGATTCTTTTAGTGATGGGCGGGAAGTTCTTTCGCTTCAAAGTTGGGTTGGTTTTTCTGCCATGCCAACTGAAACCGAAAGCAATTTTGTAGTTTAGACAACAGTTGCAGATGACGTCATCAATCAACATTTGGGTGTGGGAGCATGGGAGGTTCAAGTTAACATTTTTCAAAAAAATAGTCTTGGTCTTATTCCATTTCAGTTCATCTCTAAACTTAAGAGTTGTTGTAGTAGCTTAATAGTTTGGTATCAAAAACGAATATCGAGGGATTTTCATTTGGAAAGAGCTTGATTTGATTATCGTTTTAGTGTATTTGATTTATAAAGTGGCTTTGAAATCATGTCTTTCAAACTTAAAATTACCTAAAACAACTGAAGACTAATACAGTCACAAAACACATGAAAGACAAAGCGAAAACAAAAAGAAAAGAGCGATATTTTAGTGCTTCAAATAAAAGTAGATGTGCACAAAAAAGTAGTGGAGAGGAAGAGCCCTTAACAAAAACCGAAAGATGCTGACGAAGGTTCAACAACTTTTACAAAAAAACTAATGCGCTTAGTTTACACATTTAACCATTGTTCCTTTTTATCGAAAGATTTTAAGCGCAATCTTTCAAAGAAACTTATTAACAACAATTTCTTTCCAATGGTAAAAAGCACAGCCATCTTATGATGGTGTTCCAGAGTCAATGAAGCTATTAAATTTGTTTTCTACCTCTACTTTGATCTGAAACTGGTATCAACAAGTAATGGCAAGTTTAGTTGAATAACCATCTTCTTTATTTATAATATAGTTTCTGACATGAATATTTCATTAATTGCATGAAAATGCAACGGATTGTTTAGTCATGTCTCCCAATTATTCTAACCGTTTTCTTCATGGCCATTACGATCAAAAAATGAAATGTTTTAGGTGCTTAGCAAAAAGCCGATTTGAATATGAATTTCCATTAGAATAGGAAAGTGTGAGACAGACAAGAAAATTGATGTGTTTGAAAGCGCTTGCCAATGGTTTACCATGAGATTTGGACATGAATTGCTACAAGGACTACTTCCAAACTCATTAAAATCCAATGCGTAAACAAGCCGTTCGTGTTAATTTCTCATGATAAAAGCCAAACTCAGAGTAACCTATGATGATTCACTTGCTCATGATTTCATCAGAGTGATTTGAGCAAAAAATAGTGTAGAAGTCCATGATCATTGCAAAATTCGGATCAAAGCTATAAAATACACTTTATCATACCACAACGGTTAATTGCCACTTTACCCAAGCCCCATCAAAAGCGAACGTCAGTGGTTGCTTGCCATGATTACATGGTGCAAAAGAACGGGGTTTTTGAGGCAAGTTTGATGTAATTGCAGTTCCTGGAGGGTTTCGTTTCAAAAGAAAGAAAACCCCTTCTTCCAGTTTTTCTAAACTTTATTTTGGCGAAGAACCGAGTCAGAAAGTCTGGCTATCTCAAGCTTCTGCGGAATGATTCTTACTTTTTGGAAGTTTTCTTGTTTGAGACTGAGATGTGAGCAAATCGTTGTTAAATGAGATAATTACACGGTTTGTTATTTCAATCAACATCGAATCTCTTTTGTGGTAATTTACTTTCACCCAACCAAAAAAAAGGTAAATACCCGGAACATTTTGAATTTCAGATCGCGCAATCAACCGTCATTTTCTTGTTTTGAAAGGAAACCCTTAATCCCGATAAGAAGTATTGAGGCTACAAGGCTCTACTTTCGTAATGAAAGGTTTCATTTGGCAATGGAAGGCCTTGAGTAGAAATGTGATTGACCGCAGACCTGCAGTGTGGAGCTAATGTTTCACGACAAACCAATGACATTTGACAAGCAGTCTTGACAAGTTCAGGAGTAATGATTGTTTTCTGAATTCAACTTTCCCTCAATTATCTTGTCCAGATTCTCTTTCTTTGGCTGATGTACAAGATACAGTTCACAATGTGAGTAAGCAGTGTGAATATTCTCCGGATCCTCCACCCTATTTGATGACGGATTGCCTTGACAAAACAAGTGTCTCATGGTGAAAGTAGATTGACACAACTAGAGCCACCGCCTTGAAACACTCCTAATTTAGTTTTATGGCCTTGGATAGATTTTCAATAGAGTTTGAGCTTGAGGAGCTGTTTATTTCATTCAGTTAGTTACATGGTTGCTTTTATTGGACTACAGGGTGCGCTACTTAAAACCGAACAAAGAAAGACGATTCATGTGAATAGAAAACGAATGATAAGTACAATAGTTTTAAACATAAATCCCATTTATGATGTTTTTTATCTTATGAGGCCAAGTTTGTGCCCATGTTATTTCTAGTGCAGCTCCAAACGACATTAGCTTCGGGCATGGTCATATTTGCAATCATTAGGAGTGAAGAGATCTTGTTCCATATTATTTCTCTGGAGCTCAGCACCGTAAACTCTTTTACTAAATAATTTTGAAGCAGAAGTTGAGAGGGTTCCGTAAGCAAAATTTGGCTTCCCTGGGCGCAATCTGAAAGGGTTCATAGGTTTTCCAGGAACAAAGTATCTAGAGAACAAGGTGTTCAACTGTCCGCTGATTCATTTTGCACCAGTTCAAGCCCTTGGTAAAAAATAGAGCCACTGTGCATAGTAATTCATCAATTACACCAGTAGACAAAAGTCTACTAAGTGTTATTTGTTTGACGAAATTTTTTATTGAAGCATTATTTTTTCTAATTACTTTGCAATTTTCAGTGACTGGTTTGATAAGCGCATCTGGTAGAACATTGTCTTGTTGCATATTTATTGACCAAGCAAATATTATGTAATGTGCGTGGGATCATGTATTACGATTCAAATCATATCCCATATTAGAATGATTCGAATGACCAATATCACGATTTGAGAATGACAAACCACCTCTTACTAGACCTTTCGTCCTTGAGTTGCAAAGTTTTTATGCGTCTGAATGTAATGTACGTAGGTAGGTAGAGGAACAACGGAAATTAGAGTTCACATGCAAGCTTCCAAGCTCCATCAACAGATTCAAGCAGGAGTTCATAGATTGACGATCAACTAGATCCCTTCCAGATCAACGAAAGACAAAGGAATGCCATCTGGAAGTGTTGAACGAACACCGCTTCAAATTGCGGATCAAAATGTCGATCTTGCGTGCTCAAAGAGCCCGAGGATCAAGATCGAATTAGAGTCAAATTCGTCAAGCTTTACATCTTTGATTCTTGCTTTGGACAGCAATGGGAGCAAGTTTTGAGTGAGAGTCGTCATACCATGAATTCCCACGATAAGCACCAACCCTTGACCAAAATCCGGCTGCAAATCGAGAGCTCGCTCGAGCGCCAGAAGAACAAAGGGGAACCCCGTTTGGCAACCCTGTTGAATGTTGGTAATAAACCATTAATCTTCGTTGGTTCAAGCACACATCGGCAAAAAAGGAAACGAGTTGAGTTGTGTGTAGAGAGAAAAAACGAGATGGTTTTGAACATGATGATGAACCCTTAGAGAAATGAGAGTGCCTGTCAATCAAATGATTGGACGACCAGAAAACTGACCACCAATGACAAGAAAGCTTTACGCTCGAGAATCCTTGACACGGAAGCGACCTCAAAAAGCGATTGATTTAGGTAGTCATGCGAAAATATGTCTTGAGCTATTAAACAGTTTGATTTGAAATTTTACACGACTCATGGTGGCTTTAATCACTCGTTAATGACATGGTCGAATTTTAGATTTTTTAATCAACGTTTAACAACACATAAAATCTAAGAACTGAGAACTTAAACCGTAGTAACGGCTAGTATTTTCATGGGTATTTCAGAGGCGCTAAATCATCGCAGGAAAATAAGCAATGAAATTTAAAAAAAAAAATCATGTGGAAAAGGTTGAGTGAAAACAGAAACAAGTTCCGAAAAAAAAATTGAACCTCCGTTCTAAAATTACATGTTAGAGGGCGCTTGCTTCAGATTCCTGCTTTTAAATTTCGTCTTTTTGTTGTAAGATTTAGCCGCTAGATGGGAGTAGCTAAATTTATTCAAACCTTGGCCAGATATTTCAGCGACATCTATTGTAGAATCTATTGAAATAAGTCAAGATCGCAAATGATAAAATTGATATCACGTGCTTGGAACCGTAAATGCCATCAGTTCTATTGTGTTTTGCTGACAAGTTGTTTCCTATTCTAAAATAAACATAAAATGCTGTATCATGGGTTGTCAGATTACCGGTCAGGAATGTTAATAATACATCTCCTTCATGAAGATCTGTCCAAAACCACGAATGCGATTTGAGTGTAAATGCTCCGCAATTTCAGGTCAACCTTAACCTCTTCCTCGTTCCGAGTATCTTCTTACGAAATACCTTTTTTAAGAGGTGAACGGCATGCCTGACCCCGACTATTTTATTAAGGATTTCTCTCACTCGTCAGAATCTCTTGGCATTCCTTGATTTCTTTTGTTCATGAACTCTAATACCTTTTGACATTTGAATTCTGGCAAACAAGGAAGAAAACGAAACGGAGATTCTTCTTCAAATTAGGTGTTTGAGTGAAATTAACTAAATTGCTTGGAAAGGAGTAAAGGTCAAGGATTGCTCATCCTCTTCCACAATCATGTTTATTCTCCTCATGTCAGCCATTTACAGACTTTTCAATTAACAAGAAGAGATCTTTCTTACCACGGCCAAGACCATAAAGATTACTCGGAATCAACCAACCTCTTCTCATCTTCACCATCCACTGTTCAAATCGACTAACTCAATAGGTTCCACTCTTCAAGCCATGCCAAAGGGTTCTGGTTAGAATGGATTCTTTCAGTGCCCTCTGGGAATGCATTTTGGGTGAAATGTATGGCTATCAGACATTTGGTCATTTAAATCTCCACAAAGCAGAGTCCAGACCTACCACTCGGCAAACCCTGAGAAATAACTCGCTGGGCCCATTTGAATAGTGAGTTCAAAATTGGTATTGCTCATCATAGATAACTAAGACTGGAACTTTTGACCTCAGTCGAGTCGTCTATTTGGTTGAAATGGGGGGTCTGACTTTTAAAAGTAATGAATAGCACTCGCCCAAACCTTAAAAAAGCATTGAAGCCATAGAGCAAAATTATCATTTATCAACATTAACAGAAAAAGTTGATTAGGTTTCGTGATTTTGATCTGAGAAGTTTCGCAATGGCTAACTAGAAATGTTGAAAAAGTGTGGACAACTTACAGTTCATCTGTGCTCATGTATGAGTTTACTTCTTGGCAAGTCACAACTCTCTTGTCAAATATCTTTTCAACCAATTCAAGTGCCATATTGTAAAACATCGTTTAGCCTTTTTGGGAGTCTCCAGGTGTTAACTGAAGATGACCTGACTCATCCCACATCTTAACCCGAGCAGAGTGTCCATGTCAATCGAAAAGTGAGAGTTCTGAGAGACCACCCAAAAAAGGTTTCAATTGAAACACTTGAAATTTAATGTAAAACATGATTTGTTTTGAATTCTAAATGATTTGCCCAACTCTTGCTTGCTTAGGACAGGTTCCTGCTTAGGAATACTTGCAAGCTCGATATTTAAATGAGGGGAAAAGTAGGTTGACGCAAACTTCTGGGAAGAAAAAAAAGGTGGCCAAGCTTGTGGAAAATTATTCTTTGTTACAGTTGACGTAGAAACCTGTGATTAATTAGTTTTTTCATTGTCTTGTTAGACTTTTGCACTTTTGCTGAGTTGTATCTGTTGGGTCAAGAGACGATCCCTCTTATTGTACAATCGTTTGACTTTGGAGACATAATTTGTCTTGAGCCAACGTCACGGTCGTGTAGTGTTGATCAATACACCATGGGAATTGATGCCCGAGCCCTTGAACTGGACTCGAATTTTTCCGTATTGTACTCTACAAACGTGTACATGTGTAGTATTTGGAAATATTTGAATGTGTCAGCTTGTTCTGACCAAAACTTGAAGCATCATCCCATCGTGTCCGTCGATCACTCGCGATGAATACGGACTCTTCTTCCAATTCGTCCTCGAAGGATTTGGATTCGTTGTTGATGGGAGCAGCTATTATTCCGATTATTTGTAGGAAGTGTTGACTTTAGATTGGAATCACAACCAAATATCTTTTGCCATTCTGAATTTGAATGCATCTTCAGCTTCCTTAATTGATCCCATTGACGAGGCCCAGGAATAACACGGAACAAATAATCAGATGAGAATGGCGCAAGGACGGTTCCTTGTGGTTCGCCACTCGCTTCACTTCCCAAACTAGAAGAACGAACGTCACTCACTCATTCGTGTTATTCCATCAGCCTGCAAATCGATATTAAAGTTTATGCGCTCGTCAAGACCAAAAAGCGATTTTGAGTATGAGAAAAATGCAATCCCATGGACCAAATAATGGATTCTGGTATCAAGACGTATTTTGCTATCTGTGTAATTGAAATCAACGGCCATATTTCACGAGCGTGCCTTCTTATGCTCGAGTTTTTTTCCTCGTTTCGCCGAACTTATTCTCCCGCTACAAATTCAGGGTCACTAGCAAGAAACACCCAAATCTCAGAAGAATGCGGATGAAATCACATTTGAGCATCATACACGTTATTTTTCTCTCGCCAGAATTATATTACCTCCAATCTCATCCACTTTAATTGACTCGGATTCGAAAAATTTCCGCGTGGCGCAATTTTCAGCGGAGTTTTGACAAGCTCGGGTCAAAAGTTCGGAGTTTGGGTGGAATTACGAAAGAAGATTCGACGAGCCAACCATCCATCCATCCCTTCAACCAACCAACAACCATGGTGTGTGCGAAAGAGCGAACGATTCACTACATGTTCTTGGCCACGAGATGAGCTCAGGGCGACTTATGGCGACCTCATATTGCACGGAAAATGAACTTGTACCGCAATGAGATGTTCTTCTGTCTCGCGAGAAAAGATTTAAACCATCTTTAAACTGTGGCTCACTCTAGCACTGAAAAACGAGTTACCAATCTCGTCCGAGATTTAAACCCCATAAAGGTTGCAATCCTCGACAGAATCCCCAACATATTAAGAAAACAAAGAGTCAACAATATTCCCTCCTCACGAAAGTTACAAAAAGTAAATTTGCCGGGCTAATGTGTGACAGTAGGGTATTGCGTTTCTCATCCCCCAAATCCCCAATGCATCTGAGAATGAGTGTTCATCATAAAAATGATCTCATGCCTTTCGGTAAAAATGTTCCTCGTGAGGTTGGTAAAATAGCCCCAGTTCATGTTGAAAAGTGGAGAAGAAGCGATTAAAAAGAACCTGGACTTTTGAGCAAAATAGACGACAAAGAACAATGGGCCTCACACTTCATACAGATTGCCCAAAAAACTGCTCAAAGTCGGCGGAGAACAAGGAGAAACATTTTAATACTAACCTCGCAGGGGTGACCGAATATAAAGCGACGATTTGACCCGACACAAGCCCCCCTCTTGCCCATTCAGACAAATCACCTTCCTCATTCGATGAATGACCTTAATCAAGGGACCAGGAATTCAGTTCACAGACCACGGACATTTGACGGGAGTCTGGATTTCTTCGAAATCGAGAAAACAACACGAGGTCCATGTCAAATATCAGGAAGCCAATATTAACCGAATGTAGAGCAATGGGGCCCCCCTTGATTTCATGGACCTAAGACACGGAGAGAGCGAATGAGTGAGTGAGAGAGCTCCAATTTGCAGTAAATCCCTAAGACAGTTATGGCAAGGTAGAGATCCTCCCCGAACCCGTTCGTTGAAATCTCTCGTTCATTTGTATGCTGTGCACCGAATTTTGCATGATATTCTTTGACGGTGGTACAAACACGGGAAATCAAGAACACAAGGGATATGTGAAAAAAGTATAGAACAATGGATTAAGTTGAGCATTCCCTATCTGCCAAATACTCTGCCGGATTCGTAAGTTCAAATCCCTGGGTCACTAAAACCAAGAGGCGCTGAATTTCTAGAGTTGGAGGTTACAGAAGGATTAATTCAATTGCGTACTTCTGCAAGCGAGACCTGCCTTGCATTCAGTAGACTACGTATTTCAATTTCCAGCTCAATCGAAAGGCAGAGTGAAAAGTTATGCACTCTCAAACTTGTGTACTGAAGAGAGCATAGAATTAATGAGGTCGCCCTTTTGTGGTAAACTATTACCAGAAAAGGGCCAGTTTGTTCGTTCTTGGTAGGATTTGCACTGAACTTTGACAGAGCATATAACTTTTGACAACGACGTTCGATTGAGCTGAAAATTGAAATACGTATTGAAGTCAACATGTATAAGGTTTCAGTTGCAGAATAACGTAGTTAATTTGTTCCTGCTGGAAATCATGATTATTTTCGTCAACCTCCCCGTTTAGTGAAATCTAGTGGTTCTTGCTAAAACAAGTGTCCGGTGATGTCATGAATTTTGACAGGAAAATTTAGAAATTGGTCAGTCCGAATTATATTTATGTTCTCTATTGGGTACACGAGAATGTTTTTTTAGGACAAAACGGCAAGCTCAATTGTTCCAACGTTTTCAGTGTCCTTAATGCAAATAGTGCAACATTTTATGAACATTAAACAATGTCCCGGGACGTTAATTTAAGCTTTGTTATGATTGAATAACTTATTTAAGAGACCAAGGTTTTAGGAAAGATTGAAAAGTAAATGCCCTCACTTTTGCTTAAAATATGGCGTCAAAATATGTCCGAAGCAGCGGAATGCATATAAAAAATGTCTATTACATAGAAAGTGATTCATTTGCAAAGGTAAAAAATGTCATTTTTTCACTTCGTTCATACTGATACGTTAAAATCTGAGATGTTAAGTATACTGTTAACTTGAAAACCACAAAACTTCTGAGATTGATATTGGGACTCAAAATAGGAGCAAATAATCAGCCGATGCGAATTTGGGATGATAATTTCCATCATGACTTTTCATGTCCTTACTCGGAGACGTTCTTGTTCTAGTAAGTGAATTATTAAACAACTGCTTAACATATTTTTCCCATTTCCAGGTAAGTCCAACCTGAACCATCATATCGTTCTCACTGGGTGGATGTGGATGAACGATCAAGTCTGAGAAAAAGGAGAGACGTCATGAATGGTATTTACATGAGGTCTCTTCTGTTGGAGGATAACATTTGTTGAATTGAAATGGCATGCAGAAGGTCCTTTGCGAAATGATGCCATTAAAAGGCGAGTAATCATTTTATGACAACAGGCCCGCATACAAAAAAAAAAACGCGATAGTCGTGATTGCCGCATTACTCTCATCCCACCTCGACTGATCAGGGTTCAAGATCTCGTTTCGAGTCGAGAGCGATACCTTTTTGTCTGTATCTGGAGTGTTTGCCATTTTGGACCTAAAATCAGGGTGATTCTTAAACAATGTAGTATTGGAGACCCGTGTCTCAAGGTGAAGAAAGGACTCTGTCCAATGGAAACAGAAACCCCCTGCGTCTCAAACAGGTTGCGCACCCTTATTTGTCTTGTTATCTTTTCAAGTTTGGCGCCACAATAATCCGAGACAGTTATGTAAACAAACGAACGAACGGCCCAAGACAATCTTATCGGACTTTTGAGCGATTTCGAAGCAGATATTTCGTCCAAATTAGCGAGATGCCTGAAATTGTTGAAAAAATATGAGTAGGTCTGCTAAAAAGAGAGAGATTCTTTTCAAAATCGCTTCAAAGATGAACAAATTGAAATTTGGAGGTCAGTAGAGCTGCCTAGAGGGATTGTGACAAAAAATGATGGAAATCTATTGAATCATCACAAAAGGTGCCGTGACAATTTGTTAAAAAGGGCTTTTAACCATTTCCCCAAAGTGCCTCAAAGTGTCATTAGTTCATGGTCGCTCAAGCCAGCTGAATTTTTATTTCCTGAACGCGTTTGGTTACTTCTCATTGATTGTTGGCCATGGTTTTAGTAAATCATATACAAAAATAAATGGGACCATTTCGTGTCTTGTAGATAATACTTATCTTACTTTCAACGAGGCTATTTCTATCTGAATGATAGCAAATGTCTCGTTTGACAGCTGGTCAATGAGTCCGGGGTCGTTGAAAGCCCTGCATACCTGTTATTAACAGACCCAAATAATGGCTTTGCGGATGTCCAAAAATTACTCATGTAGTGATTTGAGTCGTTTCAATATTGAAGTTTTTTGCTCGCTGTCCTGATTTCTCTAGCCAAAAATAAATGAGGTCAAATTTAGTTCCCATTTTTAGACCCTTACTTGTTCTTTGTCGCTTTTGAAGTATAATGATTCTAAAACATATCACTATACATTTCAAGAGGGATTAAATTTCATATTTTCAAGTGTAGTCTTCATTGTTTTCACCTAAGAAAACCGCAGAAAAATGGAATTGAATGTTGTTCAAAAAATTTGAAAGTTTGATGTTTTCGCATTTTTGTAGTGTTGACCATGATCTAATTCTGGATCAAATTTTAAGTTTAAGAAACAGAAATCTCTGGTTGCTAATTAAAATAAAGTAAAATAAACATTTTTGAAAAATAATCCAATATTTTTAAAAATATCAAACGATCAATGAGTATGAAATTTAGTTTTTAAACCCCAAGTATTCGAGTTCAGGGATCAAAATGGGGCCCTCAAGAGAAGTGAACACTTGATTGTAATTAATTTCTTGCATGTGTCGAAAGGCGGTTCATGCATGTCTCGGGGTTTTGATCGGACGATCCCTGACCTAGTTTGGCTTCAGATTGGATTAATTACAACCTCCTCATTAGCACTTGGATCTCAGAAAATTGAATTCCCGACACCTTCACATGTGAATTGGTCTTTCCCGTTTTGTCTGTGCCCAGAAGAACAAACAAAGGACCGACCGAACCAGCATTGAATGAATTCTTGGGTGTCGTTTTTCAAGTCAACGATCTCTCTCTTTCTCGCTTTTTTTCTCGCGATGAGGTCTAAATTGTAATCACTTCCTTAATTACTTAGCTCCTGTCGTCTCGCGCCCATAATTTGGACCTGTTTGGTGGGGACTTGTGAGTAGCATGCGTAAACCACCCAAAAAACGAACTAGATCGCTCTTTTCTAGTACAAGTGTAGAGAAACTAACTTAATAAAGAAGATGAATTGGCATGAATGCTTCTGTTTCTTTCTCAAATGGGGAATGAACTCCCAGCTTTTTCGGGCCAAACCAAGGAGGACAGGAACATTTGGAGGGATTTTTTATCGTTGAGAATGGGTTGGCTCCTGGTATGCCAAAAATAATGCAGGCTTGTGAGCCATTAAAACCAGACCAGTCACCGGTTTGTGGTGTGACTGGGTTTGGGTTTCATTACGAAGTAGTCGACTATGGTTTCAAATGAAATGCGGTTATCAAGCCCCAAATCGAAGCTCATGAATGACACTTGCGTTCAGAACGTGTTTAGAGTTCTCGCTTTGGAGAAACACTTTGTGATCCTATTCAAAGACTCGATTTTGTATTTCATTAAATGATTGGCACGACGTTCGAAGAATATTGAAGGGATGTTATGCAATGGGTCCCTTAAATTTTTATAGTCAAATTATGACAAAACGAGATGAAAGGTTCCTTTTTAATTTAAATGAAAAAGTATTTTTTTTTAAATCTTTTTTTGCTGTGTTAAGGATTCCAAAAATCAAGGAGGGCTCAAAGTAATGATGCTTTTATTGATAGTGTTTGTACCTAAGATGAAGCCATCCTTCTTCGATCAAAGCATCACCAAAAGTCAATACTGGTAGATCTCAATGGAACTTGGATTTGCCATACCTAAAGCGATTCTCATATATCCACGTTATGGCAAAAGTCATTAACACAATATCGTTTGTTTTAGTTTTAGGGCTCTAATATGTGACAATATTGAATACTGTTTGCGTGGAGTTCGGGTCACTCTCAACACTTAGTATTTGAATCCAAGATCTCTTCTTTGGGAGAAAAGCAAGTTCTGGAAGAGCTTCTGTTTGCTTAAAAGACCAGAGCTATGATTATCAAATGTCTAATTGTGGATCTCTTGAAGTTGACACTTGATGATTTGACTTCTGGCTTTGTTAATCATTATCTGCTTAGCTATCAAAACTTGGAGTCTTGAGTCGCGTTTCGTGTGCGCGTTTTGAGTTCTGAGCATTGTCCCTCAACTGTCAAGGCCAAGATCTCGTGAAGTAGTTCTGGTAGTTGTTGTTGTAGCACCAGTAGTCAAATTGAGATAAAAATGTCGTTGAGTAGGATATCTATTTCCACATAGAAGGAAGCTCATAATGAACTTTCATACCAGAGGAAGCTGACAATTTCGAGTTCATAATAAACAACCTTCAACAACAAGAATATCCTTGATGCATCTCATGATCTCAATCCCGACAAAAACCAAGCTCACTCGATCGTCTTGGTTGTTGAATTATCCAGAATTTTTCCATACTGAATATGGATAGAGAGTGGTTCAAATAATTCACATGGATTCGAATTTACAATTCAAGAGAGTTGTAGCCGTGACTTAGAGTCCTCGAACCAAAGAGCGTTCATTTTTTCCAACTCAAAGGCTCGCTCTTCATAACCACACTTTGATTAGAGAGATCTTCAGACAGTCTTGACAAATGATGATATCAAGAGGATTTGCTGGCGACGTGTTTGCCTGAGATATCTGGGCCCTGAATTTGCACCCATTAGAAATTCAACCGAGCTCCACTCGGAATCATCCACGCATCGATCCACTCAAGAAAAGGCTCGTAAAACACGAGGAAACAAGAAACTTAATCGAGCCCATATCCTCCGATTTTTGCTCATTCCGTCCAACCAACCATCTTCCAGGATGAGTCTTATAGCTCAATTTGGATTTTTTTTCTCGGGGGGAGGATGGGCGATATTCTTCACCTTGGCAAGGTCTTCCAAGTTATTTCGTGTATCTTTTGACTCATACGGTTTTGTAGTCTTGCAAAAGATGATCAAAGCCAATGTTAAACATCCAAGGTGAGATCTGTTGTTGTTCAACTTGTAAAAAACCTCTTTTCCGCAATAGCTTCGACCACAGATCTCCTACATCGTTTTATGTCTTTCCACACCAAGAAACAAACTGATTTGACCAATATCTCAATATCTCATATTGCCAAACTTTTGTTTCAATCTATAAACCTGCCCCTTGCTGTGCCGGAATCATTTCCACATACCTCATGTTATTGAGTTTTGTTTGATTATGAGTGTCAATGGAGAAAAGAAACTTGTTGCATTGCCTCTGAGCAAGCAACCAAGGAATGAATGGAGAAGTTCCCAACCCCGTTTATTGGATGTGTTCATCATCAACACTTTGCTTTCCGTGTATGTAGACTTTGCACTACTAAGAACGGTTCGTGGTTGGTTGTCTGAAGAGGCTCCTTAGAAGGGGAGGAGAAGTGTACAAATGTAGTATGTCGAAGAGGTGTAGTCGAACCATCTGTGAGTCTCTGTAGTATATGTAGTAGTAGGGGATCGAGGTATCGCTCATCGCTTGCTTCTTCTCTCGAGTCAGAAGATCATCGCTCTTCAGTCGATGTCGCGAGTTCGTCGGGTGAGCACCTCCTTTGATCAACTACGCTCGCTCGTTTGCTCTTTAGTTTCAAGCCATTAATTCAAGAGGAGAGACCGAGAAAGAGGTTTCAATGGATATCTGTTGGCTTTAGGGTACTGTTTGCCACTCAACCAGTGTTCAAAGTGTGAAAGGTGTCATTGTTCATCATGTTTTTCTCACAGCTCCGAAATGCCTCCTTTGCATGACAATCCAATAGTGGGATCCTCAACCAGCGGGATCCTGGTGAAAACAGCTTCGTTGTATTATTTTGCAATTTGAATTTGAAGTCTCCAGTTCAACCCCCGTCGAACCAACGTCCCTATCTATCTATCTATCTTTTGGTCTGTTTGACTTGAGAGGAGGGGATCGCTGGAAAGCCAACAACGTGGGAGCGAACCAAGACGAAGAAATTAAAACGAATGCAACTGTTCGAAATAATTGAAAGACATCTCCCAGAAAGATCCAGTAGAGCACGATTTCTTCCTGGATTGTGTTCCGTGAGAGCGAGAAATTTGGTGGAAAAAAATAAATCGAATTAGTGCGTAAGGAGAAAAAAAGGTGCTCCTGAAATGAACGAACACTAATCGGCCGGGCTATCTGGGTTAGAAAACGAGGAAACCACATGAGTTAATGTGAGAAGTTGGACAAAGTCAGTGTCGTGGACGACAAAGAGAAGACGTGATGAAGGCGGGAGAAAGAGAAGAGTCCAAGCAGCCAAAGAGATCCATGGTGATCCATTCAAAGTGTTCATAAAATTTGAAAAATGTGCGAGCTTCGTCATCAATGGCATTAGAGGCCGTTGGATTGCTTTTGCATCCACTCAAGAGAAACGAACGGTGGGAATCATCCCAGAATCTTGCCATCCACCATTGGAGAACCTCCGTTCGTTGTTCCAAATCTGCTCGACAAGTGAAGAGGCGATGAATAGAAGTGATTTGAAAGTGAAGTGTTGTGATTGGGTCGGAATTCAGGAGGTCATTAATCATCCCAGTTAGCCCCTCAAACCATCGATCCTCGGAAGCTCTTCCAATCTTTGAAGTGGGAATGAATAATCAGCTCGACTTGACTTGACAAGACGCCACTAATTGAGCCGTGATTGAAATTTTCCAAGTCATTATTTCTACATACTACAGACCCAACGTCGACTACATTCGCCAAGTGAAATAGTACGGAGTGTAAGGATGTGGTAATTATGATGAAGCAAGAGCTCCACATGGTAATTAAAAACCTTGCCAGATTTGGTGGTTGACTGGTTGGTGCACATATTATCCGTCTGATGTGATAGGCAATCGCGTATGACTCGATGAGTTGTCCATTCAAGTACAAGTACGTAGTCCGGATAGCGTCTTGACCTTGGCCATCGATTCTTGTTTCCAAGAAATCTGGCTTTTAACATCAAGGAGTGACAAAAAAGCACCTCTTGAGAAACAAAGCGCAAATCAAAGCTGAACAATTGCCTTGATTGACCATCAATTAAAGCAAGATTGATTTTGTGCTGAAGGTTGCCAGAACAATTCCATTGAGAAGTTTCAACGAACACGCAACTGTTGCTTGTTTCGCGTTGTTGCTCAATTCCTTGAAACCATTGGTACCCCTTTCCAATTGTTGTTGGTGTTCACAAACCAAACGGTTCCTTCCATGCATCAAGTTTCTATCTCAAGGTAGAGCTGAAACGGTTTCTTCATTGGTTTATCCCTAGCTTTACTGAATTCCACACATTTTAGGGCACATTTTTGACCAGAGTGATTTCAATCAATCTGTGATCAAGCAGTGGAAATAGGATTTGCCTTTTGTTAAATAAGATATTTGTTTTTCAATGGCAAACATTAGCCTCTTCAGTTTTACTCAACGGGAAAATGGTTTGTTGGAAGTAGAAACGCTTTTTGCCTTTGGACACAAATCACATTTCAATATTCAATTTCTTTTCATCCGGCACTTTGGTTGCTAGAAATTTTGGTTTCTTAAGCCAAGATCTTTGATTGACAGGATAATCATACTAGTCTAAGGGCTTCAAAATGGATACCTTTCAGATGAAGCCAAGCTTATGAGATTATCAAGGGTCGGAATTAGAAGAAAAAAGCATCTAATCATCTTGTGCCTTGTTCAAAACTGTCCTTTGGAATCGATTGCGTGATCTTGAGCAACTTTGGAAAGCGGTGGTTAGTTTCAGATCGGTTTTAATTGGAGAGGCGTTCGGAGGCATCCAATTGCCTCGTTCAAGATCTCTGTGAATTATGAAAGTTTGACGCTTTCAAAGCATTTCTGTAAATAGACATTTCATCGTCCTGAAAGGCAAGCCGCGAACTTGACGATCATTTATTTGCGCAATCGGGAAACTTGAGAAATTAGTGACTTCCTCTTGAGCATCGTGGAATGGAACCGTTAATTTGGATCCCTCAGAGCACAGGAAACACCTAGGAATTAGACAAATTGGATGAAATATGGTGCGAGCGATTCAGCAATTTCTCAATTCTCACCTGAGCAATTCGAAATCTTCTTGGAGGCTCTTTGACAATCGACTATCATCATAATTTTGTACTCACCCAAGTGCAATACCGAGACGTCGATTGATAAATGATGAAGATGGAGACTTTGTTATTCCTCAAATGATGTGTGGGAGAGAAGGAACTCTTAAATGAGGAGGGAAACAATAAAATAAGGCACAAACACATGTGGGCCATTCGACCCCCCTCCAACTTTTTGGTGGGTTATGCTCCACCTCCATTTCCAAATAAATTCCTCACTCTCCCCAACAGACAGACAAGGCTTGTAAAACCATTCAGAAATTGGATGCTTGGGGAGAACTTGGTCATTGGCGTCGCTTTGCTTTGTCGTCAAGTTCATGGGCAAGACTAGAAATGAAATGCCAGATATGTCCTTAAAGAGAGAGGGAAAACAAATCTGGGAAATGAATTCCCTTGTCCAAACTTGGCTTCCACTTGAGATGATTGGAAGGGATTCAAAGGACCTTTCGACACAAATCAAACACCAGTTTTGAACCACAAGGGTCGTGGAACTTTTTGGAGCCGCTTTTGTGTGTCGCCATCATCTCAAATTGCGCTTTTTACTCACCCTTGGTCAGTGCTTTTTGTTCCCTTATCAACTGTCCAAATTTTGGATGCCAGTTCACGGCAAATGATCTCAATTGCTTGAGGATTTCAAGGCCGTTCTCAAGAGCTACTTTGGAGATTTGAGTCCTGCTCGAGTGAAGTGAATATTGCATTATTATTGTTTCCTGAGAAGGTGACTGGATATTCATGGATGCGATTATCACCTCGCCTCCACCTCCTTTTAGTAGCCAATCTCCATCATTTATCTGCCTAGGCACTTCTGGATTGCTGGACCTATCAATTCTGGCATCAGGCTAAAAATCCCAGAGTCATGCCTCATCAGGATTTTTGCTCTCACCACATATAAGGAGCACAAATATCATTTTGCTGCCTCTATCAAGTCCAATGCTCAATGAAATGATTCCAGTCTGAGCTTCCGAATCAAAACGGGCTAGCCAACCCAACTCACTGAAAGAAAACTGAAGATAGACACCTAACTTTTGGCCAACGGATTTCTGAGATTGATCCAGGATCTTCATCAAATCAGCTTTGACAAACATGGCTTGCAGCTGGTTGAGATGAATCGGGGAGGGCAAACATTGGGTCGCATGTTAACGCATCTAATTCATGGTGTTTAGTATACTATAATTGCGCTTGAGTATACTCTAATTCTAGTTTGGTCGTAACATGCGGAATAATTGAACAAACCTCAAGATAAGTATACTCTTCCGGCAGAGATATTTTTAAGTATACTCTAAGGGCAAGAGTGCACCTTTGTGTTGCACTCGCGCTCTTTAGATTAGAGGCTGTGACTCAGTGCGCCCATTTCAGCGAGGGTGAAATAAGCCTAAGTTACCCATATCTGCTACATTCTGCGTTGAGAAAAGCTGTCTGACCATAAAAAAACTGTTTGTGTGGAAACACTGGGCCTGTGTTGTTAAACACAAGTTTAAACAGTTAAACTTCAAGCCCATTTACTAAACAAATGCCTTCGGACTCGTTCAAAATCGAACTGAAAGTCGATTTCTCAAAGATTTTCAAGTCTAACTGAATCCAATTCAACTTTAAGCGGGAACTCTTGAAGAAAACGACGAGAGGAACGATTTGATCATCTTCCAACGTGCTCGGAAACATCAAAAAGTGCGTCAATCAGACAAATGAATGAGCCTTCTTCCTTCAACACCACCACCCCCGGATACAACGAACCAATGGATGGGTATGCAATCAATAGAAAATTGTGAATAAAAGACACAAGGCAGAATAAGAGACATCGACTCCGCTTGCAAATCCATCCCTCATCACTCAATGGCCACTCCTACCAATGGACTTGTCCACGGATCAACCAACTACGCAAAAGCATAAAAGAAAAAAAACTTCAACGGGAATAATAAGCCGCGCTCATGGAAGGCCCTGCCAAAATTGCCCATCTTCAACCCAAGAACCCACAACGCTCCCATGTTGTCAATAACGTCATTTCAGTCCATGTGTTTGAGACACTGCTGTTTTTTCGATTTGAAATTGATGCCAAAAAATCGGATAGATAAGCCGCTTCAAGGAAAATAGGATTTGGTCTAAACATTCTCAAGAGTTCATGGGAGCATAACTAGAACGACCAAACGGATTGGATCGTGTCCCGGACTTTCTCTACAACTATCACTTTTAATTCAAAAGATGCTCCAATATGTTCATTTGTGTTATTCTCCTAACGAGTAATTAAGATGCAAGTTTTCGCCACGGAAACGAAAAAAGACATTGAAAGAATAAATGCTGCTGTTTCAATAACATTTTCGAGGAAATTTCAATACCAATAGAACTATGGATTACGCCTTTTGTATCCTTTAATTCTGAAAGCTCCGAGGACATCTTGTTTTTTTTGGGACCTCTCGAGACCTACTTTCTTATGACATACTATATGTTTAGTGTATTTGAGCCACAAATGACAAATTGTCTTCAATTTTGAAAACTAGGAAAGAACTAGGCCCACCATTTATGTTTTATCATTATCAATAATTGCAAATACTGTACCAATGAAATTCAGCTCGGCTTTGAAATATCTGTCACAGAAACCCTCCTTGTCCCCGTTTTGACGTGTCAAATCTATCTTTGGTCTCGCAAAGCTATCCTCTACTTTGAAATTGCATGGGCAAATTGTGTGAGTACACAACAATTGCTATACTCATCTGTTTGTTTCACGTTAAGTATACTTGAGGTCAGCTATGTAGTAAGACCAGAGATGAGTATACTATAAAACAAATCGATCTTATGTGCGTTAACATGCGACCCATTGTCATTATGTTTTGGCTCAAGGAGATTTGAGCAGTTTTTGTCAAGTGTTCCTGAGGCTGGTCTCTCAAAGTGCGATGTATCCAACCTTGGCCACATTTTGATCGAACTCCAGGCAATGCACAATTGACTCTCGCTCTCTCTCTCTCGTTGTCTAAAGGATACACTATATGGGTGATTGAGCTCATTTGAATATGCCAGTGCCCGATTTGGGATTTATTCCGACTTGTAGGCTCGGATCGGAGGATTGAACGATCCCTGACTGCTGCGTGCATAATTAATGGCCATTTGGGCTCATAAACACGTCAGAGTCCACAAACCAATCGGATAACCTTGAGTGTTATGCTCAGTCTTTGGACGACACCTCATTGGTATTGTACTCATTGCCGTTGAATCAAGTCACTTCATGAGGGGTCCTCGGCGCACACTCACACAAATTACATGTAATCTCAACGAGTAAAAGGTCGTAATGCATCACTTTGGGCCATTCTTGGCCAGTAATTAGTCCATTTCGGCGGTAATTTCGCAGGTCATCTGGGATTGGAACTCAAAGAGAGCGGAAACGTGTCTTCAGACATTCTTGAATTGCTCAATAATTATTACCTAGTTCAAGCTCAAGATCTCAAGGAGAAGAAACGAGATGGGGAGGGTTTGGAAAAAGGACTCTCTTGGTCATGACATGAGCTAGGGGGGAAATCAAGATTAAGTGAGTGAATTACGAGATGCATGGATTTCTTCTCTTTCCCCCAACTTGCCCCCTATGAGATAGGATCGCATACATATCCGAGATACATGTTTGTTTCCTCGGGTCTCCTGATGATGATAATCCTGATGATGATCATCATCATTATCATCAATAGGCGTGTTCGGAGCCTAGAACACACATTTTGAACAGCTTCTCACCCCTCAGATTCTTTGCTGCTTCCATGCATCAATCCATCTATCCGCCTGCATCTGATTCTAAAGCCCACTTCGTGGACCTCTTGAACAAAGATCTTGTCATATATTTCTGAAGCTTTTGAGCTCATAGTTTTTGAATGAAAATAACAGTTAGAACTCGTGGGAAACATGCGGTAGGCACAATTTTTGCAAGTAATGCCGATTTCTTCTCGGAAAAAAATGTACGGAATAGTCGAGACGTCCTTCAAGGCACAAGTCTAACTTCCTTCATCGACCGCTGATGTTGGAGAAAAACTGAAATCCGATTCATCTTAATTTTCAAGAATAAATTCCTAGCCATTACAGGATATCATTCAAATTTTTTCAAGATCAAGCTTAAGATAGGGACGAGGGAGTCATTAAATGCATCTTGCATTAACACTTTTCTTTGCAACTGTCAGCCATTACTATCAGTGAATTAATGAATGATTTGATCATGTCTTTCCATTGCTCAAACCGCGAAATACCAAAACTCACCCACCACCAAATCTGGTAATCCCACTCCATATTTTTGATTTTTTGACGAATGACAATAGAACCGGCTCATGTGACTAAATTCAAACGAGGATTAGGACACTATCTTGGGCCGAACCCATCGTGATTCCAAAGCTCAAGTGTCGGTCGACCGTTGGTGAACGAGCTTCCAGGATATCTCGGGGTGGGGCCATGACATTATCTCACATCTCCTGAAAATCCGACAAAAATGAGCCAAGATAATGGCGGGTTCTTGGCCACCCAATGTTATAGCATCAAAACGGGAAAAGTGTCCACCATTCTGGTGCGTGAGAAGAGGAAAGAGGATTCTCAAAATGCCTCGAAGCCTGGGAACAAGGTTAAGAAAAGCCTTTCCCAAAGACAAGCGGAGAGGCCTTCGTCATTAGTGTTGAGACGGGACCGAAGCTCGAGTCTGATCTCGATACCAAGTGTGGATCCTACGCGAAAAAGTGCAATCCGTCGGGGTCTGCAGGATAAACGGAAGCATTCGTCAATACGTTCGCCAAGTTCTGACATCCGATCGGTTCCCTCGTCATCATCTTCCTCAGATGATGAAACGGATAATGAAGATTCCGACGGGGCTCTCGGATTCCGGCTCGGAATTCATCAGGACTCAAGACAAGTCCCCCTCCCTTCACTCACATCCTCAATTAGAAAATCAAAACTTAAAGAAATCTCCACTGGAAGCACGGCGAAAGCCGACAACTCCAGATTGACAAGATATCATCGGAGATTTGTGTCAGCTGATCCTCGTGGCCATGTCAAAGAGACAAATCGTGTCAGATGTCATAGACATGACACTCCAGACACCGAGATCCAAAAGACGATGGTGTGTTATGCCAAGGTATCATCTCCGAGCACCTCGTCTTGTTTGACTACGGTGCCTTCTTCTGTGGCCGGATGGAAAACCAGCCATCCACAAAGCCATAATGTCAAATTGGCCTGTCATCGATTCTGGCTGAGGTAAGACACAATGAAAAAATCCCCATAAAATACAAGGATAAGTCTTGTCTGTACGTACCTAAGGATACTGCACTCCTTAGGTCCTTAGGTCATGGTGGAAATCTCATTCTCCTGGTTCCCCTTGATTCTTAATGGCCGAGTTCAATCGTTCGTTGCAAGGCCCATTTATGAGCATAAAGCATCAAGAGGAGATCTTCCCCTTTGTCCCATTAAATTGGGACTTTGTTTTAATTACCACATAAAAAATCCAGGACAGAGGTTTTCAGAGCACATTGATGGGTCTAGATCTTCTGGAAAATGTGCGTGTTCAAGTTCATCCGAGAATGGGAAATGCATGGAAGAGTGATGCTAGGGTAAATATCCTGCCATGAAAACACCATAGGTCAAACACATCAAGTCTAACGTGTGCGAAAGAGCGATACGTTTCAAAGTCCCTTATTCTTCGGCATAAAGATCCAAATCTTAATAGTAATTGAACACAAAACACGGATTCTCGTCTTTTTCACGGACATGTTTTGCGATCAGGGTTCCCGCCACCCTGACTATCAACAAAGTTTCCATTTGGAGCTCGTCATCAACGACCATTTGGGCAATTTATAAATTTCCCATAAAGATCCGGATGCATCGAGGGCCTCCTGCCTCTCCTCCAGACTCCCACTGCCATAATGGCAGCCCTGAGGACAAACACGACTTCGTCATGGTGGAGCAAAAAGTCATCTTCTTAGCAGGTTCTAATTTTCTTTGGGTGTTTCAAAGCTTCAATTTTCGCATGTACTACATACAACATTATTGTTCTTCGAAAGAGAGGCAGCATCTTGCATACATCGTTAGCATTACAAAATAGATTCTGAATGTAAAATGCAAGGATTGAGTGAGGAGGGCCTTTTAACTTCCTGGAAGACGGGTGTTCCTTTAAAAACATTGAATAAACTTCAGTGAAAATTGGACTTTCACTTGTTCCCTTTGGCCTACAGAGTGAATGACAACTTGAAAAAATGGTCGGAAAATTGGCAAATTGAGTCGTGAGTGATGAAATACTCATTCCTTTAGGATTTGTGGGGTTTTGTCTTCCCAAAGAGACAATGCATTTACCCACATCCCGTAATTGGTGCAATTCTGATGCAGTTGAATCGCCGTTTTTTGCCGCTTGTTGGCAGCAATCTACCCATTATAATGAGACGAAGGTCTTTGGCCAAAAATCCGGCCGTTCAATTCGCAAGTTCTTGTCTACAAAACAGGTTAATTTGATTACCTTCTCTAGGCAGATATATCACACATTCCGGTTAATCCATCTTGGGTCGCTCAAAAGTGGAAAGAGGCCCATAATTTCCAGCTATAAAAACCACAATGAGCCAGCCACTCTGGAAGGTCAAGTCCGGCAGGTATTTTGTTTCTTTTCTCAGGAGCCGAAGTTTGGCCAATTATTGTCAGATTTTACTATGTGAAGGGGAATATATTGACGCCATTACCGGGATTATCCCCTTCATCCGGGATATGCTTCATCCCCTGCACTACAGAAGCTCATCCAATATGTATGGACCTCAACCTTTAGGTAGGAGTGCATTATATTGATTACCTCGGCTATACAACAGTACAGGGATAGATTGAACAAACAAAGGGCTTCTAAAGAAATCGGATTGGTGTCAAATGCCAAACCATTGCCACAAAAAGGTGCGGTAATGCTTTCAGCTGAGACCCTAGTTATAAAGTTAATCACATCAGATCTACATAGGCCTGGATTATTACTAACAGTTCGGCTAGAGCACTATCTTCTCCACAAACGATATGCTAAATCCGTCATGGCAGTGTATCGCACCTCCGACATTATTATTCAGCTGTCATCAAGTCTTGAACAAAGGCGACTCCATATGCAAACACACAGTGCCACACAATCATCACATTGTCAGCCATTTTTCTCACTTCAGGGTTGCTGTCGGATCCACTGGGCTCTTGTCATTTCCTCTCACGAAGGGGCTTCTTTCTAATAAGTGCTTCATTACATCATCAGAAGGATGGGTGTTGAAAAATGGTTGGGAAGCTACTTTTCGTTGGTGATACAAGAATGAATACGTAGAAACAGGGGATAGTGAGTTATTTACTGTTGGCACGCTTTGGCACCCCTGGGTTGAAGGATTGATATTGGAGATGAAGATGCCCCGACAAAAAATACACAATCAACCCATTATTCATCTTCTTTTTGTCTCGCATTGAGCAAGCACTCTAGCTTGACTCTCTTGGATATCCTCAAGTTCATGCTACAAGTCTCTTGAGCTTGAGGTTAGATTCAATTTACTTTTTGTACACATAATGGTAGGGAAGTTGGTCGTTGGTTTGATAGGGACCGTGATTTGTGACTTGCCAGCAATATCCCGGAGTAGATCTTCCAATTGCTCCTTTGCTCATCATATCAAATAAAAAAAGATGTTTCTTGATCTTTGTCTTTGATTTGGGGTTGGGAGCAGCGAGTGAATTCAAATAGCGAGACTGATTTGGAAGCCTCATTAGGTGCTTTAGTGCAGTTGGCTCTTTCCAGAATGGATAATTGGAGATTACATGACTTTCAAAAACTGGGATTTGAACACAGTTATGAGCAACACTGAGTCCAATTTGGAAGCTCTTGCTAAAAGATCGCTTCCATATTTGTCTTGGCACTTCAAAATGAAGATTGAAACCTCGCTGATAGAGGCTCTCCAAAGTGCAGATTCTTTTTTAAAGAGCAGTCTCATGAAATTGGGACTCGTGACTTCATCTGGAAAACTGTTGCGTTTGTAAATTTGGTTTTACAAGATGATTATTTTTCCTCCCAAGTATGAAATTGATTCCTGAGTTGGCGGACATCGGTGTGTCCGTGAAGAAAAAAAAACCTTCAAGAGGCCCCAGACTTTACTAGGCTGAAAATACTCACTGTGAGGAATTGTCTAACTCATTGGTATTCACGATGCATTGGGAGAAATAACCACGATATTCTCGGGGAATCTCAATTTCCGTGCTTTGAGGGTGCATTGCCAGGAATTTGGACAATACGGATTTCGAGACGCAACTAGCCGAATGCCAATGGTGGAATCAATTTTTATGGTGGAATGGGCAGGAGGGGTACCTGTCAGCCAATAAATCACACCTTGGGTCCACCCACCCACTCGAACAAGTGAACGTCTCAACGAGATTGCGAGATGAACGGATACGCTCCACACTAGTAAAAATGAGATCAGAAGGGGCAGTAACGAGGTTCCTTGCGATGTTATTAAACAATATGGATGTAAGGGCAAATTTTGTGAAAAACGTATGGTTCAAGTCAATTTTGCTCAAAGTGGTCTAATTAAGTGCTTGGCCTCATACTTGCCCCTGTTGAACAGTCATGAGGTGTCATTTGGGCGGCCATTTGCTTGGGGATCATAAAATGTAAGAAAAATGAGTCATTTCCCTTGAGGAGATGTCTCTTCTAATGGGCCTCTTATCCTCATGAAATGAATGTCCCCAGGAACTTAATGGGGATCTTGATGTGACCCAGTGGTGTGGAAGACACCCTTGTTGAAAGTGTGCTTGGAACTCGAAGGGTGGAGAATGTTGATGTTGCTGATGATAGCAGTGATGCCGGTCTTGGGCATGCGTATAAATGTACATAGGTAGGTAGGTATAGAGCTTTGCAGAGAGGGCTACGCAAATTCTGACGCACGCAATTGCGTGTTGGGGAATTAACAAAACGTGAAGAACGAGCAACGAGCCTTCACGACTTAAATGAACTTGAGGATGAAAAGAGATTGAGGATTTTTTGTGTGCTGGATGCTAATTGAATGATGTACATTGTACATTACCGTGTTGTGTCGTTCGGCCAAGTGCCATGTACACAGTGGTGCATGCCCGAAAAAAACTTTTGATGTTTCTTTGCCATTGAATGTCAACTGTAATATCCTTGAGAAAAGGCTGGAGGGCTCTTCTCCGAGTCTTTGAAAAGAAACCCCATTCACTCACTCTTAGTTAATAATCCCCTATTTGTCAAGTTGTGTTCCTGATGAAGGTCACCTAATATTTATGTTCTTTCCTTTGAGTCAATCTTCGGACTAGTGGAAAATCACTTGGAGGCTCAAATTGTACGGGGATTATTGTGGGCCTAAGCGTAAGGTCGACCCACTTGGGGTACGCATATTTATTGCATCGTCTGATCTCCATAACTTAGATTTTGTGTCCAATAAGTGTTGCTCTAAGTCATTCCCAAGCTAGAGTTAATGTTTGGGTCATGGGAGATCCACCCTCGTATCTCTTCTGCTCATCTTCAAAGCACGTTCTTTCCTCAAAACGCATGGAAGCACAGATTTCGAGCAAGAGCTAGATCCTTTGTTAAAAACATACATGTCAGCTTGTCATGACGAAGATGGAAATGAATAAAAACAAAAGTTAAGAAGCTCATGACAAGGAGTTTGGATCTTGTCAGCAACCAGTCTCACCTTTGAAGGGAATCTATGAAGTAAACATGCTCAAAAGAAGAAAAGAAATGAGCACCTTGTGTGTGTACATCAATTTGAAAACACATGAGTTGGTTTTCAAGGTGAAGGGTACATCACACATCATACACAAAAAGCCCAAGACGGACGAAGAAGAATCCCTTTGATCCTTTCAAGTCGGCAAAGCAATTTGCTGTTGTTTTACCCCATAAAAACCACCTTCAAAGATACGGCGATAGCTCCAAATGCATACATTTTCTTCCACCTTGCATCTGGTCGCCATTTAGCCAGGGTCAATCGCCCAAACCTTGGGATGGGATTTCAAATCAATATTTAGCCACCTCCAGAGAGGCAGATTTGATTGGATTTCTTGAACGCCTTTCATTGTTCTCATATTTGCCGCTAGGGGAAACGAACCAACGAACAAACGCTTCTGTGTCGAGATGTTCCGAAGATTAGCGACTCATAGACGGACGGAAAAGGTCAGATGGTGCCTTTTTTTCTTCTTATTCCCGTCTTCAGTGGATGGATGTCTGAGAATGGCCAATAATGTTTAAAAACACGCAGTCCGTCTGCCATTACCGAATTACCCAGCAAGATTTATGTGTCGTACCTGACTTGAGCATTGTTGACGGATGGCTTTTGTACTTGCGGTGAGTCCACAAGAACAAACGCCAATCGCGTGGCTAAAAGCGCATGCATATTTTTGGCAATATCTTGGCAACTTCATCCAAGTTTGGCGTTGATATTAAGCGACCTGCCCAAAAAGTGAGGAAGTCCAAATTCGCAGTCCCACGTGAGCAATTCATTTGGGTTTGGGAGTTGATGCCCAATCCGGGCACCAATTTTGCTCGATGCGTTCGAAACAAAAGTGGGTTCGTTTCGAAATTGAAACACTCACAGATTAAGATCTTTCTAGGGGGAAATGAATGGCGCACAAATTTTGCGAACGGACTCTCATTTCCTCCTTAAATGGAAGACTTTGTCGAGGTCTAATTCTCCTCTCGAACTTGCATGGAAAGAAATCAGCTTCCCTTGTTTTGCCGAGGTGCCAAAAATGGACTCATTTTGGCATCAGATAATGCAACTGAAGGATCTCTAGATTAAACATCCTCGGTCGAGTTTCATGACCGAAACATTTATGTTTTTAATTAAATATCGAACACTCCACAGATCTGCCAGCTTCAAATGGAGTAGTTCATGACGAAATTGCGCAATTTTCGTGCAAAACTTCAACCCACTGTGTGTGTGTAGTGTTTTAATATATACTACATCGGGTACTTGGATCTCAAAATATGGGTGCTTGAACTCCAAGATCTCGGTTCATACGTATGTGTGCGTACAACCGATCGTCTTCTCATTTCCTCGAGAAATTTCACTTCTCGGACATGCAAATGGCTCATTTATTCAGACAATCACTCACTTTTAGCTTAAGATTGAGCCATTGATTACCCGCCATCCTCTTTCACTCCCAACGATTTGAGAACGAACTGCATTCGCTCGTTCACTCGCTCGATCGAGTCAAGTCCTTCTTCAAACTTAATGTGGGAGGATTAAATTCTGATTTGCCTCATTCAAAATTCTGACAGGGTCGAAAAAAAGCAAATCAACTTCAATCATGATGCTCCTACCCGTCAATTCTCATATCCTGCATCGTGCTTTGAGTGCAATTATTTACTCCTTCAACCATTCCGAGCAAAAAGCAAGTCAAAAGGGTGCCTTTTTCATAAAGATGAAAACATCATCAAAACCGGATCAAAATAAGGTCTATATAGCTCAAAATGATTTGGTTGCACCCAAAGTCTTTTGAGAAGGGTGGATAGTTTTGGTGTTAAGTGCCTAATAACTCTTGGACGTCTCGAGTTCGTCAATCTTGAGACTGAACTGAAAGAGTATCACCGAACTTGGCGGCGATGCAACCACTCCCAAATTTGGTTTGGGATAACAAACGCTCATCAAATCTGCAACTTGAAAGATCACCCCCATTACGGCTTGATTCATAGAGTGATAGTCCAAGAAGTCTCACCTGCCAGTTGGTCGCCTTTTGCACTATCAATATTTTAGTACCTTTTTGATGCTATCCAGTTGGGTTTATTATATTGCACTCGGCCATTTGGTGGAAGCAGCTGAGATTTTGAAAACATGAAATTGAAATTAATCTCAACCGCCGTTTTGCAAGACCTGCTGCGAGGTTTTGGTCAGATTTTATCCGAAAAATTACGTGACCAAAAATTGCAAGGAATAAGATTGAATTTAAGAAACTGATAATCAGATTGAAATTCCACCATAACTCTCATCAAGGTCATTCAGTAAATTATGCAAAAGATGCCAATTGAATCTTGGCACAGACAAGAACGACACTTGAGCTTCTCTGTGCTTTCGATTGCATTCCTAATGTAAGTGCTCTGCAATCAGAATTTTCCTCTCTTCCCAAACTTGTAACCCCAAAGTAATTTCAATCCATCGCAATTGACAGGAAAAAGAAGACCAACATCTCCCATAAAATTGACCAAAACTGTACAGGGTTAACCATCGTTACTAGTGCTGAATTTCAATTGTAAATTTACATGGCTTGAGGGAACCTTTTTTAAAAAGAACTTTATCTGTTATGAAAAGATGTATTCACAAATCAAAACTAAAATGTAATTCAGTTCAACCTTGATGGTGAAATGTTGTGAGTCCACTCCAAAGACAACAAAAGAACACATTGTCCTCTTACAAAGTCCTTTTAGATTTTGTAAACTACACTCCTTTGATGTGTAACTTAATCAACTTTGTCAATTGATCCCAAAATGTTCGAAGATGCACCGTATGAAAAATAAGGACAATTCATTCACCTCAAAAATTACGCGCTCGCTCCATTATACCCAACCCTGTATTGTACAACGTTTTACAAAAAAATGCCAAGGTTTATCATCATTGCTTTGACCTGTTGCTTGTTTTTATTGCAAAAGCATTGTTCCTTATTTTTTACTCATTGAGCTGATTGGACCCAAACAGTATTTTGTAACTAATCCAAGCGTAAGTCATGTCAAAATTAGGACACAATCCAAGGATGTTTTGTGACCGAGTTCATGTTTCAAGGCTGTCTGCTCGGAATCAATCGAAGGATTGAGTTCTGCCGTAGCTCTTTAACTTTTGAAGGGGTGGGTGGGGTTTTAAACCGTTCTGGAGATAAATTAAAGCCATCCCAAAATGTTCAAGCTAGCACAGCTTGAGCTTGAACCGCCAAAAATTTGTACGCAGTCACGCTGGCGTGGGAGGATTTGCTGGACAATTAGAACCTCTTTTGAAAGGGCAAGAACCGACATAGAGAAGAGAAAAAACATTGACCAAATATTCCTGACTGATTAATGCAAACCCTTCTCAGGTTACATAACCCACTTAGGGAGTTTTCGACCTTGTTCGAGGTTCTCAACTTGACGGATGACTTGAGCCAATCCAATTATGCGTTTGGCCGAGTTCGATCTAGCGCGATTTGTCACCTTGCCATAGATAGATGAATGAATATAGATGGGAAACAACAGTGGAGCCTGTGCCAAGAAGTTTAATGAAGATCGCATCGATTACTAGTTCACGCTAAGTTCTTCCACCAGAGGGTTCAAGGTCAATTTTGGTGGGATTCCTATTTTCAAAGAGAGATGTATCATTTTAATATCCAGTCATTACACAAGATGGGATGTAATCAGTTTCAATGCAATGTCGTCTCCTCCCTTTTTCCTAATTATTTGCTTTTCGTTCTCAATGTCTTAAGGCCAAAGGTTAGACTAAAATCGAATTCCGAACCTATTATTCGACGTTATTTCGTTGAGGTGTTTCATTTGTGCCGCTATTACTGAACTCTATTAGTGAACAAAAAATGTCAGCTGCTGATTTTTTCAAAGAAAACGGAATGAAGAAATCTTTACCACTTTATTCCAGGAGCATCAAAAGTTCACAACTTTAGTTATCAAGAGATTTAAACATTTAAATTATTGTCTTATTGTAACCTACAATTTTGATGGCAACGGTTTCAATACAATGAAGAAAGAAAGAGAATTGTTTTGGAAGAACATTCAAATTTTCCATCAGTCTTGAGTGTTCGAAGGTAGATCTGGATTTTCGGTTAAAACCATCTGTCTCAAAATGTGGCAGAATAGATTGTGCCTTTTTAGATGACAACGAATTGCATCAGTGCTGAAAGTGCGGTTTCAATTTAAATGGAGGCATTAACATTTTTGATCATTTGTGGTCTCGAAAAATCTGTTTCTCGAGCGCAGCGTTTTAAAGTCGTTAAGGTTAACCACGGAAAAATAATCAGTTTGGTGAGAAAATTAAAGAGGATTTATTATCATCTTCAAGGACTCCGTCCGAAAATATACTCCGAAAATATACTAAAAATAGTGAGGTTTAACCTGACCATTTGTCTTACTTGCTTTTAATTAAAAAAGAAACAGTTTCCCACGAAGAAGGAAGTTCGAACAGCATGCGTCACGTAAATTTAGTTCAGCTCATAGCTGCAAGGTGGCGCTTCTTTCCGAACGCACAAAACTTCAGTTCCGAAACTGCAAGCAACGCCATCTATCGTAAATCTAGCCAACCTCAAAACTTGAACAAGTCTCTTGTCTACATATGTCACTTCCTACACAAAACGAGCAACCAGTCGACATGAAAAAGACCATGGATGTTGTTTATTTTTACTTTTGATGTTAAGTCATGAAGTTTAGTTTAATCCATACATGCATGGTTCTTTTGCAATTCAAAATCAACCATCATCAGCCCTACTTTGCATGTGGAGAATGGCTGTGCAGTAATTCTAAGTTACGAGTCCCAGAACGAATTCCCAAGCTAAGAGGAGATCCTTGTCTGCAAAGAGACTGGAGTCCGTCAGGCTACTTAATTTGGAGCGGAACATATTTCTAAATAATGGGCTCCCCCACTGAGCTCGTGTCCTTTGTTTTCAACAGTTTCCTGAGCGCCTAACGCGCAAAAGACGGATTTACAACAAATTTCCAAGTTCTTCTCTTCCTGGTGAGAAGGTGAATAGTGCTTTGTTTTTAAATGTCTGCTCCCATTGTCCGGTCAAATCCTGGAAAGGATCTTCAGACAAGTGCATTCACCAAATCTGACTGACCTGCCTTGTTACATAAAGATTGTCACGGCCATTTGGTAGCTTCTTCCAATGGCTACTTGACTTTATTGGATGGGAGATGAAGAGACAGTTTACGTGACACTTGGACGGCTCATTGGGGTTATCTTTTAAAAAACATCTCTTGTTCCAACTGTTTTATGACATTGAAACCCCATGCTACCCGTGCTCAAAATCTCACAGACGCTCCGCATTAAAAATGAGCCTGGCCAATCAGGGATGCTATTTTGGCTCCGATGTTGGCATTGGCTTTGGGCGAGTGCATTTTGAGCTGTGAGTTTTTCAAATAAAAAGTTCACAAAGTAATGATCTAGTATTGGAGTAACGAGCATTAACTAACTCCATTTGTCAAAGATGAGGAAGAATGATTAATTTTTGTGTAATTTTACAGCAAACATCTTGTGGCCATCTCTTGACGCTATTTTTATTTTACCTCATAAGTTAGGTATGTCAAAAGTTTTGACAAGCACTCTTATCTTTTTACAATATTTAGTATTGCTTTTTTACGACACTAACTGCTCTTTGAAAAGTATTTGTAACAAGTAAATTTGGACATCCCTAATAACCCCAACATGCAAGCTTTTCAGCAACACTGATTGGGCAAGGTAACTTTGCAGCGGCACTTCTTACTTTATTGGAAATCATTTACCATCCATCTTGTCGTTTTTTTTCGGCGTCACGTTATCTCTATATGAGTCTCATAGATTATAATAAGTCACACACCTGACTTGGTCCTTAGCTAAACCAGTTGGGTTCGAGTTTCTCGTTGAGATTCTCGCTCAATTGGGTCAAGAACCTTGGTACGAAGATCTTTTCAAGAAGTGAAAAATTGAATTTGCCCATCTGATATCAAAATATATTCATGAGCGTTGACAAACCTCGAGGTTTTCTCCTCTGGCATGATTTGCAAGTCTATACAAATATCTACCTTCCACCTTTCTCATCTACATGCATACTTACATAGGTACGTACGTATGTACATACACATACATATATACAGTGGGTGCCTGCTTGGCTTTGAACCCGAAAATGGTTTTGGCTCGTGAAGGCCTTCCAAGCCATATGTCACCAAGTGTGCTAGCTCATACCATGGCGCTTGTTCAAATGGTTGATGGTTGATAGGGCCTAGGCTTGGCTGTCAGAGTTTTTTCTTCTCAAGTCTCAAATGATGCGTATGAATTGAAAAAAGAAACAATGGATCCGGGAAAACAAGGAAGCCTGATGGTAATCTCACTCCTGCCGAGTTCTCTCTTCCTCACTTTGCATAAGGCACATATGTGTGTTTCTGTGCATATACAGACCATGATAACTGAGCCTCTTTTAACGAGATAAATACTCGGTAACGGAGAAAACTCCACATGTTTAAACAATTCCAAGTCAGAAACACAAAAGTACGTTTTTGAGATAGAGCAAGATCCCGTCACCCTGCAGGCAACCGGTCCATTGACTTGAATGACAGTTCCAACCAAGTTGTGAGTGGTATTTCCCGAATCATAGGAGGTAATGGCACTTTTATGGGAGGCTTTTTCATCCCAGTTTAATTATCCTGTGTGGGATGGAACTGCCCCAGATTTGAGGGAGGGCTCTTCTCTATTGTATTTTTCTCTGGTTTATTCGTCCAACTTGTGCTCTGTTTAGCTTGGGCTGGGTCGTCGTTGCCTCAAGCCATGCCACTAATGCCGATTAATTTATAAGCGAGGTAATTAACATCCTACGCTTCTGCCTAAGTGAATTCAAAGAAGACCCGTGGTAAGTGCTAAAATATTGCTCAAGTGGTGCCCTCTACATGGGAATTACCCGATGATGAGTTACTAAAAAGAGGCGCTCAAAAGGAACTTGGCGTTGGATGAGCTAATTTCCACCTCCTAAACCATTGGTTATCTCTTCTCGTCTTCAATGGACTCCTTTTGTTGCCATCTTTGAGATCAAGTATTGTGTAGGTATTTGACAAGTAAGTGGCTTCTGGTCTGATAAATGCTCGAGGGCCTTCGCGTCAATTTGACTAAGTAATTCGCACCTTTTATGGGCTAGCTCTAAGATTGCTTACTCCAGGGAATTTGCGGCAGTAAACTCTCGAAGCTTGGAGGTCTACCTACCTCTAGCTCTGTTCATAAAATGGTTGTTTTTGTGTTTGCGATTGACCTACTAAACCCCGAGAGAATTGGTCCCTTCGATGATTGATGTGACTTTCGGGCTAGTTTCGATTAGACTTGTCGTCGAGATAGTTTTCGATGAATTTTTGATTAACATATCAATGGTAGACCGAGACATTGTGAGATTGGCCTGCTCCATCTTCCTTGATATAAAAATGACCGTCTATTAAGACCCGGCTATTCTCTTCCATTTTAGGTAAGCACAAGCTTCCAAACCGAGATCCCTTGTGATAAACACATCTCCACTAAGTCTATTCTAGTCCACATACTACATTCGTTCGGACACAGTGGCAATTGAGCCGTGCTCGTAAATTCCTCGGAGAAACTCCTCTATCCCCCAAATCATGCCACTTTATAACAATAATATCGAAGCTTAAGAGCACAAGGGACGAACGAGAAGAGGCACTTTCCACGATGTTACAGGATCAGATACGAGAAATTTAGGTGAAGGGATGATCATGTCGGCTTCTGTGGTTGTGAGACTGGCATTGGTAGGGCTCAATGAGGGAGCGCTGCAAATTGCAGATGAAGATAGATATCTGATGAGAAATGAACGACCCCGAAACCCGTGTACGGTCAATTCTCATAACAACTTGAGGATCAGATTCAGAGGATAGTAAACTTCTCATCATGCGGTTAATCCAGCTGATAGTCTTTGTTATATGAGACAAAGGTTTCTATCTATGGCTCATTTCCTCAACAAACAAAGGGAAGTTTTCAGGCAGGACCTTTGGCCGCGTCGGAACTTTTCATTACAACTCTCAAAACCTTGTCTACGATTTTGCAAATCAGTTCAAATTATGGGTTGTAAATATACAACCTCAAGGCTAAATGGTCATTGACTAACCTTGACAATTTAAGCATGCCTTAATTTGCATGGTTAATGCCAAAGTTGTTCGAGAGCTATCGATGTCTTGGGCTTTTGGCATGGATTATGTACGCTAAGAGGCGTTCGCCGATTCATTCGAAATGGGGATTTAGAAATTCATCAGGCCAAGGATCTGCGTTGTTGAGGTTGTTTTTTGTTGATGTTGTTGTGTCAGTATGTGTTCAAGTCATATCATTCGATGAACTAGCAGGTTTCAAACTCGTTCCAACACTTCCATGTGGAAAAATCTTGGAGTGGCCCTTCTCATTTCCCTGCTGAGTCGATAATTAAACGATTACTATCGCAGTGCAAGAAGTTTTTTGGGTGTGCACCTCACCTTTCCGAATGAGCAGGGTCGCCCGATCGATTGCCATTATTCGAAACACGCAATCCATTGCGATTACATGCTTTGCTTATGGCATAACGGTGCAACCCTCGCGTTCTGGCAAGCCATGTATATCGAAATGTGGCAACCCTGTTTTAGAAAAGATTGACATAAGAGATATTGAAGGAACTAATCACGCCACAACCACGTCTGGAAATGAGGAGGTATGATTTTTCGGGATGCTTCTTCAAAGATTTGGTGTATCATTGCATGACAAGAGGAGATTTTGGTTTGCCCCGTGGAGGAGATTCATCTTTTGGAGCCAACCCAATAAATCGTCTTCAAACACAATTTGGTCGGTATCCAATTCCGAGTTTCTCATGGAACGTAAATCTATCAGAAAATGTGAGTGTCTAGTGTTTCAAATCCTACCTTTTTGACAACCTTGCTGATAGGATAGCCCGATTAAATCTGGATTCAAGACACATTCAAAGACTTTTATCTTCTGAGCTGCTCATTTTTTCGGCCCAACTTTTCTTTCCCGGGAATGATTTGGCTCTTTTCATCGGTCAGACCTGAACCCCTCAATAAGAAATCGGTTGTCCTCATCTGACCGAGACCCAACTCAAAATTTGGTGGACTCTTTTCAAGCCAATTAAAGTTCAATAATGCATTATCTTCAAGCATATTTTAATCGTAAGATGAGCTAGACTCCATCTCAGCTCCAAAATAGGCGTTATTTTCTCTTTTTTATAACCTCTACCCCCGTCTTTGATTAACCTTAAAAGTGCTGTCTTGATTGCAGAAGAATGTGAGGAATGTACAAAATGCACAAGACTTTAAGCCAATCCTCGCCTCTTTTATGCACAATTCTCTCCAATTTGCGGGTTTATGCTCAACCGATCCCCATTTTACTTCGTCTTGCCAAAAATAAAAAAAAACTAAAATTCGAGGATTCCAGTCTCCACTCATTTCAGAATCTAGTGTACGTATGTTTCGAGTCTGGTTGAAGCGTCGAGTGCAACAAGCAAATGTCCAAAAACAGATTGGGTTGAATTCGGTCTCGAGCCGTCACTTTTGGTCATGACATGCATGCAGAATACGATGAGACTGGGGCGTTCGTAGATTTTAGGTGGAATTTGTAAGAAGTGGATGAAGCCAAACAAAGACTCGTGCATGGTGTGCTAAGCCTGGAAATTACAAATTACACGTCTGGCAAGCAGATTGTTCTGCTTAAAGAGCCCGAATCATATCAAAAGAGCCTTCCATTACCCTCTGCGGGATGGTTGGTTCGTGACAGACGTATTTTTAGGCAGAAACTCAAAGCTGCTTCATGATCTGGTTCAGAGAACTCAAGTACATGTTTTAGATCTCATTTTCATTTTGACGAAGCATCTGCACCTCTTCGAGATGAGCTTCTTTTCACCCGTCCCCATTGTCGTGGTTCGCTCTTCTTGACTTGACGTCTTTCAGTAGTCAACCAGTCAAGTGAAGTCTCTAGTAAGTAACTCTGAAAAAAGTTAAGATGGGAGAGACCCCTGGTTGGAGCTCTAGAGCAGACTTCACTCATGATGAAGCGAGCAATTCGTCTCCGTGTCCCATTATCGTGAAGATCCCGAGTCAATGGAGCACTAGAGCTCTATCGACAAAGCTGAAGGAGTCATTAGCGAATCTGGCTGATGAGGTCAAAATTTGGCCAAGGATGACGAAGATTGGTTTGGTAGCTCCGAGGATCTTGGAAATATGGTTTAGAAACGCCACTTTAATTAAGACTTTTCAGGGCCAAAAGCTTAAACAAAGAAGCCGAATGGTCTTTTTCATTAAAGAACCTTGGTCTTGCTTGAAAGATTCTGAGATTCATCCCGATGTGTTGTACACTGGATCTGGTCTGTTCTTGTCAGTCAGTCAGTGAAGGTTTTGTTGATCAGACATTTCATGAATGAGTAATCATTGGTTAATGAAGTGCCGAAAGAGGTGGAATTAGATCCACTCAATCAAGTCAAACTTCTGCTCATCGGGAATGTCGTGGTACCAAAATCGATGCCACATCTTGATTCATTTTTGGACAGACGATTTATTCATGGAACTGTCACTTTTCTCGAGGCCAGGAATTCAGGTTAAGAGTTTTAAATATGGGCATAAATCATCACAAAAGATGTTGATGTCGATGCGTTCTTTGGGGTAGTGGAAGCTTGGGTTGAGTTTCCCGATGAGAAATCGTGACCAAGTTCGATGTGGTCAGTGTGCTCGGTCTATTCTTGAGTTGTAAGAGTGTCACGGTATTCAATTCCCTCCAAAGGCTTCTTGGGTTTCATTTCGCAATCCCAATAATCAAATTTCACACTTAAATGGAATCAATTGAATTGAGAGAGCGCAAACGGAGTAATAAAATGAGGGAAGGAAAGTAGGTAGGTAGGAAGGAAGGTAAGAAGGAGCGGGGAGTGAAGGTGCTCGGTTTACCATTACCAGTCCTTACCTCACTCTTCAAGTCCAGAGATTTCTCTCTACGTACTGAAGTCAACGAGGAAAGTGACTCCACAACTCACGAAATGCAGATTGGTTGGAGAGTGAAGAGAGCTGCTCCACTTTGAGATGCATGTTTGCAATTTTGAGAAAATACGAGACGATTCCCTGATATCTATCAGCAGTCCAGGCAGGCCCCCTTCCTTGGTCTTCGCATACATATATTTGCATTTCTTCATGAGGCACTCATTGATTCCTATCCATGGACGTTGGAACTTACGGACGTACATATTCAACGAGGAAGGAGATGTGTGGCCAAAAGCAGATTTATGGAAACGACGACTGTTGTGGATTTGGGGAGATGAGCCATCACCAACGCGCTACTCATCATGCCAAAAACCATCGCTGAAGGTGATCTTGAATCTGTGATTGAATCTCGGTTTCGTTCTGCCGCTAGACAAGGATATTGCCCTTGTGCGTCATCAAATTCATTGGAATAATTCGGCAAGCAACTGAAGAAGCATGCTCAAACTGCATCAAGATCCATCCAACATCACTCACCCATCCAACTCGCCAAGCACTCATTCAACCAACCGTCCTTCCCAGCTTGGTTCACCGCGAGAAGTCTCCTTACTTCAACACTCCCTTCATTTGGGTCCACGCGAGATACTCCCCACGGTAGAACAAAGATCAATGAAAGAAATTTAAAAAAATGGTTTTTTAAAGACATTGCAGGGAGTAGGAAATTACACTTTAGAAGCTCTTCAAACTGGCATTTATCCTCTTCATCAGGAAGATGATGAGATATAGGTTATAATACATGTTTAAAAACGCTAGAACATCAATTAATAAAAAGAGGAACAAAAATATGATTTCGCTCTCAGACTGAAGAGAGAAAAGCAATAGGCAGTAACGAATTGAACTACATATCCGTTCGAAAATTCAAAATGTTGTACCGGATTCATTGAAACATGTTAGCATGCAGAGAAAATATGTATTTTTAAATGGAGTCTACCAATGTACAAAATATAGGTAAGGTTATATGTTTTGTGTTTGGGCAAACATGATTTAAACACGCTTCATCAATTGATATCTACCCTTTTTGGATCTTTTCAACGCTCTCAGGCTGCTAAAAGGACCAAAATTGAGTTACGGTCTAAAAGGTTTTCAAAAATTGCTTTAAGCCTAAATTGGAAGCATGCTTTTAGCAGGCCAAGGCAAAGACAAAGCATACGTGCTATCATTAAATCTTCTGGCCAAAGACTATTAATAGTTGACGCCATTTCATCGTTATTTTTCGCCATTGGAATCTGCTAGACGTCACAAATTCCTGACGTGTTAACCTAACTTTTACTTTGAATAACGAAAATTTGATATAGAGCGAGCTCTACTTGATACTAGATCTGAGGTTGGTTCTTGGCTCGATGAAGCCTTTTCAAATTGATGTAATTGTAATAAAATCTTACATTACGTTGTTTTTTTGGTTAGCTTTTGCACTTTCACGTACCAGAAGGGTTTATAACTTAACCTCAAGTTTCCCTCAATACACCACCAATTATTAACATAAAAATAGTCGATAACAAATTGAACCATATCACTACATCAGCATCAAAATATCTCTATCTAACCTTCCGTTTTCGTCTAAACTTTGAGGTTCACCGTGATTCAAGTACACGGTTTGTCTAAGCAGTGACTAGCTTCTCGAGACTTTGCGTGCTTGGTTTTGTACGTCCGTCCGTTCGACGGTACATCGAGCTCAAAACAAGCCATCGCCAGCCCGATGGGCGATTCCAAAGGCGGATAGATGGATGGATGGATGGATGGATGGGATGGAGGATCTTGCCGCCTCCTCCTCCTCTTGCTCGTTTTGCTCTCACGAAGCCCTCGGAGCTCTTCAGTTACCTTTTGGCAGAGTGACAGGCGAGATTTCGCCGGATCGTGGTGCGGAGTACGATAATTCTTTTCTCTCGTTTCGTGTTTTTTTTCATGGAGACATGTGCTTTGGTGCTTCTTCATATACTTTCTTGGATGGAAGGAGAAGAATTTGGTGTGTAATCGTTGAAGTCACGACATAAACACATCTTTGAGTGCTGACTGTGTGGGGATTCAGTTAGTGGTGGTTGACTAGGTTCGTTCGTTGGTTGGTTTGTTAGCTTGGTGGGTTCATTCAGCCAGGCCCTCACACATGCACACTCAGGAGGGGAGACATATGTACATATTTTTTCATATCGACCCCCAGTCTCTACATACTACACTCTCCGTTCATGCAAAGAAACTTGGAAGTGGTTTGGTGCCAAATTAAGAGAAGAATCTTGCAAGCTAACTTGATAAGACCAGTGCCAAGAACCCTGTGGAAGACCATTGTGTCAAAATATTCAAGACATCAAGGAGAAAAGTAAACTCGGCAGAACAAGACAAGCATCATCCCCAATAAACATCCTTCAGGTACGACGCGAGTCCCTCAAAAAATCGGCTTGGCAAAGGTTTATTTCTGATTGAGTCACCTTCAAAGCGTTGTTTCCTATGCCCAACTTAGGAGGGTTAGACCCCATCCATGTGCTTTGGTACAGGAATTTTTAATTTGCCCGCTTTAGCTGCTTTAGGTCTTGAACGCGATCCCATAAACTTCATTGGCCCGTCATGATTGGGCCGAATTGAAAGGAGATTTTTAATTTTCCTCACTCGCCAAAGCCCTAGTACCTCCTCCTGTGATCGGCGGGGTTTGGCCAAAAAGCGAGAAAAGTCCCGAAAGATCTAAAATGTAAATCAAGTCTCCCATACTTTGAGTCTGAAAACTCATCTCTGGAGGGTGCTCCGGTTCGAACTCCATCAGAGTCGAACTTGGCGATTAACCTGGTCAAACAATAAATTGTAGCCCCTCAAATTTGAAGCCACGTCGTCTTCGAACGAACCAACGAAAACCCCTTGCTTGCCCCGAAGTTCGCTTTGGGAGTTTTATCTCTGAAGGAACACACTAACCGGGTTCTAAAGCAATAGAAGAAGCCTCCTCGTCTGGGATTGAGTAGCCCTTGAGGCAAGATCACTTACTATTCTGTCTAGTACGACGGCTATTACGTTCGCCAACAGATGTAATAGGGCAGCTAGTACGTCTATGGATGGCTTCAGAGATGTTTGGGTTGGCTGGATGGTTGGCTAGTTAGCTGGAAGTGGTGGTGTCGGCGTATATGGCACTCTCCTAAAGTACCAGATAAAGCCCTCGAACGCCAAAATAGGGGCAAGTTGGGTTGAAAATGATGGAGAACCCCGAATTCATCGCATCTCCTGGAGAATGAAGAGCCTCTAGACCCGTAATATGACTAATGAGATACAACAAATGGTCAGTGATGAAGGGAGATGGATGTGCACACCAAGATTCCCACTTGAAACACTGACGACGTGAAAGTGCAGAATCCAGAATAAACCTCCCAAAAGCCATGATGACAACGGCGATATCCGTCGATTTTTTGTAGCCATTCCGATGCACTCTGGTCATAGGATTAGAAGTCAGTTGAGAGTCAGTCCTGGAGTGCCATGGAAAATCCTGCAAGCAACCAATCTCACGTAAGCCTCTAGAGCTCTCACTCACTCTGAACCTAGTGTCCATGTTAGCAATCAATCAGGCTTACGATCGGATTAGAATTGCATTCTTGAATGGATTCAAACGGTTTCGGATTCTCGCCACAATGAGGATTCCGAACAAGTGTGTGAATGTCGTGTGGAGTAACTTAATATTGAGATAACATCATGGTTTGTATGTAGTCAAATGCTCTTTTTTCCCCTCTCCCCTCTTTACTCAACGAGATATTGAGTGAGTTTGGATTGCGAAATGTGGCATGTAAACAAAGCTCGATCGAGTGACTGCCACTTCCTGTCGATGGTTTTCCCATTCCACTGTTTTGGACAGACAGGTTCATCGAATCATTAAGATTTCCCACACCTCCTAACCTTTTTAGTGATTAATGGTTGCTCGCTGTCATCTTGACATGCCAAGTCTGCACTCAAAAACTCCAAGTTCGACTTTACGTTTCCAAGAAAAGATGACATGATATTTTAATTCTCCAAATTTGGTCTTTGCTTTTCAAGCAAGTGACTCGGAAGTTTCTACAGGTTTTACTTCTCCATACAGTAGTAGTTCTAATAAGTCCGTTGTCCTATTTCAAAAGAGCTCTGTCACTCTCTGACGGCGAGATACTATACGTACCTAGCTAGTAGTATTGATAGGACTGTACGTTTAGAATAGTGTGGTGGTGGCTTGTTTGAGTAACTATTTTTCGGAAAATACCCCGCCCCATTCGTTCCGCAACGAGATGAGCGAAGGAACGAAAAATGATTCGTTTTTCTAACGTTTTTCAAGGGTCCTCGAGATCGGGACAAAGGAAATCTTCTTCGCTCTAGGAGCAGGACCCAAAAACCCCAAGCGTCCCAAGTTATAGATTATATTCTGAAGGGAGAGTGTGAGGAGAGTGGCAGGGTGCCAAGATGGGTCCTTCTTACCCACCTGGGTCTCGTAAAAGCATGGCTATCCTCTCTCTCTCATTTTCTTTCGCCTTCTCTCTAACATGTGAACAAAGCCGGGTTTGGACAAAAGCTTCGTAATTTGAAGGAGGATTTTGGGTAAGAGAAGAAGTTTTCCCTTTTTAGTGTGAAATCCTTCGATGACTTGACATTCGTCCCCGAGCTCAAAATAGCTAATGATACTCCGACGAACTCGAAAAAAGAAGGCCAATTTTAATCATGAGTCTCATTCTTTTATTACGACCCTCAGAATGTCGGAATAATTCATTACCGACCGTACGTTCTGTATATCCACTAGCATAGGGATACTACGTACTCGAGCAGGGCTCCGGTTCTGCATACGGAGAACACGGCTAAATGAGAATGTTTAACGATTCCCAAGCCTCCAGTTAAGGGGGTCATGTTGCAAATTAGCTTGAGACAGACTCTCGTGCATGTAGTACCCTAGTACATTCGACGCAGAAGAAAGACCCTATAGTTTTTCTGGCCCATGTGCCGATTGGAGGTCACCCACCATCACCACCACCACCAAGAACTCATTTTCTGGTGGGTTTGCGACTGATGCTGGCGCTTGTGTGTGTGTATGGATATGTTCAGTATTCGGCATTAGACCATGGAAATAACTTTGTTTAATTATGTATGCCACACACCAAGAAAGACGAAAAGCATGTCGCTTAATGAAAAATTGTTTCTAAATGAATGGAAACGTGAGTTCGCTCAGTTTATGACTCCAGGGGTAAAGATCACCCGAGACCTAACTAACTAACAACCGTCTCTTCCTTTCATCTTTGGAAGAAAAAGTGTTCTCGAATGTCATCCCTTATGATTGGGAACCATGAACCATCCTCGTGTGTTGGTATTTGTGTTTGTATCGAAAAAAACGTTAGCGACACAAGAGGATTGTCGATTTGACGAGTTGTCCATGGCTTGGTATTCATGTGATCCAGAGTAACAAGGAGCTTGTTTTTCCCCAATCACAACTGAGATCTGTCAACAACTCGGGAACATTGAAGGGAAGCTACTGGGACTAATTGGAAACCCGTTGAAGTCAAAGCTTGCCTGGAAGATAACAAATCCTCCAGGTCCATTTGGTCTCTCCAGCGGTCCAGCTTCATTGAAAGTAAGTTGTTAAGAAGTCCATGTCATGAGTCTCCTGTTGCACCACAATGACAAACAAGCCCGGAACAAACCAGAGCGATGTTGTGAACAACAAACTGAGGAATTTGGATTTACAGCTCAATGGCATCGAATGCCCGTTGACGACCCATGAGATTTAGGGTCGGTTACAAATCGTCCTGACTCATCAATGGTAGCAACAGCATCCACATTTTTTGCAATGATGAACGATCTCAATCTTTTGTTACGAGAACTGGAATTTCTCTCCAAGCAGCCGAATGAAGTAATTTCCAGATTACACATTTGAACCCGTCAATCTGACTTTGCCACGGCTAAAATTGAAAATTGCTCCTATTTCTATTCATGAAAGTGAGCTCCGTGGAGAAGAAACCTTGTTCTTTGCTTGTCTATCAACCTGACACTTTGACTTCTTGGCGTTCTTTCCGATTCATTCGTGTAACACTTGTTGCTTTTGGGTGAATAAAGTATCACCCTTGGCGGCTCTCGAAAATTGAAGGCAATTTGAATGGTCATGGACATTCCTTTGGCCATTGATCTGTTCGAGATAACACTGGACGAGATCTGTTAATGAAAGCTTGTAGCGAGGTGCTACAAAATGGTTCTGTGCTGTGTATTTGTTCTCTTGCTCTGGTGCTCAAGTTCCCGAATGTTGTAAATCTGAACCTCAAACATCCCTCATGCTTCAAATTTGAGGTAATCTTTTGGCGGAGTCATTACTAGATGTATTCCAAGAACCATAAAACGTATCAGCTTCAGTGGAGCAAGTCAGGTGGGTTCGAGGAATAGGGGCCAACCATTTTTGAGTGCTTTCCGCTGGCTAATGGATCAGAAAACCCTTTGAAATCCTCTCTCATTTTGTGTAAGAGTGACTGGAAATGTGTGTGGATGTGTACTACGTATGCCCCGAAGCACTCGAGGAAAACTGAAGCAAATCAGAAATTGATGATTTAGCCACATCATTGCCCGCTTCATTGGCTTTTTTGACCCCCTTCCTGTGGAAAAAGGGTTAGTTCCAAGAGGTACAGTCATCTCAGACCCTAATGAGGGGGACTAGGTGGCTAGAGTTGGAATAAAAGCAATCATTAGCTACACAATAATGTGATCAATGGCTTCCATTGCCACCATTAACATCGACGCCACAGGATTCCTTGGGTTTCCAGTCGTTTCTTTTGATGGTGAATCCAGGATTGGGAATTTGTGCAAAGTTTGGCATTTTCTTGGGACCGGAGCCAACGAGATTCATTTACAATCTATTCATGGATTTCATCAGGGGGGATGGATGATCATGATGCTGAATCAAGTATGTAATTTTATGACCTCGACACCGGAGCCTTGATCGAGGACAAATCTGACTCTTGACCCCCCTCTTTATGGCTTATTTTGCACATTTCAAAGGCCAGCTCATCCGGCATTTAATATTTATTAGAACAGCTTTTTGTATCCCTTCCCAAGAGCACAAGTACCTCATCCTGAGCCAACTCATCAACACTTTCATAAAAATTCTCATTCGGAACTGTCCAGCTCACAGCACGGAGCACTCACAATGGAAAATTTTGTACCCTTTCCAAGCTCCATTAACAATGGGCTAGAGAACTACATTGAGGGACACATCTCTGGTACGCAAATCCCCTCCCGAGCTTCACCGAAGGAATTGAATCAGTTCTCTACAAATGAAACCCCAGTCTAAGGAGACAAGTTCAAGGAAGAGATAGATAGACAGGTCTGTGTGTTGGACTGCTGAGCGAGACACCAAAATGGTTGCATATTACCATTACTCAACTTTTTCCTCCATGGTTGTCCTTGGTTGGATGACATGCAAATTGTGGCCAAATCAAGGTAACTTGAGCCCACCGCATTGAAGTCTCTATCTACTCCGGAACGTAACGAGGACCGAGGGTGACCATAGGCTTAGTTGTCTTCGCTCCCTTGACCTCATTACTTGTGTACATCAATCAATCCCTCATTTGCTTGTTTGCAAACTTCCGTCCACAAAGACACTTAAGCATGTCTCAATTGGATCTTTGAACAAGTCGCCAAGTGGTCCAACGGCCAACTTCATGTTGGAAGGATGGTCACTGGAGAACTCAAAGAGAGATCTCAATCAGTCAACCTGAGTTCGATGTCTCTCTTTCCTCACTGCATAAATTGAACTCACCCACTCTCTCCTCACTCTCCTTCGTCAAACTCTTCTGGATAGCGTCCACAAGTAAGCTATCAAGTTTTGGAAGAGTCGTGTGTAAACAAGCACTTAAAGGCTGACATTTTTCCTCCAAGTCTTGGACAGACCCAAACGACACTTGAAATGATGTCTAAAACTGGTTATTTTACACCTTCGAAATTAATAAATCTAACTTGGGACGAGTGTGTGTGTGAGAGAGAGTGGATTAGCCAGGGTTATCAAACTCTAGGTCTATTTGGCCAACAAGAAATATTTGATCAAACGGGCGATAAAAATAATGCCGTGGCTGAGAAAAAAGCTTGGATACTTGGGTCGGGTCGGGTATTATCTCTAAATGTGATCTAAACATAAACTTGGATGTCGGACGAGGCACGAAGACCAAGGAAACAAAAACGTTTAAAATATTTAAAACGAAGGGAAATATTTTGTAACAAAAAAGCGAATCTTTGCCAAGCCGCCGAATCAACGTGTATCCTCATTCAAATGTAAATGATTCCAAACCGTGATGAGCCATAGTCAACAAGTTTGACGAGTACTACATTATGTCATTTGACTTGAACAATAGTTTGAACCGCCAATGGTGGAAAGTGTGCTTTGTCCATGGTGACCAAACAAAATTCTACAGACAGCTTTATGGGAAACGAGCAGCCATAAGAACACAAATTCGTGATCCTCAGAATGGAAAAGACTCTCAGAATTCCTCAGAAGTCAACTCGGCCAATGTCTCGTTTCAACACTTTGACAACAATGGGATTGGAACTCCTGAAATGATGTCCAGGTAAGACCGGTTGTTGAACTACAACAATATTCAATACTCTCGACCTGGCTTTTGACCGTTCGCAAAGTACAGAGCACTCCATTGTTTTCCTTCTTTTTCAAATTGGACTTGTTCTCTTACGCTCTCAAACACAAATCTTTTTTACGTTTCTATTCGGCCTCTTGATTTTGGAACTCCGAGACCTGAAAGGCCAAAGCCATGAGAAATTCAAGCATTTCAAAATTATGATTAATTTCCAACATTGTGAGGTCTTGGGGCGTCCTCTTCCTCTCCTGTCTCCTGCTCTCCACCTCATCATCGTATTTATCTCAGGCCACCAATTTTCATCATATATCATGAGAGGCATTATTCTTGGAAAATGGAGCATAATGCTCATAGTTTTGTCGACACTAATTTGGCTCCATCTCCTTGACTGCTCCTCCTCGAGCTATTCTGCACCATTGGCTGTCTAGTCATCCACGTATGTTTTTCATCTCTTAATCCTCCTTCCATCTCCTTGATCTTGAAATCATCAACAAGAACAAGAAGGCGGCTCTAAAGTTGAAAAATTGCTCAAAACGGGATACCACTGATGCTTTTTGGGTCGAGTACTCATACATCAAACCTTATCTACAACAGATCAGCACGGATCGTTGGTCGGGCCGTAAAAGCTGAAGTGGTACGACCAGAAGTGGCACATCTGTTTACACTCGACTCATTTAGCTTGCAATATACGTATATCTGCCTGAATGCCAGCTTATGTGCGTCGAGAATAGTAAATAATCAATCTGGTTTATAAGTCGGCAAAAATTCAAGGTCTCTGCCACGTCCCAAATAACGACCAACAATGAGAATAATTGCCCTCCGACTAGCTCCACATTGCATGAATGGATCCGAGATCTTGAACTTGTTCACAGTTCACACTAGAGAGATTGAGGCTCGTTCTGGCGTTGGCAGTGTCGTGTCGTAACAAAACCAATCCTCGCTTGAGGCATTTTTCTTCGTCGACGGATGCTTTATTGGGTTTTAGTAGAAGAACCTACCACCAAGGGCAGACTGGCGGACTAATTTTGGTTGTAGTCATTAAACAGTAATTTTGGGAGCCCTGAAACTCCACTTATCTCCAGGAGTGTTGCCATTTATGGACGGAGACGCACATTTGTTAACATTGTAAACCCGTTGGTCGAGAAGGGAAGGTACTTGGAATTGAAAGATGCGACCTTTACATGCTCGAAGCATTTGATTTACAACGGGGATTAATCCAATGGCAATTTCGTTTTCGTCTTCTCTGACTCATTTACAGCTCATTTGAAGTCCCATCGTCGACTTCTTGGCCTCACGCCCACAAGAAACGGCCCCAAATTGCTCTCATTTTCTTGAGGGGAAGAGCCACTCATGGAGTAATTTTGGGCGAAAGGAAGCAATAACCAAGTTGAAGAAATAGTCATTTGGTGACTTAATTCACCTCCTGTCTCCAGGCTGTACTTCCCCATCAGGATGAGTACTAGACAAGACAAAGAATCGCAAGAATTATGTGCAGGATAAAAAATGGCATTTCTTCACCATGCCCGATGAACTCCTTGGTCTTTTCCGAAGGTGACTAGCAATTAGCCGTCTAGCAATTTCAATTGAAGACAACAACAATCCCTATTGTAAATCATGGCCCAAATCTTGGGAAAAGTAAGTGCCTTGAAGTATGATTGATGGTCCATGAGCATGACATCCAAATAACAATGAGACCAACCTTGAAATAGCTCAAGTCGCGGGTGAAAGAACTCAAAGAACATTAGTTCATTGGAAAAAATGTGCTCCAAATTTTCTCGTCTTTGGCCTGAATGGGATCTGGCCAAATCCCTTTATTAGAAGTTTCCTATATTTGGCACAGTTTCTTTCTCTCGTGCCATTCTTCCCAGTGAACTGGAGGATTTTCTCCGCCATGTTATTGTGGTATTGTATTCGGCACAAGTGACATTCTCAGGGTGACACCATCATTTATTCCCTCTTGGAGCATAAATGTCATCCGTGTCCAGGCGGAATCTGCATAAGAATGCTTGACAGTGTGCTTAAAGACATGCCATGTTACTTCATTTTCTTGCCTTCACTTGTGGGAGCATCATCTCTCGGAGTTCCACACCAGCTACGTAGCAGCTTATCCTTTCACTTCGAGGCGAATGAATACAATGAATACCTTTTGGACAAAGTTCATCATCATGAACTTGTTTCAAAGCCCAGCACTCCCAACACTGCCGAAAAATGTCAACAAATCTTTCAAGCAATTTTCTCCAAACCACGCGTGCTCCACTTGGCCTTCTTCTTGCCTTGATTTCTGACAGTGTGTATGAGGGGGGTTCCTCGCTTGTGGTCTGAGCACGCAGATAATAGACACATCAGACTTGATTTTAATGCAGCAGACCAGTTGGTTATGAGAGTGACTGTGGGACATTTTGAAAGTCTTTTGTGTTTCAGCGGTGACACTATAAGAACGTTGCACAGAATAACACCACCATGCCCAAGTAATCTAGGCCCGAAGAGACATCTGCGAAAGATAAAGCGACTTGTCGACCATCTTTGACACTCAACCAGCAGCCATTGAAGTGCCTTTGGCTCTGAATTTTTATACCTTTTTGTAGATGTGTGTTCAAGTCCTCATCTCCGACTATAATCTGATCTTACTACAGGCATATTTAATTTGCAGTGATCTTCTGCTTCTATCTCCGCACGACATCAACAATCCTAGAAAGGGTTAAACTCATCCAAGTGCCTAATATCTCTGTTAAGCACGCACGATAATTCCAATCTTGGAGCACTTGAGGTCGTGTTTGCAAATGGTCGAAAGATTGCAAAGTTGCATTTCCACACTTGCTAATGAGCATAGCGATTTGGAAGCCAAATGAAGTGTTGCATCTTCATTCTTGAATCACTTTTTGCGACCCTTTTGAATGCGTGGACTGATTGCATGGCCATATTTGGCCACCCGACGGTTCTAAATTTGTCGAAGAGAAATGGCTCTCACCGCTGTCCCAGTTATGCATCTTTCAAGGTACAAGCTCGAAGTCACATTCACTCCATGATCAATGGATGTCGGCCTGAAAAGGTTAGCGATATTAGAATTCATAAAGGGTTCCCAATCCAATGTGCATGGAATTCATCAACATCTCTATCATTTATAACGTCGTTCAATGCTTGGAGGCGAGGAGTCAAAACACTTTAGCAGCTGCATGCTTGGGCTCTTTCTCACTTCGACAGCTAATTCTTCTTCCTCGCACTCCTATAGAATATGATTATCTGTTGCTGATTAGGATTCATGGGCTCTCTTTTGTTTTTATTTTTGGCCCGAGAGCATTCCATAGAACCAAGATGCTTGAACTACATACTAGAGGATGAAGAAAAGAGAACCCCTAGAATGGACAACTTTTCGGCTGGATGTCTGCCAAAGGAAATCTGTTGTCAGCTTTCCTGAACGTTTGGTCGATCTAGGATATCTTTGAACTATGAGGAGAGGTTGCCAGAGAAGTGATTGGACAATCGGAGCTTCGAACCTAAGAGAGAAGCCATCAATAATCCCTTACAGACAGATGGGATTGGTTTGACTTATTGACTTGGACCTCTCAAACTTTCGGCGACATCGACCCACTCAACCAATCCGTAAATCAATAGCGATATCCTCGCATTAAATCATGGCCAAATCCGCATCATCGCCCACTAACATGAAGAAGGAAGTGTGGATGTGTTGGTGCATTCTCAGAAAAAAACATCCAAAGAGAAAAGCTCACGGATTTCCTAGCTATCACTCATTGCCGCTTTATTACATCCGATCACGGTCTTTGGTCGTCGTCGTCGTTTTTGCTCGTGAAATCCATCTTCAAAGTTTGTTGCACACTTCTTGAGAACTTGGCAAACTGGTGAAGAACCCCTCAACCCAAAACTTGAGTGAGTTCTCCTCGAGTCAGTTCATGAAATGCCTTTGGGGCTAAGACATCCATTTCCAGAGGCTCAGCAATTTGAGCTCTCGACGAGACTCCACAGAGAAGAGGAGGAGAACAACGTGAAGGAGAGGGGTTCAATTGGCGATGTGTTTACAGGGTGATCCGACGTACTTTGCCCAAGTGGGAGGTCATGGATGTTTCTTAGTTGTAGCTTGAGAAGAAGGTCTCGGATCAAGAGAGAAACTTATATTCCGAGACGGGGATAAGCATGATGGACACGGATGGTTTTCAGACACCCTGTTTCCAGTGGCTGACTTGGAACACATGGTTTTTGAAAGGTATGAATTTTCGAAGCCTAGTCATGAAACTTTTAGAGGTTTAGGGCATTGGCTCCAACTCCAAGAAGCTCCTTTTCTTCGTCTTCTCGTCGGGTTCATCAAATGAGTCCAGAACTTGAGTGCGTACTTTCAAGAGTATGGAATCCCCAATGAAGTGTGGATTGGTTTTCACTTTTGCCAAATTAAAGCCTATTTAACCTGGGGCTCATTCTCATACCTATTTTGGGGCCGAATTTTCTTGTCATCTACCTTTTGGATGGATGCATTGTTGTTGCCTTCCAAAGACGTCCCTGTAGACACCATCAATCTTGGTGAAATCGAACATAATAAGCACATTTCCGAACTCACAGGCTGCTAGAATGTACGTTGAACTGAACTGAAGAGGATGAACTAGAAACAAAAACCTCTTTTCATGGCATTGTGACCTCCAAAGCATTGAATGCAGCGCCAAGATGATCTCTCTACTAACACAGTAAGCAACTGAACATCCTCTTCTCTCTCTTTAGATTAGCCGAGCCAAAACTCTTTGTAGCTGAATGAAACCAAATCCCGCTGAAGTGTAATCTTTCATAGTTTCAGCACGTTCACATTCTTTAAAAAGCTATTAAAGAAAGAAACCCGAGGCTGTTAAATCAAACATTGGGTACCGGGTCGCACCTCGAAATGGAGAAACTTCATATCTCTTAACGGACTCGGACGAGGCGATCAAGTCCAACATTACGAGCCTGTCCATTTGAACTAGACAGGCATTTGACATTTATAGCTTACCTCGTACTCGGCTATAAAACCAGAGCGACACAACCAACTGGCTGGATCCAATTCCTCACATCAAATAAATTAGATTTAAACGGTTCGATTTGTAATTTAGCTCCAACTACCAGCGCACTGGTTGGTTGATTATTCGTGGTGTCTCTCTCCATGCACCACAGCTCCTCCTCATGCTTGTCCAAGATGTTGTTCTCGTCGTTGTCGTTAACACCTCAGCCTTTGGAAACGTTGATTAAATCGTGCTTGAAATTGCTCCTTTGTATTTGGAGCAAGCTAGCAAGTAAGTCAGGGATTCGAGTGTGCTTGAAAACCATCACTGTCTGTCTGAGATGGTTCTGGACGAGAGCAAGAGCAGAAGACATGTCTTCTGGCCCCGAAACCAGTGTCATTAATTAAAAGGTAAAACATTCAAGTGCTTCGAGGAGCTGTCCGGACCGTATTTTGGGCACGTCATATATCATATCTGGGAATGAAGGCGCAGAAAGAGAAACTAAACCAACAACCAGTGCTCGCACTCTCACACCCTACATAGGTTGGAGTGTTCCATGCCTCATTTTACAAATTAAGGGCCGAGTGTGTCAAATTAGATAAACGAGGTGCATGAAAGGACCTCTCTACCGATGCAAAATGTAGCTTCCAATCTCCAAGGGTTTCAAGGACCATTGGTGGCTTGATATCAAAAAATGGCACTGATCCTTGACCTCCCAAGCAAATTTGCATTCAAGACAAAGGGGTAGTAAAGCTCTTTTATGGCGTACATCCTTTTAGTGGACTCTGGATCAGGTATCGAAGCTCATAACTCAAATTCAAGCTCGCTCAAGCACTTCAGAGTCCCTGGATTCTTAGGAGATTATCACTTTTTGCGGCTCAATGCCATGTTTCAGTGTGTGCAAAGAAATTCATGGACTTCTCTTTGCAAAAAAGAGCCACGATCTTGAGCAAAAACTACAGAGCACTACCGAGCAAACTGAGAAAACAACGGTCCATGAGAAATGGCCAAGAGCTACCTCGGCAGAATTGGCCCATGAATAACTTAACGGACTAGAGCGACACAATTTTTCAAGCGACTCGGTTAGTGAAAATTCGTTTCTCTGTATTTGTAACACTGAGTCGTTCTGAAGAAACGAAACTGACCATAGAATATGGGCCAAAGCTTTCGGATCGATTTGTCAACAAATTCTAATGGGTTAGTTCGGGCAGAGAAAGAAACCCTTGTCACATTTGTCATCTCTCTCAGGGTCAAAATATTCCACTTGGGTATATTTCGTATTTGAGAATGAATCTCGTTGAGGTTTTTTTCCCCCATCATCTGGAGATGTCTGCGCACATTTTGGGGCAAGAGAAAAGAGACGGAACAAAGAAATATATGTTCACATATGGAATATGTTGTCCATGATTTTTTTGATGGGGGATGCAACAGATGGTCTGTACCATTTAGCCAAGGCTCATGGTTCATCATCATAGTCCCATTACAACGTCGAGGACATTAAGTGCGAAGCGGCTTTAAATTGGGTGACAGAAGAAAAAAGTCTCTCTCGCTCTTTCTTTTGAAATTATGAGTCTCGGCGATCTCTTCTTTGTCTCGAGGAGGATTAATTGTGGCTTCATCTGAGCTTCGAAGCTTATTTGGATTAGCTTCCCGTACAATTTCAATCACAGGGCTGCCAAGTTTTTTCCTCGATATTGGCAGGAACTCGCTTTACCTTGGTTGTAAAGCTTCGATACACCCGCGTGACTGGTGGGGGGGGGGGTTTGCTCAAAGCAAGCAACCTTCAGCCATTTTTCATCGTTATTTGCTAATCGATGTTCAAAGTGAGCCCCATCGTTCCTAACATGATGCTCAAATACCTTGGAAAAGAAGATGAAGAAGAGGAAGAAGAAGAAGTGACAAATCTGTTCGGCTCAGCTTTGAATCTATGATCGTTCCAAATAACCACAGGATATCCACTATCCAATCACTGAGACCCATTTCAATCTGATTCCACGTACGTGTTCCGCTAACAAGCCATGTCGACTTTGAGGTCTTTTGCCACCAGATGAGAATGAATATTACTCTTTTATTTCTTGCTCTAGTTTTTGTTGGAACTGACAGGTTTTTAATTTATTTCTTCGTCTCAAAACTTATGGGTCGGGGTTGTTGACAAGTAATTTTCTTTTTGTGTCTGTGATGTGTGGTACGTTAGCGGTCCCAACCCAAAGGAGGCTGGACCCACGCCCCCCTTGGTGTTGCTCCGACTCATTTCAATCGACACACCCATCGAAAAATGCTGGGATGCCAAGCCAACTCACCAGGAAGCGCTAATGAGCATGAAAATAGTTCTTGGATAGTGCAATGGTAACATTCCGATGAGAGCTCAAGCAGTAACGCTTGTATTCAACCAACAAAGCGGTAATGAGTCAGACTTTGTTTGACCGGAATACTCCGTTTGTTTCTAAGCCAATGAAGATAAATGAGACTTAACATTATCCTTTGCAAAAAGATATCGAGTCCTCAGCTCATTGAGCGAAAAGGAAACATTGAAAATACTTTTCTCTTCATGTCTGACACCGGTGACTGATTCAATTTTGTCAATGTCTCAATCGCACCAAGATCATGCGCCAATACACAGTACCTACATACGACAATGGGAGAATTAGACTCGTGCCAGAGCGAACAGGAGATTGTATTTCTAAGACAAAATCGCCCGGAAATGAACACAATCAACCATCTGACCTTCCAAGTTTCCTCGCTAATGGAAAAACTTGTCCTGCTTATCCTCAAGAGTGTAACTGAAAACCAATTTACTGCTTCGATCGAGCCGATGAGAAGCAGTCAGACTAAAGAAGCCCAAAGGTGTTGTTGGAAGCGAGGGAAGGGAAGAAAACCAAAAACCTGACCATTAATGTACTTCCAGAGAAGAGAGCCTGAAGGCACTTTGTGGCCGAGGGAATCGACAATTTGTATTAGATTTTTTCTTCTCAATTGCTTGGGTCAAACTGCACTACTCTCTAATCAAACTCAACTCCCCTGACTTGAATTATAGCCTTACCACACAGCGATCGAAAGTGAGCCCTCTGGTTCATTCGCAATTAGGTTTAGAATCTAATCTAAATGCGGCGTCTTCCCAGATTGTTTTACTGTCTTCATCTTTTTGTCTTCGAGATTCTCTCGTTCTCTCCCTCTCCGTAAATCTAATTTCGAGTAATCAGTTGCCAGAGGTGACGTCACCAATAAATGTAGACCATCTTTAGGATTCACATGTACGTCGCTTTGCGATCTCCTGGAATGGTTCGACAGCCCCCTCGTTAAGTTATAATTGAATTTTCAAGGCCCTCATGGTATAGAACAAAATTCGTTTTGGTCAAACTGTGAGATTGATAGCTTTTCATTTCGAGTCTGCAAAACTGAGTTCGGACCTTGTATGTTCGAGCACGTACTTGAAGCGTCTAAGTGAATGTGAGGTATGAAAGTTGGGTCAAATCCAGTTGGAAGGCTTCTTTTAGATTTCTCTCTCCCATGAAGACATCTTAGCCTTTCAACTCGTACCGGGCACCTCTCCACTGAGATCTCTACCAGTTCTCATATGGCACGATCCCGGGGTCTAGTCAGGCCAACTTTTTTGTAGCCGTTCTTTCTTGAGACACGTACCTACGTAGGCTACGTATGTCCGTCCGTCTCGTCGCTCCTTGCTAATTGGAGAATATTTCATCGTGCTGCCAAATAATTAAACTTGACAAGAGAATAATGTTAGAGACTCCTTTTCAGATTGCCGAAGACATACCTACTCGTTCTGCCATGCCTGTCAACGCGTCCGTCTGTCGTCGACGACGCTCATTTTGCATTTGGTACAGCCATCTAAACAAATGGCAGCACTGACAAAAAAAAAATGCTGCTGAACTGAGACGGAACGACAAGCCGTATCTTGTCGTAGGAGATTTATTTACATTTCCAAGAGAGGGGGATTTGTATTGATAGTCCAGGATTCCATCCCAAGAATCTTACACATGCCAGCCATTTTCATTGTTTCACTCAAGTATGCACACAATCGTGAAGGAGTTGCGGACCAGGGATGCCATTTTATCCATGCCTACTTTTGATGTTTGGCTTGGCTTGATGTATTTTTTTAAGCATTCTCTAAAGAGATAAAAGCTCCTGGTCACTCACAAAGAATTCTCACGGTAAAAGAATTGTTCTCGTCGCTCTTCATCAAGGGAAAGCTAAGATAAAGGGCAACGTCCTCGTGTAGGGGTGGTCTCTCTTCACCGCGGTCCCCTAAAAAACATGCCTCTTCTAGGATGTGCAATGTTTCCATCCGCACATAGGTCACATTATTCACACTCTAATCTTTGGACCGGAGAGCTTTTCCCTCATCCTTCACATTGCTTAGGTGTAATGTGGATTACAGGAAAGCAACGTTAGCCTTCGCCTCTGGCCTCCTATCCCCTCTGTCTCTCTAATAAAGAACCGTAACGTAAATGACTTGAGACGAAGTCATCCATTCTCCAGCGTTTGTTTCTCGCTCTCCCGTCATCTTCCACTTCAAAGAGAGCAATTCAGTCTTCTCGTGTATCAGATCCTGAAGAAGATTGATCAAGTGTGTTTTTGTTCATCATTCCTCGAGGTGGTCAAGAGTTGCGCTGACACTTTCTCAACAACTTTTTTCACTCATTTTTTAGGAAAGTGTGTGGTGGTTCCAGTGTCCAGCGCTTAAACGGCGCTATGGAGCCACATACAGCATTGCCACCCAACTTGGTGCATCCACCCCAAGGGGCGGGCTCCTCACCCCTTAACAGTTCCATTGACAGTGCCAATCCCAAGTCATTGGATCATCACCTTCACAACACCAATGGAACTGTTGTGAATGGGAATGGTGGCGAAGTGGTGCCCAGACAAGCCGCTCAATCCGATGATGACTCTGGATGTGCGCTAGAAGAGTACACGTGGGTACCCCCCGGACTAAAGCCCGACCAGGTAAGCCTTTATTGACTTTTTCATAATTTTTGCTTGAGGTAAATATTTTAGAATAGAGGTGGTTAGGTGTGAATTACGATCAAGGCGAGTTTTGTGGTGTTCGAGACACTCATTTATGGAGGGAGAAAGAGTTCTTAAAAATCTGGAATTTGCGGGAAAGTTTTATCGTCAGACGAAGACAGGTAAATTGAATGTTGCGCCGACAATTACGAGACTTTTTGGCAAGAGATGCCAAACCAGTCTCCATTAAAGTCTCATTCCACTTTCTTGCAATCAGCCGCAAAAAGGGTTGGGTAAATTGATGGATAAGCCACCTGGCGATTATGTGTTAAAAGAGGTCCACCCAATCTGGTTTCAGGGTGCCAAAAGGTGTTCCTCACTGTAGCTGAATCTGAACTATAAACATTTTGACATGGCTAAAATGTTTGTGCAAATATGTGGGGTTCGTATCCAAAGCAAGAGGTGAAATAACTTTCGGAAGCACAGAATGGCCGTTGTTTTTACCATAGAACTGAAAATGCACAACCTGACGATTAGCGGACACAAAACGACCCATTCAAACATGAAATGGAGACTTTTTTTCAACAAGCTTCTTTTTTCCTTTCCCCCTCCTTTTCGAATCTTTTGTGATATTCGGCTACTGCAAAAGTGACATGCACAGGTCATTGCTCTTTAGGTCTAATGCAAAGGTTGTTGTCCTTTTGACCAAGAGGCCGAGTCGGTCGGTGCTTATCAATAAAATTGGCCCACATTTGAGGCATCATGGCGTTTTAATGCTCGTGGTGAAACCCCGAGCAAAGCTACCTACTACTTCCTAGTCCCCTGAAGCATCATTACTCATCCAAACAAGGAGCCAATTAAAATTAAAGGGTTTAGCTAATGGATATTTTTAATGATGAAATGATGTGTAGGCTCCAAAGTGAGACAAGGTGCATCAACTTTCAATAACGAGATCGCTCCGCTTATCATCCAAGTCTTGGTCCAATGAACTTTGTTTTAATTCGATTGACCCCCAACTTGTCATTCCATTCGGTTGGAAGAGATCTTGAAGTTGGTTCAACATTCACCCCAAGTTTTTGACCTCTGGAAGATAAACGATTGATGAGAGCTGTGAGATACCGGAAATCTGTAGAGAGCTTGGAATCGATTATTAGAGTACTCTATCTTTTTGGGGTCCCTTCGACAGGCCCTTCCTTGTCTTTGGCATGAGAGGAAGCTCTCGCCCATTTGTTCTTTAGCCTGCCAGAGTCCTGCCAGTCGGTAGAGATCACCTGATTACAAAAAACACCCAAATCCAATCATAAATTGATTGATTGAAGTTTGAGCTCTGCTCTCTTCACTCCACCTTCGTTCTCGTGATCTCAGACAGCCAAAGTGGAGTAGAAAGAGCCTCCTCTCTCTCTCTCCCTCTTCCATCTCTCCATGTCATCATCATCTCATATAATTCCGAACATCCAACATACACACTCACATATTTCCAATCGAGGATGGGAGAGATAGGTGAAAAATACTTCTCTAGCTCTTGGATCCACGTTGGTTGGCTCGTCTTTCCTTGCCAGCATCTAATTTTTGGTAGGCTTTGGTGCTCGGTAGGGGGTAATAAATGAAGCCTGGCTGATAGACAAAGACTGAAATTTATCGGAGTGAGCCAAGTTTCCTCACTTTTTCCCTGCCAACCAGATCTCATTGTGGCTTCGGTGGTTTAATTAAATTGTGCATTGTGCCTACTGTAGAATGTACTCATTTATGGGAGAAGTCTGGCCAGAACTTGAATCTCTCCTCAGGGCAATGAGAAAACCAGAATCGGGGGGGAGGATGGTGACGAGCTCTGACAAAGCTCTGGAAGCCCTGGAAGTAATAACTATATTCAGTTTCCCCTCCCAAGCCATGTTTGCGGGTTTTTAATTACTCGGCTGAGCTGGTCCAAAAATCCCACACGAAATCATTAATTTCTCCCAAAATTGATCTCAAGTTCCCAGACCACTTAAATGGGGCTCGAAATGACAACGCGGGCAACACTGAGCACGTTCCAACTTCCAATGGGTACAATTTCCTGACCCTAAAACACACTGATTGTACTCTTTACGGCACTACATCGTCGAAGCTGGAGCATAGATGTATGGATGCGATAGCCAGTCAAGAGCCACCTGCTTGAATGGTCTAATTTCTCAGTTGGGCCAAAACTCTGACATTGAACACTCGCACGGTTCGACGCCCGCGATTTTTCGCCGCTTTGTTACCTTGAGCGCTCCAAGGCTGTAATGAGTGATGTACGAGAGATCTCGGTTGAGGTGGTGTCAATCTGCGTGGCAATTGCTTTTATTAAAGCTGGAATGAGCACTTCCTTATGTTGCAAGATGGTACACTCCTTTTGCTCAGTAGGAGGGTAATGGACGCCATTTTGTGGGTGATTCATCTGAATGCCAGAAGCTCCGACCGACATTGTCTTTCGCCAAAAGGGATCCCAGCTTTGTTCAGTTGTGAACTGTTTGTCGTTGGTCAACCTTGGCCTTCCCCCAAGTTCCTTTGGAGGTGTTGATGCTTATTATTGCTTGGATCAAAGAAAGGGTGTGGGATGCAATTTGTCAATAAGTTGATCAAGTGAGGGTCAGATGTGGACAAAAAACTGGTCATTCTAGATGACTGTGGGTCCAAACATTGATCAAAAACCTGTTCAAGTTAGTTATCTTGAGGCTTGACATCGATGACGATTCTGGCATGCAGCGACGACAGAAACAGGAGTCCTCATTAAGTCAGATGGCATCGGCTCGAATGACATGTTCATTTATTCTCAAGGTTTTAGTGAGGGCTCACAAGCAAGGGGGCATTCATTTCCATCTCATTGATGAGACTTTGAACACTTCGGGGATGTCCGCTTAGCAAAACAATTTCCGATCAGTAGTAAGTAGCCTCGGCCATTTATCTTGTTCGACACATCAACAACAATCATCAAATAAATCACACATTACAAGTCGGAAAGTCTCACCCGTGTGCCCATCCCGACCCCCCATAGACTTCAACGCCCTAGCCTGGACACAAAAAAGATTCGCGAAAATTCATTTACTCCCCGCCAATCCCGGTAATGACGTCCCAAATCGATTTCTTGTTCTGTCAAAATTCCTCCATCACCATGATCATTTTGTTCATATTTGAGCACAACCCCATGGACCGAGGTGTCACACCCAGGTTGATATATTCTTTGGTGGAATCTATTATGTGCTTGATGATCATTTGACTGGGGATGAGACGAGAGATCTCAACGAGAGAGGGCGCCTTTAAAGGGCTTTAAATCATTGTGATGTTGTTGGCATTATTAGCGATATATCAGGTCGCGTTTCTTCGCTTTCCAAGCACAGAGGCGTTGTCGCTCTCGTTGTATGCGGATTGACAGTGCTATTTCTCAGTTTCCGACCCGCCCTTTGCCAATGCATCCATCTATCTTCGAAGAGACCAATCTAGGTACAAGAAGTATTGTGCTGAACGTTTAGTACGTACAAAGCTTCTCCTATGTTGCAATGAGCCCGATGACTGACTGGATAGAGAGGGCATGCATAGCTGTAATTTGGAAGCGGCTGCCTACGTTCGAACACATATTTAGCGTCCACCGTGATTTCACCCATTTTTCAAGCCACTCATTGAGCTTGCGTCCCACTCTATTCTTTTCTACCCTTGCTTACCTCATTCAATGTGCGGGGTGTGTTCTCCATCCCCTTATCAACGCGGCACCCTGTCTCGGATGATATTTACCGTGTTTCAGAGACATGAGGTGAATGGATGCATCATTGAGCTGGTTGGATCCATTTTTCTCTCAAAAAACACCAGGGAAACGGGAGGATTGAGGGCGTTTCAATCCAGGCCAGAAGACTGACTGAGCAGCCACTCACTCACTCACTCAGCCAGCAACCCCATCTCGTCAGGTGCTTGGATGGAAGTGACTGATTTCTTTTGTGCTGGGTCATTCCCTACAATGACTAGGTGGGATGGAAAGAAGGAGGAGAAAAAGTAAGGAAGAGAGAAGGAGAGATAGGGAAAGATGAAAACACTCCCTTGAATGACGTCGTCAATTTCAAGACACCACTCACGCTCTTTGGCCTAGGTTATCGGAACTGTCCAAGCATAATCATGCCAACAACAGTCACCCTTTAAAGGTTTGGTCCAGCTAGAAGAATCTGGAAGACTCCTAACATTTCGCCTCCAAAGATCAAGTGTAATCAACAGGCTGACATGATTTGGATATGATGAAGAAAGTCTCCCAGGAAGAATGACAAGATATCTCACAATAGTGCACGAAACGAAAATGATTACTTCCCGTGAAGATCTAGACGCAAACGAGAGTGGGGTTGCGTTGGAGAGAAATTGCATTATGGCGCTTTTTTTTCTCCCCCAACTCCATCCCTGAATCGTTCCTCTCTGGGAAATGAGTGCAATTCAAGCGCCAGCAATCATCATGCACTTTGATCTTCTGCCTGAGTCAACTGGAGTTTGCCCTGGAGCATCTGAGCAAAGAGCGTTAATACGATTTCACGAATTGCGAAGAAAATAAAAGGCCTCGGTGGACAGAGAGCTGACTCTGATGGGCCCTGTAATTCTAGAGAATGAGCTTGGGGATTTCCGTCCAACTCTTCTTTTGAAGGTAGTCTTTTCAAGCCAGCCAGTGGCCTCGAGGCTAAATGAGAGAAGAATTGCCTTCTCTTTATGAATTCAGTTGCTATGACATGAGGAAACAATTCATCGCGAGGTTCCCATAGCTCAAAAAACACTCTTCCTCGATGCCAGTGTCCACTGATATTAGCATTGAGGGTTGCCCGATTTTTCGTCGCTGATTGAACATCTCGGAGCTGAAAGGCGAAGAAAACGAGGACTCGGAAGATGGAGTGCGGAAATTTCTGGTCGAAAACGAAGTAATGAATCAAGGCTGATCTCGATCCCCACAGGATGGAAGAGTGAGGAGGAGGATGAAGAGGTGATAGAGTAGCTATTGTCGTTGTTGCACCGTTTTAATCGAGGGTACGCCTTCCACCCGATCTCTTTTCATCCCTTGGTGGAAGAAGGGACCTTGAATGCTTTTGTAATCTCATCTCCCTCAGTTTGGGTCCTCTATCTTGTGTTGTTGGCTGGCTGGCTGGCTCGAAATAACCAATCTGAGCATGAATCAAAATTACATTAAACCTGGACGTGAAAGAAACAGCAATTTCCTACTTTTGAGCCTTGTCAAAATCCAATCATGGCTTAAATTTCGTGCCCAAACCATTGTAATCGACCTTTGAAACCACCCAATCCAGAGTGAGGAAGAGCATCGGATTAGTCGTCCTCATGGTCGTGGTTCTTGTGGTTGTTCTTGTGGTTGTTGTTGTTGTTTTTGTCTATCGTCTATTTTGTGAGGGGCGCGGACTGGAAATTGAAGGGCATGGAATTACCAATTGCCACAAATTTGAGCACAATGGGTGTTGACCCCAAGGACATTTTGGTCGGGGGAAGGAGACTCATGACTGGCATACTTATTTACCATTGTGATCCGCTATACGTCCAAGTCTTATCTTTTTCCTCCACTCTTTGAAGAGGTTTCGGGAATGCCACACATTTCAGATTCATAACCAACCATATTTGGACATTTTATCATCACTTCCAGCTCCATACGAGACTCTACCAAGGCTGGCATGAGCGCGAAGGCCATCAGTTTTATCGCTGACAAAGTGTAGAGTTGTCTTTAATGATGTTATCGCTGAAAAATTTTGGGCTCTTGTCAAATAATGGTAAAATTTGGGCAGACCGAGTTAGCCTTGACGATGGAGCCGTGTAATTTCCTGCTTTTGAGGTTTGGTGGACGACATGATAGCCTAAATGAGCCTTCTTGATCTCTTATCTAACATTAGCATCTGTTTGTGAAATATGTCAGCTTGGATTATCCACTTCACCTCATTTTTCAAGGCCTAATATGCTCTTCCGTGGGTCTCTTGGCCAAAGACTTGGCTTGGATTTATTCTCCATGATTGAATGACGGAAGAGGGGAAAATCAAATTGAGATGGACTACCATCAGTCCATCAACACTCTCACTCCCTCACTCCCTCCCTCCATCCATCCATCCATCCCAGTACCTGAGCACCTGACTCCAAACCAAGAAGGAGAGGAAAAAACAGATCTTAAAAGCCAATTGACTTATCACAACCTAGTTTTCTCTTCATTCCCGGAGCAGTTCGTTTTCACTGCTATTCTTCTGTTGCCAGAGAGCGGCAACAGATTTAGAGCCCTGGATATCGCGATCTTTTAACGCACAAAGACACTCTGACCAGATAGCCAGCCATCTTCTTCCAGGCCATTTGCCAACTATTTTACCTTTTTGGGGCTTCCAGAGACAAGCTTGAGTTCACGTTGTGTTTGCCATTTATGGTGCCACCATATAACATGGAAAGAAAAAAGTCCACCATCTCTCAATCTCCACCCAAAAGTGTTCGTTCTTCTTCAGCGCGCTTTTTGAACACTACCAAAGTATCAAAGTAGGGGTTTCCGAATCTCGAACCCTGAGGAACCGGTATGTTACCTGAAACTGAGAACCCATTCTTTTAGAGCTATACAGATTTCAATTCCAACATTCAAGATGAGGGGCGAGTTGGTCGGATGGTTTTACAATTCAACTGATATTTGAACGACCTCAAACGCACAAGGCTTGTTTTTCCATCGAAGCTCTTGCTGCTGCTCATGATGATGATGATGATGGTCTCGTGTGGTTGCTAGAATTGGCTGAGTGCGTGGCGAGCTCGGTCGTTCTTAACTAATTCAGAGAGCATGCCTTATTAATTTCAAGACGTTCCTTTCACCGCTTGTGTCCATTCTTTAGTGGGGAATTCTCCAAGTGAACGATGTGCATTAAGTGGCCGACTTTGACTTGACGAGGGCAATCCGCTGAGGCAGACTGACCCCCCTAGAAACCCTATGATTTGACATTGCCAAGTAACATTTTGTCTGTTATGGCCGTAATGGTAGAAGATGAAGAGAAAAGGTAGTGTTCATTGTGATCCAGCGAGGATTGAAAAGGCAAGAGCCTTCGTTTTTCATCGTTCATTAAAGCGATCCACTGGTGCAATGATAAATGGCCGTTAAAAACCTGATTTTGTCCGAGATGAGCCCTCATAGGAGCTGCGAGTGGTCCTTGTCCATCACTCGGCATGAGATCATAGAAATGCTAGATGCTTATGGAAATTATGCGAAATTAACCATTAATCATCTGTAGTGACCTTCCTATCTTATTGGAAGGGTGGGAGGAAACGATCAAAACTGATGGGCTGGGATGAAAACAATCGGTAATATCCCGGGCCAAACTACCGGTCCATCTGAGATGAGGGCCGATATCTATGGTTTATAGTCAAGACGTTTTTTTTGACTTAGGTTCTACTCTCGGCAAGCATCTCTCATGAAAGAAGAAGATAAATCTAGCCATCATCCTCACCCTTAGTTAGCGCTTGAAAAGGCTTGACCCGTAGCCCGGATCATCGTTAAAATTAATTCCAATCTGGAGCTCTCTGTCTCGGTAGAAATGTGGCAATTACTCTAATGAATGTGAACACTTCAAAGGTGGTCATATCATGAGACTTGCCAGATTTTATCGCTCTACAACCGACATGAACCCTTTTCAAATGTCCAAGACGAACAAGAGGCAAGCGAGCCAGAAAGAGAGAGAGATCTTTGAATTTGTCTCCGGGCTAAATCTGAAGAAGCAACGAGGTCAGACCTCGAGATGATGATTCTTCACTTATGATGCCTGTTTCGAAAGGGAACGAATCAAAATATTTAGCCAGGGTACCAATCTCTCTTTCTCCCAGCCTATTTATTCTATTCCAGAGGGTGGAAGGAAGCTCCGTCTAGACCTTGGGGTTTCAATCCAATGGATTTGGGGATGCATCATTGACTGTCTGGATTTCTTAGGGGGAGAAACAAAGGCTATCAATAGATCCATTACATATTCCGGGGAACACAAAGATAAATTCCTCGTTCTCTCCGTGTTAAATTGATAACTGCAGCATACATGGCATTCTTAAAGGGGAAACGACTGGGAAAAATATCTCCAGAGTGTTGTGATGATCTCTCCCTCGAAGGCATCCTATGTGGAAAAATTAACTCTCCTAGCCATACAAGTGTAATAAAACTGGGAAACAAATATGAAGAATTATCGTTAGCTGATGCTTCGTCAGTGTTTTAACGGTCACTAAAGCCTGGCCGGATAAATAATGGCTCGTTCTGAATGGAAAACTTATCTCTAGCTCGATCGAGGGGATCTCAAAGAATCTCTCGTTGGTTGTCGGCTGACAGCACTCAGTTAGACCCTCTGGTTGACTCTCATGCCAGTTATAATTGTCGAAATGTTTGGGACCCCGCGAACATTAACACTTCACTAAGATCGTTATTTCAAAGTCTCTCTCCAGACCGAATCTTGATGGGAACTTTTTTCTGTCAGTTGTGTGGTCTTGATACTTTGTCTGCCCTGGATTTGGTTCTTCAGGACTGCCAATAAGCCAGGTATAATTGACTGGCAACTGGCTCTCGATTCTCTCAATCCCTCGACTGGTGGAGAGTTAGAGCTTGAAGATGTTCAACAATGCGCTCAAAATTGGTTCGAATGAAGAATGAAATCATTGGATTATAATAACAGATCCGTTCCTCGAGCTCGACTTCAAACCATCAGTCTGTTGTTGGTAGTGGTATTAGTAGAATTACTAGTGGTGGTGGTTGTTGCTTGCACCTGGAGTGGAAAAAAAGGAATCGTACCTCAATTATGAGCAACAATCATAATAGCACAATCAAGCCAGTCATGACTTGTTCTCATAACCTCTGAGTTGCTTGCCATAGATGAGCAACCGCATTTCCTGACACAAAAATCCAACCGTTCATGTGGATGTTGGCATAGTGGTGGTTGGTGAGATAATGATGTAATTGAGTAATGAACATAATGGTATATGCCTGCTATTGATGTGGAATCCAGTCCCAATGGTAGAAAGTGATAGGTTTTGTCTCACGTGTTAGTTCGTGTGAGAACAATATGGTCCTCTCTCGAACCATATGGTTTGGCCAAGAACGCTGTTGTGCCATGTGAGGTTGATCTCATATTTCATTAAAGGCTTGTCTAGAGGCTCCATTCGGTTAGGTGTTTTATGGGGTTTCGATGCTCTTTCTACAAACCCCATGTTGATCGGAACTCGAGCTCAAACATCGATAACCAGAGTTGCTTCCTAATGATTTGATCGTGATAGACCAAACCAAAGTCAAGGATCCGCCATTGGCTCAACCATCGCAACCTTGAGCTGATCTTGTCACATGTGAAAGTGACTTGGTGGTTCATCCGCATTTTCACAAAAAATCCCATTGCACAGAGATTTCATATTTCTGAATTCACACGTCAAAATGGAAGACACCTTCCCCCCTCTCAGCATCATGGATTGAAGGGAGAATTAGCGGAATTTTTATGCGATCTCATGGATGAGAGAGAACGAGAGAAAGAGAAACGAGGATTTTCTTCCTCCATTGGATCCACAGATCCTCGACGTAATGATTGATTTCAGTTTGATTGTGACTATTCAGCAAGCCAATCTCGGGGAGAAATCTCATCAAGTGGATTAGAGTTTTTGCACATGCATTTGAGGATCATTTGTCTTCCTGGTTGGTTCACGTACTACGTTCATACAGTCCTCCAGGTCATCAGATTGGTTGGCCACAGAGTTGTGCGAATTGGAAGAGTGAGAACTTCGGGGATCAATCAAACCCCACGACCTGTTCATGAGAAATCGAGAATCAGACCATAAAAAACAGCTATAGTTATTAAGGGGGAACATGAAGTCGATACACAACAGACTGGATCAATCAACAGGTTTTAGCGGGAGATTCGAAATGAACGCGATGAGAATCTGAATCGCCAGAGGAAAAAAAGAGCTACCAACTAGTTAGTGGTGGTTCTTCAATCTGTGCACTTTTGGTCGTTATGTCAACATGGGACCAGATTGGTTGTGGGAACTGAGGAAACCAATAAAGGGAGAAAAAGCTGTAATTAGAGTTGGGATTTGGCAATCATGAGTCTGATTTATTGAGTCCATCTGGTTTATCGATACTTAAATTTTTGATTTCACCCGATTTCCTCACTTTCCAGGTTCACCTATACTTCTCCAATCTTCCTGAAGATAAAGTCCCGTATGTAAATTCGATTGGAGAGAAGCATCGCATCAAACAGCTGTTGCAACAACTTCCTCCTCATGACAACGAAACGAGGTAAGATGAGATGAGAAAGAAATACGTCTCGGCTTTGAAATTCATTTTTTGATCCTTATGATGTAGGTTCTGCAACAATCTCAGTGAGGATGAGAAGAAAGAGCTCCGTTTGTTCGCCAACCAGAGGAAACGTGAGGCTCTTGGGAGGGGTTCCGTCAAGCAAATGCCAGTCACACTCCAAACCCCCATGAAATGTGATAACGTAAGTTCTTTTTCCTCCTTGAGTTGTATTTTCGCCCACATCGTTTTGGGTTTGTGAGCTACTTTTGCTTGGCGGCTTCTGGTTGTCATCTTGCATAAATTCGAGAGTGTCAATGAGAACATTTTCAGTGGGCCTTTATCATCATCAATCAAAGCGTTCAATGGCTCCCATGCCTGCATCTTCTTTGTGGGTAGCCTCATTGAGCTCTCTTGATACGATCCGGATTAGAATACAGCCTCGTTGTTGAACACGTTGAGCTCTTCATGCCGCAGTTTTTGATTGACCGCTCAATCTTGAGCGAGTCTACCGCCGGTTTCTCAATATGGAAATGTGGAATAAAAGTAATAACTATATGGCTCTCGCTCTACTTTGTTGCAGTGCCCATCACACGTGGATGGCGGAGACATTTGTGTGGTGGCCTCTCGAGCGGGTTCCAATCGATGTTGGCACCCGAATTGCTTCGTGTGCTCGATATGCAACGAACTCCTGGTGGATCTCATCTATTTCTATAAGGATGCGAAGCTTTTCTGTGGGCGGCATCATGCGGAAACCATCAAACCCAGATGCTCTTCTTGCGACGAGGTAAGAAAGCGAGATTGGTCATCCATTCATAAAATGTGGTATAAAAGATCTTTTGAACCTCAATTCCTGTCGTTGGCAGGCTCTTGGAGAGTTAGCTATTGACGTCCAAGTTTGGAATGAATTTTAAGTCTGTCCAGCCATGCAACTAATAAATCATGGGCCATTTGAGCACGCAAACGCTCGCTGCTAAGCGCCTTGTCGCAAAATTGCAATGTCATTACCACTCGCTCGCTCTTTGAACAGGATGAATGGATTCAAAAGGAACTTGGGTCGTTGAAATTGTAGCCACCGTTCCGTTCGTCTCCAACTTATTGAAGGTGTCGTACTTGTTGCAATACGTATATGCAACATATATGCAAAAGAGCAATACAGAACCGAGTGCTTCTTTTTTGGAAACGGCTCTCAAATTTTGGAGTGGGGTTCTTTTCTGAGAAGGAAAAAAAAAATCAAGAGATTAAAGTCTAAAATGAAATAAATCTCTCTCAAGTTGCCCTTATCTTGCTCAATCTTTCTCTCTCTCTCTCTCTCTCTCTCTCACCTAACTCGAATAGTACTACGTAGTAAAATCCACGTTTAGAGCGTTGGATGAGATGCAACGCTGCAACTTTCGAGGCTCTTATCGAGCATGTACTCTGGTGCCAGATACAAGGTTCGAGGAAATCTGTCCAATGGGTCTAATCCAAAACTGGAGCAAGCTCAGATTGTTCGACGTGGGATGTGAAAGGTCTCCGCTTTTTGTATGTTTCAGATCATTTTCTCCGACGAATGTACCGAAGCCGAGGGCCGAGCTTGGCACATGAAACACTTTGCCTGTTTTGAATGCGATCTTCAATTGGGTGGACAACGTTATATCATGCGAGATGGACGACCATATTGTCTCAGGTGTTTTGATTGCATGTTTGCCGAGTACTGTGATGCCTGTGGAGAGACCATTGGCGTGGATCAAGGTATGTGAAGATCACCACGTTCATGTTGATTAAAAACACATTCCTGACTCATCACGTACCCCGTTCCTCTCGGAAGAACCCTAGGAAATGATTGAGGGATGTACATTTACATTCAGAAACGAACAACTCACACTATGAATCCGAGTTTTCCCTTGTCAGGAATTTCGTCAAGTGCCATGTTGGTTTGTTCTTGTTTTGCCTTATTTTTTGAGCGGGAGAATGGAGGATCTGATTACTATCTCTGGAAAGTTCACATTTGCCTGAGAGATCATCCCTTGGTAATGGATCTGATTTCTATCTCTCTTTCTTTCTCTCCCTGCCTCACCAACCTAGTGAGGTTGAGATTGGTTGAGACGTATTAGTGGTAGCAGGAATGGGGGAAGCTTTTTAAATTTAATAGTGAGCCACTTCTGGCCTCGGGCCGATCTGGGAAAGTGAAATCTTAAGCGATCAATCCTTCAATGGGCACCTTCTTCATCCCCCAGTTCATTCTTCATGATAAGCAACTTAGCAGGTAGACCAAACTAGCAAGTAGAATCTGAGGTTAGATTTACGTGCGATGGAATCCAACGTGTTGGTTCAGTATGTATTTCCCATATTCACCCAGTCGTATCTCGCTTTGTTTTTAGGTCAAATGGCACACGAAGGGCAGCATTGGCACGCCAACGAAAAGTGTTTCTCATGCAAAACGTGTCAAGTGTCGCTTTTGGGTCGACCGTTTCTCCCTCGACGCGGTCTGATCTATTGCTCAGTGAGCTGCTCCAAGGGCGAACCACCCACCGGCAACAACCATCACCAAGTGTATGATAACATCAATGTCGGCATGGTGAGCCATGGTGGCACTCACAATTCAAGCTCGGCCAACATCTCAACGACAACCAGCACAAACACCACCAACAAAGCCGTGAATGAGACATCGGATCTGTCGTTCTCCGAGCAAAGCAGCTTCACCATGTCACCCCAAATCAACCGAAAGACCTCGGTGATTAACAAAGGGGATCCGAGCTTGGCCGCTCTCGAGGGCCAAGGCTTTGTGTGGGGCTCTGGAGTGACCAAAGCTCTCCAACCCCAAGGAAGTGCGTCCTCCAGTGGTTTGGGAGGTGACAGCAGTGATCAGTGTGTGACTCCCACCAAAACGTTGGCATCTGAGCCTCCCAACCCCTTGGACAACAACACTCCCATGATTTCGAGCATGATTTTATCACCCACGGATAACTCGGCAAACATTGGCCATAAAAAGAAGATCCCTCCTCCTGTCAAGGAGAAACCCAAGTTCAGGCCGATCTTGCAAAACACAAATGGCCATAACAACGGACAAGGAGCGTTTGTGCCGAGGTCACCTCAAGTGCAGCGACGTGAGAGTTGGAATGAATATGACGCCAAATATGATAAATATGGAAGCCTAGGTCGTAAAGAGTCTATGGGGCGTTACCGTAAACACCAGCAGCAGATCCAATCCTCGTCGAGCTCATTTGACTTCAGTGCTCTCACGTCTCCGCTGATCCCTCGCAATGGCATGGGAGCGAATGTTGTTCGGGAAGAGGCCCCACGGTATGCCAATGCCTCCATGATTCAAGCGGCAAAGTCGCCCTTGATGGGAAGACATGCCTATGGCACGCCCAAGATGGCCCATAGGCCCATGCCCAAACCACAGTTACCTGCTCGAAACCCTTACCATCCACATCAGCCACAGCATCAGGAGAATCTAGCCCCCGTTACCTCTTTGGATCAGATCCTTCAGTCTCCGCCACAAACCCCGAGACATGTCCGAGAAAGAAGTTTCTACAAGCCCAATCAAAACCACGGGGGTTACTTTACGCAGGCTCCTTCTCAACCCCAGATGCAACAGATGCCCCATGCCCATCAGTATCATCCTCAGACACAACAACCCCAGTTTGTGTCCCCTTTTACAGCCAAAACCATTGACCGCCGTCAGTTAGAGTTCAACTTGGAAAAGCTCATTGCCGAGCAAGGTATTGAGATCATTGGTCAGATCACCAAAGACATGACTCCTTATCAGATCCAACAACTTCTCCACATCACCAAGAACAAATTGGAACCCACGTCTCATGAGGTGAGGAGTCGGCGCCCTCTCGATCTCAGTAGCTTTGACGACTCCAAGCTTGAAAACATTCTCTCGGAGCTTTCGGTCAATTCCACACCTCAACAAGGGCCCCGCCCCCCTCAGCCTCAGCACGCCTATCAGCATCCTCGCATGCCTTCCATGCCCGAGTATGCCAATGGTCACCAAGCCAATAATCTGAACCGTCCCGGCGATGATTCAACCGATGATGAAGGGGACGGGAACAACCATCGTGGCAAACGACACAGCAAACGACACCATCGGTCATCCAAGAACCTTTCGGTTCACTTTGATCCCGCTCAAATCCGTCCATCTCCTCCGCAATATGATCCTAATCTCAAGCATCGCCACTTGTCGCCCGCCGTGCCAAGAAAGTCTAAAAATAAACCTGTTGACAGATATGGCTCTCTTCCAAGGAGTAACTCGTACTCAGGGCGATTTGAGGAGCCCTTCAGGCGATACCATCCCGAAGATGACTACTCAAGTTCTTCTTCTGACAGCGACGATCCCTACGCTTATCAATTACCACCCAGGAAGGCCTACGGCGGGGTAAGAGTCACGTATGTGCCCAACGATCGACGAGCGGTCCTGCAAAATCGAGACCAACGGCGACGTCAACCCAGTGGGGGAAGTTTAGCGGGTCATCCTAATATCATGCCGCTCCAAAGACCAAGACAAACGTCTGTCCAGCCTACGGGATCATCTATGGGTCAACACTCAGCTGCTGGGCATCACCCTGTGGGACATCCTTCTGTGCAAGGACGTCAAATGGCTCCTCAATTTCAGCCCCAATCATTGCCCATCCAACAAAATCTCCAACCGTATCCTCAAGGGACTGAGATGATGAATGCGGATGCCAAAGACAAGAACTGCATCATTTCATGAAGATGAAGACACATCTATTTGTGCATCTGCTGCACTGAGGAACAATGAAAAAAGTGCCTGTGATATTTGCATACCTATGCTCTTTTGAAGTGGTAGGCGAGTAATGGACCATGGTTGGACGAGTGACATTTTATGGCACCAATCACTTTGCATGGTGATTGGGCTCTTGTTCCTAACTTGTTTGAAGAATATATATTTCCCTAGTCATGCCATCATGAGTATCTTGAGAGTTTGCGTATTTCTTTATCGTAGTTTTTTACGGGGATTTTGCACTTTCAAGCAAATGAAGAGTGCCATTATATTGATTGATTCCACGTGATCATTGAAGAAGAAGCTGCCTTCCAGCCAATTCGTGCCTTTTCTGAGTGTCGTGTGCACAATCCATGGAATCTGGCAACTTTCTGAAATTCCATTGTTTTCGACCCAACTCTTGCCATTCTCGAGCTTGGAACGATAGCTAGATAGCAAGATAGATAGATAGATGGTTGTAAGCACTTCAGTAACAAGACAATAATTCGAGATCAAGGGGTCTCTGTTCGACGGGATGAGAAGTGGTTTTGAGATCGCAAGGTCCGTATGATCATATATCGAACTTGCGTGCGTATTTGGACAATCGAATGAGAGCCCCCTTTAAATCACGCTCGAAGAATGTACGAAATGCAAACACAATCACGAAAATTGGCCGCGAATTCTTTCAGTTCAGCTCGTCGTTCAAAAATTCAGCGATTGGAATCGGGGCTCAATTTTGCAGTCATGCTCATGAACCATATATGTATCTTAAGCCGATGCACTGTCGAGAAAAAAATCCCTTTTCTACTTGTGGTCAAACAATGAAAAGCAGAAAGAGCATCCATTTCAGGAATGTTTGTATCCTTTATCTTTTGAGACCAAACCATACGGTAACTTCATGTTCAGAAAGGATGAGTACTTTTGATGCAAAACTGTAACATCAAATAGTGACAGTTTAGTGATGAAGAGTAAAAAGGTTTTAAAATCCAAGGTATTTCCAACAATCTCCACATTTTATTAGGTCGTATATTTTGTGATTGGGCAAGCATGCTTCAAGCATACTTCATCAATGGATGAGTGTAATCGAACGAATTCAGCTGTGGATTCTGGGGACAAAATGACTAGGGATGGGTCAGAACTAGGTTCTGACATTTTACAGGTTCAGTTTGCTACGTGAGGAACAAATTCTTATTTGAATTGATTGTCAAAATGAAGAAAACGAGTTGGGCTAACGAATTTTGATTAAATTTTATGGAGGGTGAGTCTCGACTCCGACGCATCCCTAGCCATTTTGGCCCTAGAATCCCCAGCTGAATTCGTTCGATTACACTTATCCATTGACTTCTGCCCTTCTTGGGACTTTTGAATGCTCTAAGCTTTCTAAAATGACGTTACATAAATGTTTGCTTTTACGTAGTTTATGATAAATCAAAAAACTGGCTAAGGAATGTTCTATCGATCTTAAGATTCACTTGAAGTCAATGTTGAAAGCATACTTGTAGTGTGCCTTGGTGCAGGCAAAACATGTGAGCTAGTAACCCCCACGAGCTCAAGATGAGAGGCATAAATCAAATCAAGCCATTTTACTAAATTATTGTGCATGCTTTTGTAAAGGGCAAATGTGACCTGGCTTCAACATGCAGTACAAACAACAAAAAGGGATCCAAGAAAAAAAAAGATAAATTCAATAATCAATCAATCGCTGATTGAATAATTCTTCTTCAAAACCAGAAAATGTCATGTCAATTTCTTATAAAAAAACGAAACTAAAAATTGCAATTGAAAACAATTTCGTTCAGTGATTGGTCCGTGGCAGAGTTCGCCAAGACGTGATTTTGCAAAGTCCAAAATCATCGGAGGAATCAATCTTGGCTCTTCAACGCCATTAGTGATGCTTCCGTATCAGAGTCGCCATCAATGGTTCGCCAGAGGTGAACGCAGGTTTTTTTAATGCCTGATCGGGCACTGCAATTTGAAGCCAACACATGGGCAGGCAGGCACTCAATCTATTCCAAAGCCCAGGCCTCTTCTCATGCATGCGAAACCCATTCATAAGACCTTTAGTCCGTTCCAACATGCCAATCATGTGGACTTTTGTCGCTGATGAAGTCAAAGTCCCACACTCTACACCAAACTTATTAAACAATCCAAGTGTGCCACTCTCAAGTGTCTACCTACAACTCAAGCAAAATTTCGGGATTTTGAAATAATTTTGATGACCCTTGTGGCCATCACGATCGTCCTGAAGGGCTTTTCTTCACTTTGCTCAAAACGATGATTTTCGAAGATTCGTGGTTTTCTAGAGTTTTGGGAATGACTAGTTAAAAACAACTACAAGGCCTGGTTTTTAATAGAGTGAGATCTGCCTTGCTAAAGTGCCGAAACAACGTTTATGTCGTCGGTGTCGACCATTTCACATCTAGATAAGAAGTGATACATATTCTTGGGGTTAGCTCTCTGGTGCTTAAAATGTAGCTGGACATTTAACCTTTTGGTATTTTTAATGGTCTGAGAAGAGAATTATGAAGAGATCTCTTCCATGAAAAATGCTCACTTCTTCGTTGTGTCTCAGGCATAATTTGCATATTTCAAGCTCACACAAAAAGTGATGAAGAAGTGTTTTGTGGCACTCCCAACCAACAGGCCAACATTTAGTGCACACTGATATATCTCTCCTATCCCATTGGAACTTAATTCCTTCCAAGGTTGACCCTCTTGACTTTATCCATTCATGTATCTTCCACAAAGATAGCTAGCGAGGGTCATATAACATTTGAAGTGTGCAGACTGCACGAACGACCACGAATGCCCATCCAAAATGGTCAATTGAGCGCATTTCTTAACAACCCACAACATTGAGTGATATCAACGCTTGAAACCTCAATATCCAATTCCACGGAAATGGAGCGTGTACATGAAAATAATTACCGGTTTGGGGATCAGCCGATTTGGGGCCCAGGGAGCCTAAAACATCTTAATTGTACCATGTCAAATCTCGTCAACGAATCTGTGGTGTTTAAATTCCGGGTTCTTATGACTTCGCAATATGATACATTTCCAAACATTTCAAGGATAGTTAAAAATACATTATGTGAACAGGACTTGATTTTTGAGCACCGACAATTTGTAAGATTCAAAGTGGGACAGTAACGAAAACATCATGAGACCATTCCCCATTACGTAGAATAAACATGTTCAATTGTTTCAAACAGCTCATGCAACAAGAGCGTTTTCTGCAACTGAGTTAATGCACAATATGCACAAGGTACACGAACTTTAGGTGCAAGACATACGCAAAAAAGGGTCCCGTTTGCATGTGAAATTGCACTTACAATACAAGAGAAACCCACCTTCCCCTAACTCGAATTGGAGTGCTCAATTAGGCACGGGAAATTGGGCCTCTTTCTTAGACTGGCTGCAAATCAGGAATGCCATAAAATACACTCACGGCCAATTGGCTTTTATTCTTGTGGTATCAAGCAAAAGGCTGGATGTGATATCCAAATTGGTTCACACTACATCATCATGTCCATTGAGCCCAACCCCGAATTGAGATCTGGCTAGGTCGTAACCATTCTCCTTAAGCCACTTTTGGTGCTTCAAAGAGCTCACCAGAAGAATGAAAGTGCCCAGGAAAATGGTCGAAGGCGAGGTCGTTCTTGACTGACTGACTTGGGTAGCGTATTGTTATCGGGATAATTAGACTTTATGACGATTCGCTTTCTCTTATTTCAACCACATTCAGAATGGATATGAGTGTGTATGTGTGAAGATTCCGACTTGCCTCAACCTGGATAAACCTCCATCTACCCAACCAACCTACTTACTTGTTAGCAAACTAGTGTCCATAGACAACTAATCGGATGCATTTCCATAGACCTTGTTCGATCTCGATAATCGTGAATTTCATCTCGCATCGCTGATATTGGGCCCAAAATGAATGTGGGGATAGAAATCAATGGGCGTCAATATGTGCACGTGCATCGCGAGTACTTAAGAAGTCCAAGACAAAGCGTAGTCTGACGAGTTATTGTATCAATGATAATGTTCATGGCCCTCTCTTACCATGCAAATGTTGCACAAATGAGTCTATAGCTCTCGTTCCAGTTTTAGGCCCTGTTAGGCCTCGGATCCATCTAGTCAGAGTTTTGCATACTTTTATGACTGGACAGTTGTAAACTAGGACTAATTTGACGTATTTGTTCTCCGTCCTTCATGTGAGTTAATTTGGAGATTTTGTAATTTTTTGTTTGGTTTTACTGATTAGTCAATTTGTTCCCACATTGAAGAGGTCCTTGTGAGATCATGTATGCTGATTTGAATATTGAGTAGGAGGTTCAAACGGCACCACAACTCACATAGGTCTCTCTCAAAGAGAAAATAGCCTCTTCAGATTAGACGATGGGATTAAACCGTGTTTGTCTGAAGAGCTTTTTACAGTATTCAGATCAAGGATTTCGGAGTCTTTTGAAATCCTTTCACAACTCCGTTCGAACGGGACAGTTCAACTAAAATGGCTGTTTTTTTTTTCTTTTGAGCGAATTTTTGACCGAACTGTGTCAAATGCAATGTTGAGTAAATCTAACAAAATACAAGTCAAATTACTTTTCCATATAATTTCAGTTCAGTTGAGAATTGACAAATTTCCTTCACATGACGTCATGTGTGAAAATAAGAAAATGTGAAATGAAAAAAATTGCAAAAATTTGCTTTATTCAAATGATAAAATCATCCTTCCCCGGTGGACATTATACATACTTGCAAACCACAAAAGCCAAGACAAGTAAAAGAGAACAAAAATAATGCAACAAGTTATCAAAGGCAGAAATACCTCAGGAAATATTGGTTTATTCCATTCAGTACAAAATGAAAGCTACTTTTATGAAAATATAATGAAAGCCCATTTCATTTTAGTTTTAACAACACACCAAAGTAAAGTGTCTCTGTTACAATTCTATTCAAATTATCTCCAACCTATGATAACCGAAAACCCAAGAAAGGCCTTTGAAAACAGAATCAAAGCAAGAACAAACTAAAATAATTCATTTTTTACAAATTTGTAACCGATGCACAGAATGTCATTCCATGTAAATGTCAAAGTGGGGAAGAGTCATGTCTGATGAGATTTTATGAAATTTTTGTCAGAGTAAAATCAGAAATCAGATTCGTTAGGAATAGATCATTGCCTGAACTTGAATGCAAGCACTACTATTTCATGTAGCTTCAAGACGTTTACGTTGGGATCTTGTTCAGGTGATGCAGGTTGTGTATGAACGCCGCGCCCTAATTGATACTTAAGTCCACTGTCAATCAAAGAGCAAGTTTTCTGGGCAGGATGGAAATGCCCATTTGGAAGCTCTTGCACACTCATCCTCACGCTTGTCCAAACCAAGCACGCACTCACTTCTTTGAGGTTAGACGAAAGAGTGCGTTTGTACTGTAGATATCGTCGACTCACAGAGCATTTTGTCCGTTGAAACTGTCAAAAAATGTGAGATGAGAATGACGACAACGACCTTCCTAGCTTCCCCTCTGGCCATTAGCTTTCATGAACACCTTTTTCCCAACAGGAAAAATAAATTTCAGGCAGAATGAAGTTAAGGACGAGCTTCTGAGCAAATCCAGAGCAAAAACGATTTCTAGACTGGCAGGATATGACCAAAAGTCATTTGTAGTGGGCTTCTTTGGCTAATGGATTGTGAAAGAATCGCCAATGGCATCAGGTTTCCATGATGAGGGCTGATGGTAAAACGGCGTTTTCTGATACCCCTCAAAACGTGGATTTTCTCGGGAAACCTAAGATTATAATCGACTGCTTAAGTTAAATTATCTTTGTTTTAAACTTTGAAGTTTTCAGGTTGAAAAACCAAACTGAAGGGAAAATGTTTAAATAAATCCTAAAATGGTACCACAAGTAGGTTCCCCACTTTTAGATCTTAATCCCGTGAGGTGTTGAATTATTATCAAGACATTGATAAAACATCTCGATTTACCCTCGTGTCCAAAGCGATTAAGTTCTAGATGTTGAACGGAGACTTTGATGAGCCATTGACATTTCATCTCTCTCGGTGAGAAAACTGCATCAGAATCTTATCTGATATCTCAGATTAAAGTTTTTCTTTAACATCCAAGTGGTCTCGAGTTTTTGAGGTGAGGTCCCATCTCTTTTCTCCATCTTGGCACATGTTGGGAAGATCTTAAAGTGGCGATGTCACACCAGTCCACAGGTGAGAATTGACTGGAAACGATCAAATTTCAACAATATTTTAAACTCGAATGGGTCTAATAAATTGCCACAGGCGTGATTCTCTCCATTGAAGTGTAATCGAACAAAGAAGCCGCGTTTCCCAAACAGCGCCACGAGCGCACTAAACTCACCTTCATTGGCTTTTGAAAGGCACAAATGGAAGAGAGCTTGCAAATGTTTCGTCAAACTATTTTTCCAGTCTCTCGAGTTGTCAGCAAGATGACCTATTCATAACAACTTGAGGATGAGGATCCCGATGATGAACAAGAAGAATCAGTGCTTGAATGGGTCCACTCTCGCATAAATAATCTTGAGTCTGTTGACATGTACGATGCCGACATCACAAACGAGACCGAAGGGGCCAAAAAAATACGCCTCTCTGAGAGCTGGCTGACTTGGACAATAATTGGACGCTTTCTTCACGAGATGTGATTTTGTTATGTTCGTTTGGTGCCATGGAGAATGTTTGTAAAATATGGGGTTTTCGTGATAGGGACTCTTCACCATTCGAAAAGCAATCACAGAGCGTCTTGGGACGATCGGGCTCTAAATTGGAAGGAAATTGAGAAATGATTTGGTCTGGTCATAAGAGAATATGCATACAATTTGGAGCCAAATGGGTGGGGGTCCATTCGGAATGTCTGGACGAAGAGCTTTGAGGTTCTTTATGGGTTCTCGTTAAGTCGATGGGACCAGCAAGCACTCAGATTAGAAGCTAGAAAGAGGGAGGTTATGATCAATGAACAAAAAATCCACTCCAGGTTTCACCCTATGTACGTACGTACTATAGCATCAGAATATGAATGAGGAGGCATTTGTTTTTGACGAACTTTCGTCCCATCTTATACTGTAACAAACATATTTTTGAACAAGTCTGTGGTGTTGGTGTGAATATTCTTGAGCTTGAAGCTTTAAAACTGATAAACCGGAAGATCGTTCATGTCCATCATGCACTTTTAAACAACTATCGAAAAGAGCCGACACTTGAGAGCTAATCGGACAGCGGTAGGATTCGAACCCTCGCCTTTCAGACCGGTGTCTTTTACCAACGAATTAGACCACTCGACCACGCTTTCTCAACCCGGCAGTCAAAATAGTGTATTTTCTTCTAAAAGCACGACTCCGAAAGAAATCTTCAAGCAGAAATATGTTCTATCTCTTCAAATGAATTGTCCAATTCCAACATAACTTTAGCTTGAAAGTAACATATTCTCGTCTTTTCATAGTGAAACTCAATCCATTCTATTACGTCAAGTACAGATTGTCTTGAAGCAGAAAGAGATGTCAAACGATTGTGTCCAACGGACGTTTTTGTGGTTTTTCTACCTTCGACCGAGGCAGTTTTCATGTCAACAAGAACAATGTTCTTCATGATTGATGGGACAATTTTGCAGAATGTGACAAAGCTCGTGACAGTGAACTCTTCTTCTTCAAAGTTCGAACATCTCATAGGTTGGCCAGGATTGAGTTATCTTTAACAGTGGGAAAAGTTTGGTCGTTTGTGTCCGAGAAGCTAATGGAGATGAGATCGAACCTGTGACAGAGTTTGACATCCATAGCCCATACTATCGCTCTCTACCTGACCATATTTGAAAAGGTGTCACTGATAGCCAACCCTCGTGATTCTTGGAACCGATTAAAGCTCGATTTTGTCGTCGAAGGGGTCGTTGTTCAAATTTGACTGGACCCCTATTCTCCAGTGTTTGATCAGTAGCATACAAGTTTCCAAAGTTCTTTGGGCATTGTTGTCCAAAGTGCTTTGGTATCGGACACTTGGCCACTTTTGAGTACCCTCTTGGAATTTCAATTCGGATATTTACTAGGGGGCTTCTGCTCCTCTCTACTTGTCCCTGTTAGTATGTTGGCTACTACCACAACAAGTGTGTGTGTAGTGAGTGGTTCGAGCTCACTATTTGACTGTCTTGAAGTGCCTGACTGGTCAGAGAGCCTTTTTTCGTGGGGTGCTTTGGAAAAAAGGTTTTAGAGATTGATCTTCATTTGTAGACGGATATTAGGTCAAGTCATTCTAGATAGCTTTACTCCAAGCCGACACATCTTGAAACCGCATTCTTCTGGAGGCTTTTTTATGATCTGTACCCTCTTCTTTAGTTCTCGGGTTGTTTCTGAGCCCCATAATTTGAATTTCTCATTTTACCGGCCTATGTTTTGCTCGTTGCATTAAAAGGGTATGTTTCACAAGATTCAAACGGTTTAGATGGGGGTTGAAAAAAAGAGAGACAAGAATGTATGTTTCATTTCGAGGTTGAGGCAATATTAAAAGGAAACCAACTTTAAATATTCAAATGAGGCTGAATTTTTCTGAACGTTTGGAAACGGCATATTAGCTTCATTTCCATCCATTTATAGGTTGCGTGATAAACGATGAAAAGCTGAAAAATCTTATTTTTAAGATGAGTTGGCTTAGAATTGATAAATATTTCCTAAAAGATGTATCTGAAGTGCCAAAACATCATACTTTTAGTACGTACATGATTGAAATAACAAATTCCTCAATTGACACATTGTTGATGTTTTTTCAACAAAGCCATTATTTTGATATGACTCATTTGAACTCGGTATTTGGTTGGAAAATTATGAATTTGCCTTGTTGAGGCTGAAAAAAATAGCTCTTGCACATCACGCAAACTAGACTTGTAGTCAGTCCACAAAATATTCCTGTTGTGTGCCACTACTAAATTAAATGCAATTTCAAAGCTAATTCCAGCTTGATTTATATTTCTCTCCAATTTCAATCCTCGGCACTTAATTGAATGCACTTTTGTACTACACTTTCTTTTTTTTCATAAGGAAATCTTCCAAGGAGCTGCCGGCAAGTGATATTGATCATCTCCATAAATAGGCGCACCAAGGTAGTTCTTCACAGGAATGTCCTCCCACATGTAAGCCAATGATGCCGAACATTGCTCAGATAAATCCAGAATCAATTTCCTCTCTTCCAAAACCACAAGAACAGCCTCTTTTGGAACTTGGATCCAACTTCCTAAGGGAGCATCACACTCAGCCAAGGGTTCGCAACAAGTGTAAAAGCCAGAGATCTCTTCATTAGAGTAGGTGAAGGCTTCATTGAAAGTCAGTTCATAGAGGCCATCCACTTGCTCAACTGTCTCGATGAATGGACCATTGGTTGGATATTGGGTCATTCCATAAGCCACATTGGCGGCAGCGTAACTGAGTCGCTCACCAAGGATTTGCTTGTACCTAGTAAAAGGATTTGTTAACATTGTTTTGTAATTAAAGTTAACCGTTTTGATAAGTGCTTACCTTGGATGGATGTTATTTTCTTCATCATACGTGTCAATGGCTACGGACATGAATACGTTCTCAAGAATGTCACTGGGAGCAAATCCAATGTCGGCCGTTTGATGCCAACGTATTTCCACTCCATCGGCACCAATATTTGTGGAGAGTTGGACAAATCCAAACGGTGTTTGATCATCGATGGTCGAGAATTTTTGACGCCAATCGTTGATCATGGCCGGAAATGTGCATTGGTACAGATCTCGATTGTGCCCAGCATTACTTTCCCCTGGGAATTTGCAAAATTATCAGAGTGAAGAAAAAGAAAGTTTATGATTTAGCTTTTTGAAGTTTTTTCAAACTTTTCTTCGCATTTGCTAGGATTGGACATAAAATTTAAAAAAAACACCTTGAAAATAAAATGACAAAAGTGAAAACCTCTTTTAGACCTAAAAATACTTCTTTTGAAAATCAGACTCGACCTTAAAAAAATTCATTTTTCCGAATGAGGCAACACGCTAAAAAAAGTCCGACCTAAAAATTCGTTATCCAATTGGTAATTGGTTCCGATTGGTAAAGTATTTGTTAAAAAAGCAAACAATTTTGCGGTAACAATTGCCAAGCCATAAGAAAAATAAGGTTTAAAGAAACATTTTTTGTGCTTTCAATTGCACATGTCAACATTGAAAAAAAGGCGTGTATTTTATTCGAGTTTTTGACTCGCGCTGATTATCATTATAGCTCAGAATTAAAAAAAAAAATATTTTGCCGTGGAGCAGAAATCCCAGACGTTTCAAAGAGAAGGATCAGCTGACGTAACCCCCAGCTGTCTCTACGTTGTGAAACTGTGAAGTTTTGAAATACCTTGGCAAGACCCATCCATTACTATTTGAATTTGACATTTGATCAATTTGTTTACCTTGATACCAGAGAAATCCTTTGACCGTTGTTCTCAATAATGGATGGATCATGGCATTCCAAAGATACGAGTTTGAATTATAAGGTTGATCGGGCAGAATAGATGGCTCAACATCGCAAGCATCTAAGGCGTCTTGACTCGACCAAGCTTCGACTCTGGTTCCACCCCAAGATGATTCAATCAAGCCAAAAACCTAAATTCTCAATGAGGTCTTGGAAGGTCCTTTCAACGCTTTAAACAGATATATGTTCTTACTCTTTTGTCGTCACCCATTAGATCAGTCAGATATCGAGCAGTTAAAAAGCACACAGCCGAAAACGAAGAGAGTTTGGAAGAATCGTCAGGAGTGTACCAGTCGTCCCAACCATAGGTAATGTCATCTTCTTCCTGTTCTGAGGTCTGATGATCCACTTGGAAAATCTTGATATTGGAATATTTAGCTGATTCCTGAATCTCCACATCCGCGTTTTCAATTTGATTCATTTTCAATTCCATATTCGATTGGCCTGAACATACCCAAACGTCACCGAGAATTACTTCCAAAGTAATGGAATCCTTGTTGCTACCCTGAAAGGTTTTTTTAGAAAGATTAGATTTAATTTTTTTTCCAACTAACAATCTAATTTTCCCTTGAGAGGGAACGCAAACTTGATGTTTCGTGCATCAAACAACAAAATGGTAATATAGTCGGAAAAAGTTGGGTTTCTTTGACTAGAAAACTGTTTTGGGAATGTCACCAACGCAAAAAGGAAACAAGCTATAGTTGAATGCACAATTTTTAATCGTCACGTTAGCATTATTTTAATAGTTTTTATATTGTTCATATCTTTTTACATGTTGTTATTTATTACATTTTATTATGAATTATATTTTCTTAAACTTCAACTTCAAATCATGGTAATTGAAAAGGTTGATTTATGGTCCAAAAACTAAAAGTTATTTGTCATAGTCTCAACGATTGGACAACACCTAATGGTCGAAAAATGGTTACAATCAAAAGTTATTGTAGTTAAATTTTGCTTCTTGGATCTGAATGCCTGCGTCCGCAAGAGGTTGCATCTCATGATTTCACTCTATACTTGAGATCTCTGATCGTCTTAGCCAAGAACCACTGAATTTCACTGGACTGAGAGGCTAACGAAAAAATTTATTAGGTCGGTTGTTGAGGTAGTTTGGAAGTATAGTAGAAGCACATCTAGAAGCATAGAAGAAGCATAAAAGAAGCACATGACACACTGTAGAAATAACCTTGGTCCATCAAGTTTTGCTACATAAGCTGCGATTAAAAAACGCAGCTGCTTTTGAAAAACACAGCTTATGTAGCGAAACTTGATCAAGCATGGTTATTTCTACTGCGAGTCATGTGCTTCTTTTATGCTTCTACTATACTTCCGAACTACCTCAACAACAGACCTATCATCTCTTGTGGGAACAAAGCAATCACGTTCTTCTACAAATGAGACCATGTCTTGGTTGACTTGAATTTGTGTTTTAATTTTCAGCTTAATCGAACGTCGGAGTCAAAAGTTGTGCTCTCTCAAAGTTCAGTGCAAATCCTACCGAGAATGAATGAGCCCCTAACCCTTTTGTCGTAATTGTTTTACCACAAAAGGGCGAATTCATTCATTCTATGCTCTCTTCAGTACATAAGTTTGAGAAGGCACAACTTTTCACTCCGTCATTCGATTGAGCTGAAAGTTGAAATACGTCGTCTACTGAATACAAGCAAGGTCTGGTTTGCTGTAGAAAGAAATTGACTTAATCCTTTTGGAATTCAAAATTCTCACCGTTAGCCTCCCACTCCACCAATTCAGTGCTTCTTATCTTAAGCCAAGATTTTTTTTTCATCTCAGGACTTCAAGCAATATTGGGCCTTCTAAAGTACGTTCAAAGTAAAGATGTTTTTTTTTAATGGATTGTGAGATAAAAGCGTACTCAAGTCACTAGCCAATAACTTTTCAAAGTGCTTGCCGTGAGTATATCTTCAGCTTTTTTCTTCTTATGGTTCAGTACATTCATGATCATAGACTCCTTGAATAGAAAGTATTTTTCGTTTGGTATGGGACTTTTCATTTACTCACCAAGTGACCGATATTGAGATGGCATTCATCGCCAGATGAACCCAATGGATCCAAAACCACTTCCCAGATATTACTGGTATCGTCTTGTTTCTCAAAAGTAGAGGTTTGAGCGGAAACTATTCGTTGGACTCCATTTTTATCCGTGCAGGCCGCAATCACGTTTACGGGACAATCAGGATTGGTCGTGTACCCCCATATTTTGGGCTGTGACATACCAGATTATGGTTCATGGTCAAATGGATTATAAAATATTGAGATTAATTGGTGCTTACTTTCCCGTCCGCTTGTATGACCATTTGTTGTTGATAATATCTGGGCAGACTTAGGTCTCCGTCACAATCTTGGGCGATTATGGTATTAGCCCAAAAGATTGCAAAGAATCCAAATAGCTTCAAGATCCCCAAAATCATGTTTATGGGATAAATTCTAAAAGCAATCTACCAATAAAACGTTGTGAAGTGCAATTAATATAGATTTTATCCCTTAACAACATTTCGTACATATTAGTGATAAGAATCAAGTTGCAAATGATTGCAGCTTCATTATCACATGTTTTGATAATGTTCAAATAAATAAACAAACAAGTTAAACAACAATCGCATCTTATACACTACAGCCCTTCATTTGAGGTCAAATAATCGCTTGATATAAATTTGTTCCATTTATGATTAATCTTGGGAATTCGGAATGTTACTCATTCCAATTGCCGGTAATATTTGTAAGGTTTCAATTCCAAAAAAAATAAAATTCCTAAGCTGATCTTAACTCAAGAAATGAAAATGAATGAAAAAACGGTTTTTAAATGCTTTCTTTTTTCACCATGAACAAGGTTGAGTATTTAGGACAGGTTTACTTTCCATGGTGCTGCCGGTAATTGAAATCGATCATTAGCGTAAATAGGAGCACCTAAATAAGCTTCAACAGGTATGTCTTCCCAAGCATAAGCCAAGGCTGAGTTACATCCATCGGACAAGTCCAAAAGTATCTTCTTCTCTTCCAAGACCACAGTTACGGCATCCTTTGGAACTCGTGTCCAACTACCTTCAGCAGCATCACAAGATGCAATTGAGCTGCAGCAAACGTAGAATCCCGAAATTTCCGCGTTGTTGTAAGTGAACGCTTGATCAAAGGTCACTTCAAAAAGGTCACCGTTTTGGGTCACAGTTTCAAAGAAGGGTCCATTGGTGGGATATTCGGTCATTCCATAAGCTATATTGGCTGCAGCATAACCTAAGCGTTGTCCAACAATTTGCTTGTATCTGGAAGGAGTTTTTAGGGTGAGATGCGATCAAAGTATATTGAAATGGTGACTGACCTTGGATGGATTCCATTTTCCTTGTCGTATGTGTCAAAGGCCACGGCCATGAAGACATTAGCCAACGATTCGTTAGGAACAAATCCTTTGTCTTTGGTTTGGTGCCAACGGATCTCAACTCCATTGGCATTCACATTGGTGGAAAGTTGAACAAAGCCAAAGGCCGGGACTTCATCGACCTTGGAGAACTTTTGGCGCCAATCCTTGATCATTGCTGGGAAAGTGCATTGGTAGAGATCACGATTGTGCCCTGAATTAGACTCGCCTAAGGGAAGGATTTAAAAAGAATTGAAATGACTTCTTGTCTATCTAACGAGTGTCATCTCACCTTGATACCAAAGAAATCCTTTAACAGTGGTTCTTAGAAGGGGATAAACCATTGCATTCCATAAATAAGTGTTCGAATTTTGGGGCTGGTCAGGGAGAACCGAAGGCTCCACGTCACATTCATCCAAGGCCTCTTGGCTAGACCAAGCTTCCACTCGAGTCCCGCCCCAAGCAGTTTCAATCAGCCCAAACACCTATCAATTTCCCAATCATTTTAATGACAATCCAGGCTAGAGCCATAAAATTGAAGAGTACACACATGAGGTCGGCTTGTCCCAATACTTGCAAATAAGTTTATTTGATAAATTGTTAAAGATGATATTTAAAAGTAGATGGATGGAGATCAGTTTCTCCACAGGCATTTATTTAATGTAATTGTTCGGGTAATATATATTTAGCACTAGATATTTGCTATTTGCTCTGGCTTCGGACCAAATGGGACCTTGTTTTTTGTAGAGACCTAGTCTCTTCATAGCTAAAGAAAATCGAAAACCAAAAAACGAAATACATCCTTAATTTTGCAAAAAAATGTGCTTTGTGGAAATCTTGTTGTTTTAAATTTTCACCCGAGTTTTGCGTGTTCACAAGCTTTTAGCACTTTCCTTCAGGTGCTGAGTGGAGAGATCTTAACCTTAAAAATAGTATGTGTGTACTCTTTAACTAAAGTGCCTCTAGTATAAGCCATTTGATTAATGCATGATCGCACCCGTTTATCATCTCCCATAAGATCAGTGAGTTCACGAGCAGTAAGGAAGCACACCGCCGAAAACGAGGCCAATTGAGTGGCATCATCAGGAGTGAACCACTTATCTGATCCTCCAACGATGTCGCTCTCTTCTTGATCGGAAGTGGCTCTGCCCACCTTATAAAACCTTATGTTGGAATAGGATGCCGAATTTTGGATTTCTTCTGTAGCATTGGCAATCTGATCCATTCGTCTTTCCATATTGGATTGCCCAGAGCAAATCCAAACATCACCAAGGATAACCTCAAGAGCAATGCCGTTTTGAGCATTTCCCTGGAAAGGTATCTCGTAAGTTGATTTTTACTTATGGGAATATTCCTTCTACTTACTTGAAAAATGGCAAGGTTGCATTCGTCTCCTGATGATCCCAATGGATCCAGGGTCACTTCCCAAACATTACTATCATCTCTCGCTTGAATACCCTCTGTTGTTCCGGAAATAATACGCTTGGATCCGTTTTTGTCTGTGCAGGAAGCTGTTACATCAACAGGACAATTTGGATTGGTTGTAAAACCCCAAATTTTCGTCTATGATACATAATAAGCTGTTAACAAATTTTCGTCTATGATACAAAATAAGCTGTTAACAATTTCTTGTCTAAGATACATAGTAGGCAATTAAATTCAAAAATGTTGTGAATGATTGAGTTACCTGTCCATCAGCTTGAAACACCATTCCATTGTGGTAGTATTTTGGCAAAGAAACCTCACCAGAACAATCTTGAGTGGAAACCGATCCAATGGCGACCACGGTGATCAGAACAATGCATTTTAGGAGTAGCCCTTCCATGGTCTGAATTCGACTGACGAGTTTTATTTGTTTGTTTGTGAATTTTATAAACACTGACATTCCTTATCAATACAGGAATGACGGGTCACGCATACTGAACACTGAGAGCCCTTTTCAAATCATGAGTTTAGATTGAGGTAGAGATATACTCTTAATAGAATATTGTACTACTGATGGGAATACAAACAATAACTTGAATTTGAGTTTTGGTTCTTTTGAAAAAAACAGCTAGTTAAATCCAAGTTCGGATTTTCGAGAAATTTGCAGATCTCTTTTGGTGAAGTATGATTTAAATCAAGTGGCTTTTGTATGTCTTTCTAAAAACTTGCCGAAGTGCCAAGGTCAATCGGCGTCTTCATTACCAAGAACCATTCTCAAATCCATAGCATGTGTCCAAAGCTTCCTCGGCATAAACTTCGATTGACCTGACAGCAATATGATATGCATCTGCTCCTATAATAAATGATTTAATCAACATTTACTTTTGTAAATAGTACGCTTGTAAAGCTTGCTTGCACAGTAAGCCAGAGCCTCATGTGAGACATAATTCCAACTTTTAACGTTTTCAACTTTGCAACGTTTTAACTCTTTTTTTAAATTATATCTGTGACTAAGGTTGAATGAACTTCCCTCACACCTTCTTCACAACCTCCTTTGAACTATGTCCTCTCACCGATTGTAAGTTTGAGTTTTTCATAAGTTTTTGCCTTTTTTTGCGTACAAATTTGATATTTCATTCATTAGGATAAATCAAAATAATCTACAAGTCCATTTTCCAAGGAGCAGCGGGTAAACTGAACCGAGTGTCAGAATAAATAGGAGCTCCAAGATAGACTTCAACGGGAACATCTTCCCAAACAAAAGCCAAAGATGAAGAGCATCCTCCAGACAGATCCAATATGAATTTTCGCTCTTCTAGGATCACGGTGACTGCTTGTTTTGGCAAACGAATCCAATCGCCTTTATCGGCATCGCAAATTGCAGTGGAATTGCAGCAAACATAAAATCCCGAGATTTCAGCGTTGTTGTAAGTGAACGGCTGATCAAAAATGAGTTCATAGTGGTTTTGCAAAAAATTCAGATTCTCGATGAAAGGTCCATTGATGGGATATTCTGTCATGTTATATGCGATATTGGCGGCAGCATAACTCAGACGTTCTCCGATGATTTGTTTATACCTTAAAGATGTCATTGATTTAAGTTGTGTCGATCTTTCAATTAGAACATTATCATTTACCTTGGATGAACATTGTTCTCTTCATCATAAGTATCAAAAGCCACAGCCATGAAAACGTTTGGCAATGACTCATTGGGGACAAATCCCGTATCGTTGGTTTGATGCCAACGAATTTCCACGCCATTTTCAAATACAAAAGTTGACAACTGGACAAAACCAAAAGGAGCCACATCTTCAAGAGTGGAAAATTTCCGACGCCAATCTTGAACCATTGCCGGAAAAGTGCATCGATAAAGGTCTCTATTATGAAATCCGTTGCTTTCACCTGAAAAAATGGATACATCAATTCAGTGTGATGAAATAATCAAAGTAAAAAATAGAGTATGATGTGTTATGAAAATTATGGCAAAAAAAATCATCCATCGTTCTACAGCCAATACCACTTTCCCCAGCATGATTAACAGAGGTACCTTGGCGTTGGATGTTGCAAGAACCACTGAATTTCTCTGGACTGGGAGGCTAACTAGAGGAATCATGATTTCCAATAGGAACAATTCAATTACGTTCTAATGGAAAAGCGAACTTTCCTCTGTTGACAAGAATACGTATTTCAATTTTAAGCTCAACCAAACGTCGGAGTCAAAAGATATGCTCTCTCAAAGTTCAGTGCAAATCCTACCGAGAAGGAATGAACTTGCCCTTTTCTAGTAATTGTTTTACCACAAAAGGGCGAACACTTTCATTCTATACTCTCTTCATTACTTAAGTTTGTTAAGGCATAACTTTTCACTCCGGCATTTGATTGAGTTGAAAATTGAATTACTTCGTCTACTAAATACAAGCAAGGTCTTGTTTGCAAACGAACGCAATGAAGAATGTTAATTGAAGGTTACAAAAATTGATACTAGATGGAGCCAAAACAGGGGCAAAGTCCCTTGATTTCAGATTCTCAACTTTGATTTGTTACCAAGATTACAGCTTCCATCTTAAAGTGGCTTTCTCTTCATATTTCGAGTCTTTTGGAGCTCAACTACGATATTAATGTGTTCAAAAAGTAAAAAGTCACGCTGAGTAATCACAAATTGAGGCTAAATATTTACCAGAAGCACCACCCACAAATCTTTCTATCTCAAGATGGCGCTGATTGTCATTCTTCTTTTTGATTGAAGCTCAACTTTACTTCCTTCAGAGGGCTTGCTCTGATGGCAGAGTTGTTCATTTTGAGGAAAAGAGAGGGCACCCTGGTAGGATGTGTAAAGGGTATGCTAAATCATGTAAGAGCCATCTAGGTGAAGCGAATGTTAGTTTTCTTTAAAATCCTAAATTGAATTAATCCTTGTAGAAATCATAATTCTCACCGTTAGCCCCCCACTCCAGAAATTCAGTGCTTCTTGGATGTTGGAACTTGTTACTTTAGCAATTCAAGGGCAGGAAGTATTTAGATAGACACAAATAATCCCACCTTGATACCAAAGGAATCCTTTTACAGTGTGCCTTAAGAGTGGATGAACCATCGCGTTCCATAAAACTGTATTTGCATATTGTGGTTGATCATCTGGAACGTCAAATGGTGGAACGGCACAACCATCTAAAACTTCTTGACTCGACCAAGATTCCACTAGGGTTCCATTCCATGCAGTTTGAATCAGGCCAAAAACCTGCATTATGGTTATTCAAAAAAGACAACAGCACTAAATATTGAGTTGGTAACATGAAAATAAAGAACAATGTTTCTGATACCCGTTGGTTGTCTCCCATGAGATCAGTCAAGTATCGAGCAGTCAAGAAGCAGACGGCCGAGAATTCAGCCAATTTATCCGTCGCATTAGCACTGTACCAGTTGTCCCAACCTCCCAAAATATCCTCCTCTTCTTTATCCGAAGTAAACAAGCCCAATTGGAACATTCTGATATTGGTGTAATTTCGCGAGTTTTGGATCTCTTCCAATCCGTTCTCAATCTGATCCATTCTTATGACCATGTTTGATTGACCAGAGCAAATCCAAACATCTCCCAGAATAACATCCAATGTCACAATAAAATTTCCCTATGCAAGAGTGAATGAAATTTGTTATTAAATGATATTGGGAGGTGCTTTTTGTACTCGCCTGTGAGAAGGACAAGGTACATTCAGTTCCAGAAGATCCGAGTGAGGTATTAATCTGCCAAGTTTTAGGATTCGATTGCTTTTCTTGTTGTTGGTTATTGACTTCGTGGGAATTTTGGCCAACCTTTGGGTCGAGGCAATTCGCCTTTAAGCTGACTGGGCAGTCTGGATTATTTGTGAATCCCCATAAAGTAACCTTAGTGAGAATGAAATAAACTATCTTACTCGTCCTTAAAAAAATAACTGTCCTTAAGTATGTTGTAAACGATTTTCGATAAGTATTAAATGTATTTAAGATGTGCATTCAAATTTTAATTTAATAGATGAATTATTCATTTAAACATTTTGAGTAAAGCAGATGGTAGCTAATTTATCCCATGAAACGCGACGAATCACATTGGAACAAATTGGTACGTGTTCTTATGAAAAGGGATAAGGACTTTATGGAAATAAACTTATTCGTCTTTTTAATGGGTATTCGTCGCAATTTTTTCATCTTATCTAACTTGTCTAATTAACCAAACTTTTGGGAATTTTTGTATCTCCGGATTGTTTGTACTGTTTTCAATTTTTTTGTGCAATATTTTCGTGTTTTTTGTTGTTTTTGGGCCGTTTTTAACTTACTTCGTCTAATGGGCCAGTTACATTGGTCTTTTTTGTCTAGATGTATTTTGTTCTCTTCCAATTTAATACATACGAAACTTCCTTCGTCACTTTTGACACTATATCTAAAAAATATAAACATTTAACGTTAACCAATCCTATAAACATCCAACCCAAAGGTCGGTCATTGAGTTGGCAATTGAAATGAATTGGTTTTACAACGCATTGAATTAGGCAGATCGGGATTTCCCCCTCAAAATGTAGAGTTGACGTTTCGATTTCTTCAGTTAGATCTTGATTTTGGACATATGCTTACCTCTCCATCAGCTTGCATAACCATCCCATTGTGATACAGTTTGGGTAGAATAATTGATCCATTACAGAGTTCGGCTGCATTCACGGAAAAATCAAGACAAGCAAGAATGGCTAGAGTAACACCCAAAATGGTGATCAAGCTCATTGTTCAACAAATTTAAGCCAATAAGCACTTACTGAGAGTGTTATTTATGATTCGCTCATTGTCGGCTAAGCTAACGAGAGAAGCAGAAACTTGAACAAATATCATCATAATTGGCCCACTTTAAAGCCAGCAAGATAGGACAATATTGTCTGATTCATTAACTCAAACCTTGGAAAAACAGCTTTTCTGACATAGAGAACAATTTGATTCGATTCGCATAGGCATTGGTAAAACAAAACGAACCTTGTTTGAATGGATTGGTTAATTTCCCCTTTCAATTTGAAATACGTAAATGTCCCCCCAAAAAACTGACAATTGGTTCCTAACTCATGATAAAATTCTATAATGAAAGAAGCACGAGTGGTTTCACTTCTTCAATTGCTTCCGAATTCAATGGCTCCTTTGTATTACTCTCCCTGATTGGTCTGTCTACCTTGGTACAGTACATACCAATGGTAGACGAACCCTCGCTCCCTCTCTGGTCTTTTCTCTTTAGCTTGAGCTGAATAATGATGATGGTAATCGTCTGGTTCGATAGTGTTCAATTATATTCAATTACATCATGGAGAAATCGGTCCAATCAAGATCCGCGCGGAGATTAAGTGTAACCCGTAAGGATGGATTATAAACGAGGATCATTCATCTCAGTAGAGAGAGGTTCCTCCAAGGAGGATGCAAATGTGTCAAGCTGGTAACAATCTGTACCCAGAGGATGGAGTCTAATAATGAGGCCATCATTTGTTATTGCCCTCCCAATGATTTAGTGGATAGCTATCATAAGCACCCAGGTTCATCCGTATCTAGCTATGGAGCAATCCAGATAGATTTGACTAATAAAATGGATCGACCGGGATAGAAATCGATCTGTCGAGCTTCGAATCAGACTGGTACAACGATACGTTGGTTTGTAATCGGTTCCAATCACGTGAACCTCGTCAATCGTTCCAACTTTCTCTATCGTAATACCGGTCATTTCATCTCTGAGAGGACACGGAAAAACTGGAAACAAAGTGGACCTGATTGAAGAAGTCTACAGATACGCCAAGATTAAATACGATAAGTCACGCGATAGTTCGCGGATCGCGACACGCAATGCATTGAAATTGACCACAATTCAGTGCAAATCCCCGAGAATTATGGCCTCAACCATCCATTGAAGAAGATCGGTCTGGGTTCTTTTTTCCCTTCAACCCTGAGGCATTTCATTTGCTAGACCAGATGGACATTGAGCACAAACGATGAACACGCGTGGATCCACTCCAATGAAAAATCGGAGAGGTCTCATGCTCTATAATTTACCTCCAAAGAGCTGGTTGATCTCGCATTCTGATAACTTGGCAATGTTCGAAATGAGCTTCGGGTTTCAAAACATCTCTATTCGTCATTCGCACACCACTCTGTCATGATAAGCTTTTTAAAAGTTTCTTAATTATCTAATAACCCAGTGGTAATGCATTAAACATGATCTCAAGACGACAAGAATTGCTCATCGATCAAACGAACCAAAGTCATGACTTCTTTTGGAATCAGGAAACCGAGGAGGAAACCAAAGCTGTGTTGGAGATACTACATGTGCATGCATGATTGTTTTTGGAGACAAATTAGTTGGACTTTTTTGGGCCTGCCCACTTGCAACATGAAAAATAATAATGACAATAAGACATTGGTAGTGACGGTGACTCGCTGAGTAAACAGAGGAAATACGTACACCAAAGGAATGGGATGTCTTGGCAAGATAAATGATAAATATTTTTGGGTTTGTCTGTTTGCGAAGCATGTCATGCAATCCAACCATTATCTTTAGCTCAGGTTGCACTTCCGCTACCACTTCCAAAACCAACGAAAGACCATATTGAAATAGTAAACCACTAAATGCCAAACTTGACATGAAGTCCTTCAAAACAAGTGAGAATGTGTTAAAGGTTAAGTCCTCTATGATTTAATTTTTTGAAGGAAATTTGTACTACGCTACACACGCTATGAGAAATCCTTATCCCTGCTCGCAAAAATCATTTTTAGCCCCCTGGAACGAAAAGTTTTGTATTATAAAAATGAAGTGCAAGCCTGTAAAAGAAACTTAATGAACATTGGAGATTACGTCTAAGTGAATTTGAAATGCAAAGTCGGCAAAAAGCCATTCGATTTCTCGATGAATGAAATACATTACATATTTGAGATTCAAATATCTTCAATGCCATATTTGGAATTCGTGAAGTGCAACTTGGTAATGATTTGACGATCGAATTACTAAATGATCGTCATGAGTGGTTTTGCTCATGTATCTGAATGGTCTGAAACCAACGAAGATGGGTGTTTTTTTAAAGCAGTACCTGTTTTAACCAATAAATTCAATCTCATTGATTGACAAGTAAGGTATATATGCATAGGGCATTAATTATCTGACATTGAATTACTTTTCTGCTCGTTTTTTTCAAAGTGCTTAAATGCAGTAGAAGCAGTCCAATAAGTTACAGGATAAATTGAATTACATGTATAAAGTCAACAAAAAAATAATCTGAAAATCTTAAGTTTCTCCTATATCTTTCAATTTTGTTCCTCTTTTTTTCCAAAAATATAACATAGAAAACGAAACGAGATTGAATATAAGATTTATCTAGCAATAAAAAGAATCTCAGAATGAGTTTCAAAATAATTGTGTTTTCTGCCATTTGAAAGATTTGAGCCGCAGTCTAAAAAGGTCTTTGTTGTAACACTGTCCCTCAAGAATTGCGTATGAGTAAATCTTTGTTTCAATTTTACTCCCCAAAACTCATCTCATTCATCAGGAATCTCACTAAATTCAACTACACCTCGATCTCGTTTTCCAATATGAAGTGAATCTGATGGAGAGAGAGACCCCCTGAGCAGAGATCTCTCACCCACCAAGTCACTCAGAACAACAGATATTGACAGATAGGACATACTGGGCCAATCCCGCCTGGCGTTTTGTAGGCCTCTTTTGTAGTTGACGTGGACTGCTCTGATGCAATCAACCATCAACAAGCTCTCTTAACTTAAGCCTTGTCACTGAGAGTAAGCTTGTTTCTGGTCATAGTAAAATTGGGGACACTCTCAGGGTTGGTTCACTCCAGTCTTTGAAAAAAAAGGGTTGATCATGAAAATCATTTGCAATGAACCGAGAAAAATATCAGTGGAGACCTTGCTTTGCCAGACCCATCTTGCGTTGATTTCCAACATAGTTGCCAGGACATAATCTTTGATGCCACTTTTTTGGCCACATGTCGACTCTGTTTCTTCGATGGCCATCATTTTTCGAAAAGGCTCATTTCTCAAATATAAGTGGCATTTAAGCTAACTGATACCACTCAAAAGGAGATAATTGTCAAGGAAAAGGACTTAAGATTTTGCCAAAAACTAGCATCGTATATCTCACCCTGGCAACCATGCTGGAAATCTACATAAGATGGGTCTAGTGACGCAAGGTCTTGGTTGCTGTTTTTCTCGGTTCATTTGTCTAGCCAAAAAACAGCAGTGGATGATCACCTCTTATGTATTCTGTAAAACAAATGGAGGGCAAAAAATTCAAAACAAGAGTATCAGACGCGACAAACCATATCTAAATATTTGGCCAGAAGACACGACAGGGTGTTGCTAGAACCAACGCTGCATCGTAAATCATTTTTCCTCAATTTGGACTGATTTACTCAAGCATTTTTCAGCTATTGTCCGGCAAAAAACTGAGTAACTCGCATCTATCCATATCTATGGTCAAAACTGACTGCATACAGGAGGAAATGGCTTCTAGCCAACCAATTCTGTCATCTTCACGTGCTCAAGAACAGAAAGAAGAAGTTTGAAATTCACTATCAGGGTGTGGATCTTCACAGGCGTGTGCCTCATTTGCAGGGTTGCGAAAATTTGCTTGTAAGGCAATTTTCAGTTAGGTTCTCATGGGATTAAACGTGCAACATCATACGTGAAAGGCATTTTCGAAAAAGTGGCAGAAGCATAAAAGTTTGCAAGATTGGGAGAAGTTTCTTTAACAAGAAATTTACCAATACGATACAATTATTGTTTCTTCCAGTTAATTATCTTACTTTGTGACATTTTCGATATAAAAGAGGAGTGAAAACTCCTACAAAATGCGTTATGACAGCTTTAAGCATCAAAAGAACCTACTGAGAATGAGCATCCATGAATGGCAACCCTATGTCGATGGATGCATGGTTTTGGGTGGAAGAGGAAGCAACCACCAAGTTCATCCAATCCCAAAGTTCAGCCAAATTTTCCATTAGAATGATAATGAGGAGAAACTCACCCAAGTGGCTCGGTCTCTCCTTGCATTACAATTTCTAAGTCATTTGCTTCACGTGGGTGAAGAACAATATCATTGAAATCAGTTTACCTCCTCCCTAAAATCACCTCGTGGACTTCTATGTTAAACATGTACCTCCCGAAAATTTGCTTGGTACGAGCATCTCATCGAGGGTTTGGCAAGAAGTCCAAGATGATATTGCAAAAGAATCCCTGCGATCGATGAAAATTGAGATCAGGTTTTTTGATCCGAGGATTGAATTTTACAACTTTCAACCAGCGCGTGATCTCGAATCTAAACTTTCTTCTCATGAATAACTGATATTCAGTAAGTCGAGAACTGGCCAATCGTTGTCGTAAATTCCATTGATTGTTCAATTCGTGACTTTGATTGCGAATTTTGCATTTAATACACTGGCAAAGGGGCCTATTTGCACAATAAGCAAAATACTCTGGAATGGAAACCGTTTTTCACACATGTGAAATGTTTCAAGTCTAAACGTAAAACATTTTTGTAGCCCGTGAGTGATATGTGGTAATGTTTTGAAAAAGGTAGATGAGTCCTTGATGCTCTTTTAATATTGACAACCCTTATCATTGATTGTTGAAAAATAAGTAAAAAAGTCATTTTTATCTTGAAGACTCATAATATGACTTTACCGCTGATTGAATGATTTGAACTAAAACATCAAGCCTGGATTTATGAGCGTTTTCAAATACACCCCAATTTCTTTAGTAAATTGAAGGATATCTAAAAGAGTCATGATATCCTCAGGGTTTGGCCCCAAAGTTGCACAGAATTTGGCATGCCATTTTTTTGCTCAGCTTCAATTTTCCGCTTTGCTCTAGAGAAATGAGGCTTGATGGTGGTGTGCTTGCCCTCATAGATTTTGCGAAATTAGTGGTGTTGTGGCTAAAAGAGACCCCTCCCAAACGCCAAATTGGTGCCTGGTAATGATCAGGGCTTTTTGCCAATGATATCTTGTCACTTTTTTGGCGTCTTGAGTAATTCTAGGGTCGGTGCCGATCTCAAGAGCTTGCACGTCTGAACCCATTCAAGAGACTGAATTATTACATGTCTAGCTTTATTTTGACTCTCAGCATGGGTAATACCCAGAATGTAGAATGAAGCATGAAAGAAGAAAGAGCCAAGCTTGGCCTGTTTTGAATTCAAAGACTCGAATATTAGATGTTTGTGTGAGTGTAGGTACATAGTACGTGCTTTGCAATGTTGCAGTTTGTGGGATGCTTTCCAAGCCTCAATCTTGTAGTCAAGGCAAAGATTCAGGACACTCGCAAGCACGAGGATACCCACAAAGATATCTTTCACACTTCCGACGGCACTGATTTGAATTTTTGTTCAGATTCTACGTCACTCAAGTCTCGGGTTTATTGGGTTCGTTCAGTTCGCCACAAGATGTTATAAATGGTCACTTGAACACACTCTCTTGGACCTCCTCAGGGTTCATAGACAGTAGCTACGATAATTCCCCCAAAATTTGGGGAATAAATTGTTGGAACAACATTCCTAAGTAATCTGCTCAAATCATTCTTCTTTGGACTTTGAAGAACAAAAGCTCTTTGTTCCACTTTGTTCCACTCGTTTCCCTCTCCCCTTTCGAAGCCTCAATAACAAATCTATAAGCCAAGTTTCTCGAGGGTGTTTAATCACCTTAAATAGTTCAAGATTGGGTTCTTATTTCCAAGTGAAAAAGGTGCTCAGAACAACCTAGGTCATTACTTGACGAGGAACAGATGTGACCTGACAAGAACAAACATCCTTATGATTGGACCTTTTTCCTGGATACAATTGCAAGAAGTTTCACCAGTTCATCTCAAATGCTCAACCGACTTCAAGTCCGTGATTCCGATAGCCGAGTCTTTAGAAGACTTTGCCCACTGGATGGAAAGATAGCGGATAGCTTTCTACCTCTAATGAGCTCTAAGGCCAGGAAAATCATTTCAAGGAGGTGGGATGACCATACATGTTGACAGTTATCTACTCAAAACAATAAAACTGTACTGGGGAAGAACGATATGGCCGACGGAGGTCTTACTGTTCCTTGCGTAATAACAAGACAAGTTATGTTTTAAGATAAACCTCTCGTAGTGTTGACGCTCTAAAAGGTACTCTCGATCGAATATGACCCTTGGAGCTGAACTGAACTTGAGAGCATTCAGGTTTTTTTTCGACGAGTTCTTCAATTTTGTCTTGGCCTCTGAATCCTCTAGGACTGACGACGACAGGAACAGATCAAGAATGTTATTTTCCCGAGTGAATGCAACATCAAGAACATCCGCTGCAGTCTTGATTTCAAGAGCAAAAGCAGCTGTTCCCTGTGTTTGGTGATCGTTTTAGTGTCATTGGATCAAAATGATCATTTTGAACCGTCTTTGTTATCCGCTTGGTGAGTGAAATTCCAAGTTGGGGGAACAACATTGTCAATTAGTGGACCTTGAGCACTACGTGTTTGTAGTTTCCGGCTTGCATTTGGAACAAGCTATGAATCATAAACACATCTTCTCTTCGTTCCATTCACTCACTCATTCATTCGCGTCTGTTTCAGCCTGTTCCCTCGTGGGTTCCAAGTGATCTTAAGCAAGTGGAACAAACTCACTCAAGATAGATTGAACAAGAAGGTCAATGAGACACTCCGAATCGACTTGGCTGTGGATCAGTTCCTTGACAGCAAGGAACAACAAAACTGACTGCGTGATCTCTTGATCTGGAACAGACGTCCAGATCAAACGAAGGCCTTGTCCTGTGGAAATGATCCAGCAAACCTTAGATGCATTCTGAAGCCATGGCTGTTCGAGTGAAAACGGATCGATCCAACCCTTCTCAGAGCTCCATAGCATCGTATTCCAAGATTTCTCGCAGTTCCTCCGTGGGACGAACTTTGCCATGGCAAGACGATGATTCTGGTTGTGTCATGGACGAGTATGCTTGGTTCCCTCCTGGACTTGTACCTGATCAGGTGAGCAATTTCTCGTTCCTGGAACCGAGGTCAACGACGCCATGAGCTCGCTTTCGGGTCATATTTCACAGTGCTTTTGACATCATGGCCATTTGAACTTGAGCTCTTCTCCACATTCATTTCAAGATGGGCGAGGAACTTTGTTTGACTTTAAGATACACGGAAAATCGTCTCATTTCGTTTGGTAGTCGGCAAAGTGTGCAATTGAGAATCATCTTTGTCCTCTGACAGGGTTACTCAAAGATCAGAGTAATTAAGGTGTCAAAACCTCTAATTGTTGTCAACGAGCACATCAAGTGAAACATTTGGATCCATATCATGAGCACGATGAATATTTTGTTACATTCTGATATCCCTTGTTCAACACTTTTGAAGGGCTAAAAAGTAGAGCACAACAAAAAGAGTAACCTGGATAATTACTCGCATAATCCCCCATTGTTTATGAGTTTACCCAGTAAGTTTGCCAAGTAATAACGCCCAAGTATGGGTTGAAAATCGGGTCTCGCCCTCTCGGTTGTTAGAGATTGCAAATTAGGGTAATTAAGTCATTCATATTTTGTCCCAATGAGATCATAATCAACTCTGACAGGAAACGATTGACACTCGAGTTCAGAACCTCGCCAAAATTGCAAAGATCTTAGAAATCAAAGTCTAAGTTATTCAGTTTTAAGCTTGGGATGCTTCTCTTTACGTTTGAGATTGTGTACGACTAATATTTATGGGCCAATTTCCACTTCTTTTTGAGTGAGATGGTCATATATCAACCACGTTGATTGGGGTCATTAGGCTGTGTTTGTTGCCTCCAAAACCATCAGGGCACGGACGCCAACACAAAAGTGAAATGCATCTGAAATATTATGCAGTTTGACTCAAAGAGGAAAGTTTGGCGTTCTCTTTTGTAGGTCCATCAATACTTCTCGTATTTCCCGGAGACCAGGGTGCCTTATGTTAATTCTGAAGGGGAGAAATTTCGGATCAAGCTGCTCTTGAAGCAATTACCACCTCATGATAATGAAGCCAGGTAGGTGAATACTAATTGATCCGCTCATGCAACCAATAGATCTCGGAGATCTCAGAGATTTTCTTCAAATTCTTCCCATTTAAATTCCTCAGGTATTGTCAGGAGCTCAGTGAAACAGAGCAGAAAGAGGTCAAGATTTTTGCCGCGCACAGAAAAAGAGAATTTTTGGGAAGAGGTTCCGTGAGACCAGTTCCGATGCCAAATGTTGCGGGATCGAATAAAGCTATTAAGTGTGATCATGTAAGTATGCTTAAATTAGGTAGATTCTTTAATATTTTAGTGTGCAGATTTATGGCTAGTAAAATAAGGCTTTAAAGCAAAAGAATGGCAAGGCAAAGATACAACGGCAAATAATCTCGAAACTTGTTTTTTAATGAAACTTTGGATCTTATTTTTAGGGGCGAAAACTTTTTGATATCGGGTTTTAGGTTGAAAGTTTCGTTTAAACTCAAAAATGTGTAATAATACGACAGAATAGCGAATATAACGATACTATGTTGATGAATTACAAGACCAATCAAATAGCATATGTACCTTATTTTGGGACCCTATTCGCCTATACTCATACCATTATATATTTTTGTTAGTGATGAACCGAAAGTGCTTCTGGCTGAATTTCCAGCTTTATTACGCTTCCCAAAACCAAAAGTAGACGGGTACTTCAAAGAATGGAGTTTGGGATAATAATCAGATTTTTTCGATCTCAAACTTCTGGAACAGAATCACGTCTGAATTTAGAAAAATGCGATTTTCTTTTTCCCTTGCACAGTAAATATTGCAAGGTGAATCATGTATGCACTAAATTATCTTAGTCACCTGCTTTTTGGTTTCGCTTATCAATCCTTTCTGCAAATCACTATTAATTGTGATCTTTATGTTCATTTCCTAGTGTTACACCACGTTTGATCCCCATGATTTGTGTATCACGGCATCAAGGGCTGGTCCAGACCGGTTTTGGCATCCACATTGTTTTGTGTGTTCCACTTGCCAAAATACTTTGGTGGATTTAATCTATTTCATTCATCAAAGTAAACTGTATTGCGGCCGACATCATTCTGAGCTTCTCAAGCCAAGATGCTCCAAATGTGACGAGGTGAGTTGGAAATGTTATGTTTCATTAGCCCGAGGACGTTTTTGACGGAATTGGGTCTTTTTCAGATCATCTTTACAGATGAATGCACGGAAGCTGAGGGGAAAACTTGGCATATGAGACATTTCTGTTGTACTAGCTGCGATCGTAGTTTGGGAGGACAACGTTACATCATGCGGGAGGGTGATCCCTATTGCATCAGGTGTTTTGAATCAAGTTTTGCCGAATATTGTGACGCCTGTGGTGATTCCATTGGACTTGATAAGGGTGAATTTCCCTTTGTCTAAATGATTCCAATTTGGCCCATTGCGTGATTATTCAAGTTTCCATTTCAGGTCAAATGATATATGGAAAACATCACTGGCATGCGAATGAAGTCTGCTTTTCATGTTCAAGTTGTGGAAAATCTCTGTTAGGGCGGCCTTTCTTACCCAAGGACGGTCTCATATTCTGTTCTACAAAGTGCTCCCTCATCTTGAAATGTATTCCCGAAATACATTTGAACACAGATGCCTCAGATATGACATCGGACTTCAGCAGTTTGGAAATGCCAGCAATTTTGGATAAACGACAATCTCAAACATTTGAGGCCTCAACCATCAATTCTGCTATTAGCACGTCTGTCGAATCTTTGAAATTCAAACTCGAACGTCCATCAACATCTAAAGGTGCTAGGAAAAAGAAACGCAAGGGATCGTCCCATTTACGACTCAACCTAGTGGGCAATAGCGCGTCTTCAAAGTCTTCAGGTGAACCCAAATCTCCTATTGGAAGTGATATCCTTGAGTCTTTGGTTGAAGATGAAGTTGTGGAGACTCTGCCATACAGAAGAGGTTCCAAACATCAGGAATGGACATTCGATCGGTTTCAAGGAAGAAAACTGAGTAAAGACACCACACCAAAGCCACAAAGGGAGCCGAATTCAAGTAAATCAAGTCTTGGTGTCACCTCAAATCGAATGGGCACCCGTATGAAGCCTAAATCGCCAGTCCCAAAAATGGGCCTGAAATCATCCGGGAATTATACCTTCATAGAGCCCGTGACCATTTTAGATCAAGCTACCAAGCCCAATATTCGGGAAGAATTGAGATTTCTCGATAGTTACAAGACAATGCACCGTAGACATTTAGAAGAGAACCTCAAAAATCTCTTGGAAGGGCAACACGACACAGAAATATTAACCCATGTAACCAGGGAGATGAATATCGATCAGATTAACCATCTCCTTGAGCTCACAGAAGACAAGCTTGAGCACCCTTCCTGGTTTCCAGTCCCAGACACCGGCTTCAAACCTTTGGCTAAAAGTCGATCTAAAACACCGGATCCCAATCGATTGAGATCAAAGAGTGTCTTTTCAAATTCCACCGCCAAAACAAACTATGTTCACTTCAATCCGGAAGCGTTTGTGAAGGAACCAAGTGTCGCCTCAACGAGACCCAATTTGGTTGGTGGTGGTGGTCAGTTGATGTTGAGAGATCCGCACTTTCAAGCCAAGTTACCCCAAAAACAAATGTCATCCCCTCATTTGAACTATCAAATATCTTCATCAAGTGATAGTAGTGAAGAAGAGCCTCGAGGAACGATCAACGCATTATTAGAACTTCAAAGACGGAACACTGTTGTCCCTCACTATCACATCGCCGAGACCGAAATGCCTTCTCGGGATCAGGCAATCAAAGTCACCTCTCTAACGTCGTACTGTTCTCCAATACAGCCAAGTAACTTCGCGACAAAGTGGTTTCAGAACAAGAAAAACAGTAGCAGTTGTGTAATATCATAATACAGAAAACGAAATGGAAAATATGAACACCCAATATTTTCAGAGAAACATCACCAACTTTGAAATTGCTTGAAATTAATTTCAAATGATAAAGCATCGCATTCCATCCATTTTTGTTTGCGTTTTGCGTTCCAAATGAATGGACCTGAAGCAGAGGGCTCCTCAAATCCTTAAATATCTAGAAAAAAAAGTAAAGGAAACTTTTTGGGATTTGTGTGAAAAGTACAGTTGTTCTAGTTGTTTGCTTGAAATGAGCAGGCAAAGACGGCTTGGGCTGATATAATACATCAAAAGACTCACATGCTTGCTTCGAACTCTGTTGGTTGGTATTGTTAAACGTGATTCTGTGCGCAGATATGCCAAAAGTGTAGAAAGTGCATTTGCTTATTCACTCTCGAGTCAATTTTCGTTGCAAGTCTGACCCTAATTCATATAACACCCATTCGGTGGGGTTTCCTAGGGATCTCTAATCTCTGAACTCATTGATTCAGAAGAGTTGATTCTTTCTCAAATGCCACTAAGTAATGGAGAAGAATCTCGATTCTTTATATACATATTTATTGCGATGTCAAATTCATCAGTTTCGTTTACGTATTGCAGAAGTACAGCGAATGGGTACAGCGATTCTTTAAAATCAGACATATCTATTTTACCATCGTGAGTCCAACTCAAAGCAAAACAAGGAAGACATGAGCTGACCCGCAGTAAGTCATTTTAAAGCCAAAGTACGTAGATAGCACTTGCAAGCTACCGGTGAAACAAGACGAGAGAACAAAGGAGGGATGAAAATACTATGGACTTAACCTCCTTGGGCTTGGAGGAAGTCTCATCAAAGGAGAAGGCGGTCAATAAACCTGTTTTCCTAATAAGAAAGAAATTCTCATACCCAGCCGGATTTCTTCGTGATGGACTGTGCTTTACGTGTTAACGACGACAACAACCATCATCAGTGACAAAGTTTGAATTTACTGATAACTAGGGACGGGCAAATAGTGTAAAAAGATTTTTGGTAACATAAACCCATTTTTCTGCACTTTTGCACTTTTCACCTTTATTTGCACTTTTTATTTACGTTTTTGGCCAAAATTGACAAATTGTTAAGAAAATGTAGTGGCTTTTAAAAAAAATTTTAGTTTCAAGATCAAATTTTGAACTAGTCAAAAAAGCTTGCATTTGCAATCAACCATTCTTAGCACCTTGAAGAAATATGTGCATTTCAGACGCAAACCTCACACTTTATTCACCATCTTGCCTTAACTATAACATCCTGTTTACTAAACTAAACATTAGATAAAAGAATCTCATTGCATGCAACTAACAAATAGCAAACCTTAAGAAACTCATGTTATGGTAATGGAAGGATCTACTAACAATATAGATTGCAGAATTAGGTTTGTTGCCTACAAAGATAGCTATTTCTAAAAAAGGCCGTTAGAAACTTAAAATCATCAAGCTAAGGATACATCAATGTAGCAGTACACATTGTTTAATTGACTTGAAGATATTATTTTTAAGTTCCAAAAGTATTTGAGAACAGTTTTGATGTGATGTAAGGGATATTGAAGTAATGCCACTAAAAGCATGCTTAAAACACATATATGACTATTTTCTTTGATGTAATTGTTAGGCACACGTGGGTATTTTTCTGTTCAATTTTCAATGTCTATTTTTGAACAACTTGAAGGACAAAAACGGAGTGATGTAAAGCCATATAAAACAATTGTTAAATATATTTCGACAATATTTTGGGTACATACATCCACGAGACCACCTTAGGAATGAAAAATTCAGAAGATTGTTGACTAGAGTATTTTTAATGATTTTACATCCTTTTTGCTAGTGACCTTATTAATAGAACTCTATTACTTGTGCGGCATTGACTCTTCACCTCAAACTGGTCTCAAATGTCTTTAGAACTTGTTAATGACTTCTCCTGCTCAATTAGGAGCCGTGGGTACTCCATGAATGACGTTTTAAGTCCAAATGCAAGTTATTTGCTCTTTTTGACATTTATTTGCTCTTTTTTGACATTTATTTGCACTTTCAACATTTTTCTGCACTTTGTTTTGCACTTTTGGGCACATTTTTTTGCAACTTTTGGTAACTAAAAGGGTAAGATTATTTGCACTTTCTGCCCGTCCCTACTGATAACAGATGCCACGGTACTAGTAGTTGTGTGTATCTAGTCGCTTCACGACTTATATCTATGGAGCAGGACCTAACTACTGATGGGATCGAACTTCATGTTCGGTTCGAAACTCGATGGTTCGGTTCGAGTTTAGGGTCCTTCGGTCGGTTCGTTTAAGTTCGGTGCGAACTAGTGATGGGGGGCAAACAAGAGATTGGGCAAGCTGTACTGGCACAGTGCTTGGGCTTGCTGAAGCTTGGCATAGCTTGGGTGTTTGTACAAGTACTTTTCCCAGCTAACAGGTTTGCCAAATTTCCTATGAACGAAGAATAAACTTGCCATCCGAATTTCACTAAACCAGGCTGATTCAGCTAAATAGGGCCCATACCTTTGAAAGGATGTATTTTTAAGAAAATTACAAACTTCAATTCTCTCACATGGGGAAATACAAAAGATTTCGAGAATACTAAAAAAAAAATTGGCATTTTACTTTTTCATGCCGGCAACTCTGAGTAAACGAGATTGTTCTGGAAGTGTGACTTCTAAATCTCGGTCTTGATTAGCCTCAAAAGTGCATTCATGTGTGGCCTAGAACCGAAACGAAAAAACCATGGTTTTGCAATTGCTATCTGTAATCGTCACCCTTTCAGTGACCTCTGTTCGCCACCATGATCGACGATTGCTCAAACGAGAACATTCGATCTTAACCGAACATTCATTCCTGTAAAAGCAGAGGCTCCAACTTTTCGTAAGTTCTAATGATTCTGTATTTGTATGTCGTATTACGAGTATTTTATTTGTCAATAGGAAACCGTCATTTGTTCTAATCATTGTGTTGTTATTGCGGATTGGAAGGACGCGTCTCGTCGTTGGGATATTTTACAGTTTCGAAAATTGCCTCTGAGATGGAAGACTCTAGCAAGAAGGACGAAATGTCGGAAACCAAAGGTCGGCAAGGAAGTAGCCATGAGACCCCCGACCAAATCAAACCTCAAGCAGTATTTCCATCGGGTCAACTGGGAAGTGTCACTCGGAAAATCAATGAAATCAGGAAACTCATGGGCATTTCTGACAACCTTGGGACGGTGGAGACTGAGTTTGTCGAACTTGAAGAAAGACTTCAAAAACTCGATAAAGCCCTTAAAGAAGAACTTGATCGATTAGATATCAGTAATTTCGAGAAGTCAAGATTGATGAAGTGGGCAAATACCAAGAGCGAAGAGATATCATCTCACAAGGCGGAAATTTGTGGCTGGATAGCTGAGGAGCGAAATAAAATCGACATTGGACCCGGGGATAGCATATCGGTAGCAGGTTCCCAGCGTTCCAATCGCTCTCGTGTCTCACAAGCCTCGTCCATGGCAAGAGTAAGACTAGCCGAGAACCAAGCTAAAATCAAAGCCCGAGAGGAGTTGGCTGTGAAAATGCAATCACTTCAAAAGGAACGAAAATTAATTCTTAGAAACCATGAGGAACGAGAACGTCGAATTCTGCAGGCCCGAGAAGATGACGAGGAAAGATTTAAGGCGCTGGAAGCTCAGTTGAAAATTGAATCTGAAAAATCGGAGTTGGAACATTTACAGAAAGCCTTGGACCACCTAGAGATGTTCGGGGGTGACCAACCCGGGAAGATTGAAGAGAAAGAGGTCATCTGGTTTAAGGATAAACTCACAACGAACACCTCTGAGAGAGATGAGGTACCGATGACTTACTGTGACCCGGTGAGAAATCATGAAGAAGAATCGAACCTAACTCATCAGATAGCATTACTAGCCGAAATCGCCGAGAGATCCCATTTACCAAAGTCTGAA
>CM021312.1:0-12726 GCA_010645155.1 Tigriopus japonicus | reverse complement strand
TACGCCACAATACTCTTCCGGAGGGAAAACGGAGATTGTATCTGCGACGATCTGGGGTGCCTACTATGTGAGCTGTAGCGTCCCAGCGTTTGGAAATTGGATTCTGAACGAGGACGGGCGTACCAGAGGGAAGACGATTTTGGATCTTGGTTGATCTGTCGTAATATATTTTCCTCTTCTTTGCGCATTCCAAGCGTTGATGATCGGCAACCGTGGCACATTTTTGCCAATGTTGATCGAAAGATCGCCAATGTGAGGGTACAAGTGATCTTAAAGGATGGCCGAAAAGTCGTTGCGCGGGTGAAAGTCCATCGTCTCTTGGTCCGTTGCGAAGTTCCAGTAATCCAGCTACAAACGCATCGCTTTCAATTTTTCCATTGTTCTTTGCTACAAGGTGTTTGATTATTTTTACTGTCACCTCGGCGTGTCCGTTACTCTGGTGATTATGGGGTGAGGAAGGGATCCATTTGACACCCCATTCTTGAAGGAAATCCATGAACAAACGAGACCGATACTGGGGCCCATTGTCACTACGAAAAGTGTTTGGTACACCCATGATCGAAAAGAAAATCCTTAATTCTTTGATTAAATCGGATGATGAAGGGCTGGATGAAAACCGAGAGAGTAGCGGGAATCCGGTTAAACGATCAGCGTATACCATGAAGTGGTGAGATCCATATTGGAATAAATCACTTGTGACCACTTCGAATGGTCGGGATGGAATACTATCCTGGATTAAAGGTTCGGGCGTTAGGCTTGGTCGATAAAATTGACACTTTTCACATGATTCAATCGTAGTGGCGATATCGTTTGAATAACCCGGCCAGAATACCGCTTGGCGAGCACGTCGCTTAGTTTTCTCTATTCCTTGGTGGGATGAATGAAGACGGGTGAGAATGTCTTTAACGGCAGAAGGGGGAATCACTATTTGACATCCTCGGAGAACTAACTCGCCGTCCAAAGAGAGTTCGTCTCGCAGCTTTAAGAACAGTCGAGCATATGGGGTGAGAAATTGCCTAGAAAATTGATTCTTTATGGCGAAATGTAGTTCTGCATACTGCTTATCTTCTCGACATAGTTGACGAAGTTGCTCGACCAATAAATCCTCGGAAACATTGCGGGTGGACTCTTTCAATAAAGCACCAACTGCTAAATCACACAGATCAGATTCCTCTGGATCGGATACGGGAGCCCTTGATAAGGCATCGGGGATTGAGTGATCTTTTCCCCGTTTCCATTCAACCGTAAACGAATATGAGAGTAGTTTTGTCCGATAGTTTTGTACTCTTGGATTCTCAATTGCGTCGATGGAATATTTGTTGAAAAGTGACACCAACGACTTCTGATCTGTTAAAACCAGAAAATGGGGTAGGCCAAGAAGATAGATTTTGCACTTTGTTATGGCCCACCAAATAGCTAAAGCTTCTAGTTCGACGATGGCGTATCTGGTTTCGGTGTCTTTAAGAAAACGACTACCGCATTGAATTAGTCGCCAATGATCCTTCTCGTCCATCCGTTGCATTAAAGCGAAGCCTAAACCATTTAGTTTCGAAGCGTCGGTAAGCAACATGGTTTCAGCCGTTCTGTCAAACATTCCCAACACGGGTGGAGAAGTTAATGCCTGTTTGGTGCATTCAAATGCTTCGGTGTGGGATGGAAGCCAACGAAACTCGACATTTTTCTTTAACAATTCTCGGAGGGGACCGGCGGCGCCTGACACTGATGTCGTGAAGTGTCCCACTTGGTTCACTAGTCCAAGAAACGAACGAAGATCGGTTATGTTCGTTGGAATAGGAAAATCTGCAATCGCTGAGATTTTCCGTTCATCAATTGCAATGGATCCTTTAGAGATCTTATATCCCACAAAATCAATTGACGTGGTGCACAATTTTGATTTTTCCTTATTAACAGTAAGGTTGTGCTTGTGACATCGCTCTAGCGTTTCGCATACGAGAGAAACGAGTTCAGGAAGGGTTGGTCTACCAAGTCCCATATCATTGATTACCTTATTCACAGGAAGGCCGTCCATTGCCACATCTCCACGAAAAGAATAAGAATCACCAGTTGAAACGAATCCCATTGGGGCGCGTTTGAACTTGTACCGACCAAATGGAGTTATAAAAGTTGTGAGTGGTTGTGAATCTTCGTGAAGTGGCATTTGCCAATATCCATTGACGAGATCAAGTTTGGCAAAAAATAACTTCTTTTCTCCATTCGCCTGAGACTGTCGAAATGACAGGTTTCGTGTCTACGACACTTCATAGTTCCTAGGAACTAATTGGTCCGTGTACCCGGAAACACAACTGTTCATTGTTTTCCGTGTAGGTCGACTGAAAAGGTCACGTTCAACAAGCTCCCGAATTTATTTTTATTAATTCCTCAAGTTGACTTCGAATTCGCGTTCTACGTCGGACTCTACTCTACTCTTGCTCCTCTAAATCTGCCACATACATCGGAAGAGCCACGATATGACGGATCAATCGGATTTCCACGGATTCCCTTCACAGGAGGGAACAAATAAAGCGATGGCGGCAAGGGACCCATTACATCACGAACAATTACCCGAAACACAAGATCCCACCCCAAAATCCGGAGATGCGCACGTTTCTTCCACAGATGAGGACGTGGATGCGGGAGGCAACGTCGCGCAACATCAATTTTGGGGCGATTCCGTCAAAGGAAAAGGGCACTTCCGTGGGAAAACGATTAAGCGACAATTGAAAGTGTCGGAGGTCGCGAAGAAATCCAAACGTAATCCCAAACTCAAAAAATCGAAACGGACCACAAACTATGCTCCGTCCTCGTCGTCCTCTTCTTCGTCTTCTTCATCGGACACAGAGTCGTCGTCAAGTGACGAGATGACTACTCCGAAAAACCGATCCAAAGAGACCCCGGAAAAAGAAGAGAAAAACAAAAAGAAATCGATCGATGAAGGCCGACCCCATCCATTGTTTTATGCAATTGGCAAAAAACTCTCTTCCGATCCCACAGGAAATGAGGACGAGTCCAACCCAGCAGGTTAGTTATAAATTATAGAATCGATTCATAAGTTGGAGTTTAGGAAAGAGAACACTACTAAGAAATAGAAAACGATGACAAAGCAGAGTCACTCGGTTTTTAGTCTTTCGGACAAATTGACTTCTTCAAGTGACGTTTAAAGTCCAAGGATGGATTAGTTCGACCAAATGAGGTTAAAGTCCTAGAACAGAATAGTTCGATCTCTGAGGTTCAAGTCCTGAAGAGAAATACTGATCAAATAAGGTTGAAGTCCTTAAACAAGTGTAAGGGATTTATCAACAATCCACGTTCCACAAGGTTAAAGTCCTGTGAGCTCAGACGTTTTTCTAAAATGGGCTTGTCCCTGGAAGAGGAAACTAAAAGAACATTGGATCGTTCGTCTCGGACAAGTAATCTGCGTCTGATTAGCTTACCATTGTGGCATATTAGGAAGCGGTCATTTCATGACCTGTTCCATTTTTCCAGGATCGGTGCAGCGCGCCATTACGTACGTTAATGGGCGCTCGCGGAAATTGAGAAAGACAAATTTCCCCACGGTCCGAGTGGCGCAACACAACAGTCTGGTCTGGTTGTTTCTCACACGAGCCAAGAAGTCATTACAATCCGGCTTTTTTGGGTTGGATAGCGAGTCAAGATTGAAGAAACTGTTCGGGAATAACCACACCACCGGAATCAACGTTCACAAGGCAATGAAAAAATTGGATAAGGAAGCGACCAAGGTATCATCGATTATAAGTTCATTGGACGAGGTGATAAAAGCAGCCAACCACGAAATAACGATGGCAAGAGTCTGCGAAGAAGACGGTTTTTCAATGGTCCAAGATTTTGAAGGGGACGAACTGTTCGATAAGGAGGATCGAAAACGGGTGGAAAAATTAAAGAAGAAGAATAAACATCCAACCCCGGAGTCAAAGTTGTTCCCGAGTAGCTCCAATAAAATGGACAATCGCAAAGGCTTCCCACGTCCGTCATTTTACACTCAACGGCACGGGCCGTCCTTGCCAGCAACGTATGGGCCTATCGAAAAATACGGCTATACGCGGGGGCGTGGCAGGGGGCGAAATAGTCCAGTGAAATCTGGGACTTGCCACAATTGTGGAAAGCTTGGACACTGGCAACGAGAATGTGGGAAACCAGCAACCCAGTAAATGATATGAACTTTGAGTTTTTGTTTTGTTTTTTAAAAGTAGAATTGAAGAATTAAACCGTGAATTATTGCTGTCTTTCGTTGTTTTCCATTGATTAGATGCCATTACTCCCAAGCTTCCGGTCGATTGCGTATCAGCTCCAGAATTTCAAAACTGTAGTGAAGACAGCTCTGTGGCTGGGAACATACACAAACCAGAGTTCCGTAAATTTTGGATCGACACGTTAAAAGTAAGCAAATTCCTCCAAGACTTACTTCATTTTGGTTACAAAATGCCCCTATTTCGATACCCACTTAGCATTCATCTTAAAAATAATCTATCGGCCAGAATACCCGCAAACAGGGAATTTGTGGAGGAATCGCTCAGGAACGGACTTCGAGATAAATTGTTTGTCGAAGTGAACGAACCGCCACACCTAATTTTACCGATACAGGTCGTCGAGCGTGCCGGAAAGAAAAAACGGATTGTCATTGATGCTTCACGCACTTTGAATAATCACATTCGGAAACGAAAAGTAACCCTAGACCATCTTCATAAAATTGCCGACTGTTTTCCAAACAATTGGTGGATGGCCTCAATGGACGTGTCGTCGGGCTATTACCATGTAAGCGTGGCACCCGAACACCAAACATTGTTAGGCATGCAATGGACCTGGTCTAACGGGCAAACCAAGTACTACAGATGGCAAGTCGCTTTCCTAGGTATCTCGGATTTAGTTTATTTCTTCACCAAAATAATGATGCCCATAAAGGTCTATTTACACGCTCACGGCATTGCAAGCTTCATATATATTGATGATTGTCTGGTCTTGGGCTGTTCTGAGGAAGATTGCAAAGCAAAATTCGAATTTGCACGCATGACTTGGAAAAAGGCAGGATGGACCGAAAATAGAAGCAAAGCTATGGAACCCACACAAATAGGAACGTTCCTTGGACTCAATATTAATTTAAAAGAACAAAAGTTTTTCTTTCCATCTGAAAAATTGACGCAGGTGGAAGAAATGATACAACACGTCATTGATTCGCGAACGCTACACATTCGTGAGTTAGCAAAGCTATATGGGCTGATCGTATCAGGGCTGCTTTCATTCGGACCAATAATTCACCTTCTGTGTAGAGATGGTTACCAGTGCTTGGCTCAAGCACCCTCGTGGGAATGTAGACTGAACCCTGCATCGATTATTCCAGAATTAATTTATCTGAAGCAAAACCTCCGGATGTTAAATGGTTATCCGATGCAAAAGCATGAATTGCAAATCACTTCATCAATGAAATTAATTGCATCGGACGCGAGTGACAAAGGGTATGCCGTAATAGACCTCACTTGTCCGAAAGACTTATCCCATCAAGAACACAAAGGACCATGCGGGAAAAAATTGTCGGGCCGAATTTTCACTAACTGGGAACAAGGTCGCAGTTCAACTTTCAGGGAGCTCTTGGCTCTGTCTGAATTTTACAAAGCGTTCTCAAACCAATTACGCGGAACAGCCATTATACATCTCACCGACAATCAAGTGGTTACGTACGTAATGCAAAAAGGTTCCAACAAAACAGATTTGCAAAAAATGGCGATCGCTATTTACAAAGCTTGTAAAAATCAGGACATTCATCTTCAAGTGGTTTGGAAAAGGCGTTCGGACCCACGTTTACAACTCGCTGATGAATGGTCCAGGGCGTTCGATATTGAATCGTGGGGACCCACCAAAAATGAATTCGACAAATTCTGCAAATATTATCCTCCCTTCACTTTCGACTTGTTTGCGTCGGAGGAAAATTTCAAATGCCAACAATTTGCATCAAGCATCTTTTCCCCGTCAAGCTCAGCACGAAATGCATTCACGCTCAATTGGTCGAAACTAGGTTTTTGTTGGACCTGCCCACCAACTCGATTACTTAGAGCTACGCTCATGCAAATTGTTTCTTGCAAATCGCACGGATTAATTTTTGCCCCATATTGGCCTTCGCTACATTGCTGGGCACTGTTTGCCGAGGATGGTGTCCATCTTAACAATCTGTTCTCCTCCGTACGCTTCCTATTTCCATTCCTAGAAAAGGGCCCATTCGTCACAAATGAAATATTTTCGGGGAAAACAAAATTCCCTATGATGCTTTTGAGATACGGAGGGGACGCCAAAAAACCATTCTCGTCGTTACAACTGCCAAGTCATTGTGTGTCAAACGGTTGCAATCTATGTTTCAGGAAAATGGCAAAACCGTAATAGTGTTGCATCTGTCACCAAAACTCGGAACCTTGTTTCGTCGTATCAAATTTTTACCCCAAAATGCTCAAGTGTGTTAGGACAGTCGTCAATATCAAAAGCAGGGCCTGTACCGGGACCGTTTCAAAAAATCCAGAAAAAACGGCCAGATCTGACACAGACTTTATTTGATCTGAAAAAGGATTCAAAATGTCCAAGTACTTGGAAAAATTATTCTTCTGCCTTTGCCCGTTTCGATCAATGGTGCGCAAATCATGATCTGGCATCCATCCCAGCTCATACAGACACCATCCTCTACTTCCTCGCTGATCTCGCCGAATCATCACATTCGGTCGCTGCAGTTCAAACCGCCTGTGCTGCAATTGGCGCATTCCATACTCAACAGGGATTCTGTTCGCCCTGTCGGGCTCCCGACTTGAAACCACTTCTTACGGGTATCAAAAACCGTTATGGGAAGCCCCCAATCCAGCGACATTTACTCACAAAAAACCAATATCGGCAATTTCTGCAACTTTGTCTTGGTCCCTCCCTCTCAATGGGGACTCTTTACGATTTCCGAACAGCGTGGACCGAGCTTATCATCTTGCATACGAGTGCACGGTGGGGCGACCTCAGAAGATTAACAATCCGAAACTTCAAGATCTCGACAGAGAAAATGCAAATTAGTTTTCCTAAACGGAAAAATGACCAACAAGGGTAGGGGCACACTATAATCGTGAAACTTAGAGACTCTCAGTTCTGTCCCGTTAAGATCACAAAACGCTACTTCAGCCTTCTGGATCATGTCGCTAAACGAACTTACCAGGGTTATGTTGTGCCAACAATCATAGGCGTGGGGGCTAATATGACAGTTCGAGAAAATTCTCCGGCGTCCTACAAAAGTTGTCGAGACAAACAGAAAGCAGTTCTGGCACAAATGAATCTCAATGCCTCCCAGTTTGGCCTCCACTCGGGGCGCATAAGTAGCAGCGTATTGCTCAAAGATGCCGGTTTCGCTCAATCCGATATCGCCGCCAGAATAGGCTGGTCCTATAACTCTCGCATGCCCCAACATTATACCAAAAATGCAAAAACGATTACGGATTCCATGGACGCGAGTCTAGCCTTATAACAGTAATAAATTGAAAACACTTTTATCTTGCCTCTAAGGGTTCCTTAGCCTTGGTTACTACACCAGGTCTTAGAATTACAGCCTTTTGCTGACCTTCAAGACCATCACACGGCTCGCCTATTCGTTCTCGTACACTTTATTCATATCTTGTTTCCACGCAGGTCGTTCATATTCAAGGTACATCCCTTCAGGTAAGAGTTTACCGTTATTTCGCAAGCGAAGGTGAATAGAAAAGATATTTTTCTTAAACGTAGTTAAGAAATGCATCATTTTTGTTGAAACCCGAAACTGCTTCTAATGGGGTTTTGGTCGGATATGATGATCGAATAACCTGAGAATTGAGATTCGTCAAATCAACACAGAATCGAATTCCTCCGTTCGGTTTTGGAGCGATTACCACCGGGTGACACCATTCAGAGGGTGTATCTCCCATGGGATCAATGATATCTCGCTCTATCATGTAATCAATTTTTTCCTTGTATTTCTCACGAAGGCTTAAAGCAACTTGTCGGGCAGCATGGATGGCATAGGGCTTGTAATCTTCTTTCAATTGGATCTTCATGGGTTCCCCCACAATTGGACCTTTCATCGATCGCAATTCTTTTGAATCGTCGAACACACTTGCGTATTTAACGTGAAGTTTTGCCTCAATTGCTCTGAAAATTTCTGGGTCGTTTGAGAATGAAGGAATGGAAGTTACCCAGTCCACGCGTTCGGGCCAAAGTTGCTCTGATTGAAGATTTTTGCTTTTTAGACCATTGATGGTCGACATCTCATTCGGTAAAGGCATAGGGAAAGTTTTGCTTACTATATTTAGTTCTTTGCACGTCTGTAGATCCAAGAAGAAATCTCTGACCTTCTCGCATACCGCGATGACAACGTTTTTGGCCATGTTTCCTTGAACGACGATAGTAGATCGGAAGGATCCTCTCTGGGTCAATTCCGAACCATCCACTGTTGTAATTCTGTTGGAAATTGGTGTATCCAAACGGATGGGTATTTTTGATTTTCGAAAAATATCAAGTCCCATGACTGATATTTCTGCTCCAGTGTCTGGAACAGCATAAAACGGATAACATGTTTTATCATTTCCCATTAATTTTACCGGCAAATGTAAAGAAGATCTCCCCATAGAGCAAAGACGTGTAGTCTCAAGTGAGATTGTGGCTGAAGTTTTAGAAATTGGAGTTCTGCAAAGTGACGAGAAGTGTCCCCTTTTGTTACATGACGAACACATCGCTTCTTTCGCAGGACATTCTTGTTTTGGATGTCGTGATCCACCGCAACAATAACATTTTGTTCCACTATCTTTTGGCTTATAAATTTTCTTGTCTTGGGGTTTGTTTGCAACAGGTTTAGAATTGCCAAATTTTCGATGGGCGTAATTCGATTTCTTGTTTGCTTGAATGGCGAATGACGAGGTAGAGGACCCCACTTGTTTGGCTCCAATCCTGCAAGTTTCCATAGATAATATGAACCGTCGGGCATCCTCAAAACTTCTTGGGTTTTCTTCTAGTAATTTAGCCCGATCTCTCTCGCTTTTCATAGCCTGAACAAGAATACCAATATGCAATTGATCCTCGGTAATATTGCTAGTGTCGGCATATTCACCAAGCTCTCTTATCTCGTTACAGAGTCCCGAGTAGTCTTGGCCATCTTTTTGTTTAATTGACAAAAATTCCTTCATGTCCACATGTCGGTTTCTGAGGCTTCTTAAATGAAAAGTGATAGCTTGAATTACTTCATCCACAGAACGGCCAGTATCTGCCTTTATTCCGATAGAATGTTCCACAATTCGAAAGAATCCCGGTGAACAGCATTGCCAAAACACCGATATTTGTGTGGATTGAGGCCGCAAATTAAGGGATACGAGGCGGGCGTAATTATCCCATGTTGGTTTCCATTTAAGAAACGATCGTAAATCAATATCCTCTTGTAAACTTTGAGGAAGATTTACTGAAAGTTTGGGAAGTCCTCTTTCTGGTTGAATATTGTGATCGTTCCCGGATCCCAATGTGGTAGGAAGTAAAGGTAATGGTTCTTGAACTTTATCATAATCACGTCGATATCCAATAACTCGGGTTTGGAAACCCATGAATTCACTTTCGTAATCGCCAAGGTCTACTTCATCGGAATCTTTATCGTCAGCCATAGGGTCTGTCATTACGTCCTCATCTGCTTTCGCGTATTTATTTAAGGCCTCCTCCCACTTCTTTAAGATTAATTCGAGCTGAATTGGGTCATCACCCCTCTTATATAAGTTGAGGATACTTATTGCCTTTTTCTTGTGTCTTGTCACCGTTCCTTTGAATGCTCGACGGCTTCGGATCAAATGTTCGATCATCTCCCGAGGATCAGGATTTTCTTCGGATGGCATGGTGTTGATTCACTTTTCAATCAAATGACGTGAAATATTTCAATATCTCGATGCAATCGTGGTTAAGAAGAGGCTCGATAGTCCCAATCAAGATGGTACCTTATCACACAGATCCATGGTAATAATCCAAAGTGTTGGGCGTTCTTCATAACTGCTGCGCCATGGTATATTTTCGTTTTATATTCAAAGATGAGACACCAATTCATTTAACAAACATTTTATTCACCTCACCCGAATCGAACACACTCAAGAACCGATACTTCTTCCCAGAACCTGTTATTCCAATCCCCGATGGTAACAAGCAAAGATAGACTTTTTAGTGAGAGAAAGGAGAGAGGGAAAACTAATATTTACCATCATACCAGTTGGGTAGTGGTAGATGGTGAAAATCTTGGTTATTGCAGTAGAGGGGGTGGGTCAGATTGAACAGATCCTTCGTCAGTTCCCGTCGTTGATGGAGTTGGGCAGGAAGCCGGACGAAGGTGCGAGACTGCCAATATTCCGAAAGGATGTCGGGCCAAGGACAATAGGGTGTTGTCAAGTCTTTGACCGGGAAGGACAGCAAATGTCCGGACATCACCTCCGGAAAGGTCAGGTTCCTAACACTGTTGGACACTAACCTTGCCAACCCGATGGTGAAGGGCTCGGTTTCGCATATGAAATGCGTCCATGCATTATTGGCATATTGGGGCACGCAGAGGTATCTTTTCAGGAATTTGGTGAAGGTGGCATCAGCGGATTTGAGGGCGGATTGGGCGGAGTTGGGAAGCCAGTGCAGGCCGTAGAGGAAGATGGGGGTGATGTAGGTCAGGAACCCCTGAAAGGGGTGGACACGAACTCCGATTTTTGAAAAAATGGTATGAGGCCGAGGCTCTATTTTGACACAACGTCATTTATTCCTTATTAATGGCTAAAACTGTTGAACATGTGTCTTGAAAGAATTCAGTCAAACTTCTTGTGTTAATATTTAGGGACTGGATGTTCTTCACCTTGATTTTAGGGGTCCCAGCATCCTTTTTACTCGTCTCATGAAGCGGTTGACATTCAGCTCTCCAAACGATTTTAGTCCTCCTAACAATGAGGAAATACCTAGATGGGATCTTACTCCACCCATTAGTCCAACTATTGTGAAATAATGCTCAACAGAAGTATCTGTGGTGGTATCTGGAGGGTTACTCCTCTTCCATCCTCTTCAACACCTCCACAATGCAGGACCCATTTCCATAGGAAAATGAAAGAACAAGAATGGTCTCATTTTGAAAGAAGATGGAGTCCAAGTCGGAGATGTTGTTGGCTGTAACTATTGAAGGGCACTTTTGACGGGTCTGGATCAGATCAGCCATGTGATCCATCTGACAATCCGAACGAAAAATTCTCATGAAAGGGGGATTAAGAACCAACTTTCCTCCGGAAACTCTCCCCCAGATCAAAACGGGGAGTTTTATCGCACTTGTCCATTACACAACTTGAACAACTTAAGAATATTTTGCTTGTTCTTGGATTATCCTGAACTCAAAGGCACAACCATGTAATAAAAGAAATTCGAAGATGGACCATCATTTCTAGAACATGAAGTTATGCCAAGGTGACACAACCTTTAACAATCTCAATTTCAAACAAATATTGCCATGTCTCAAGTAAGTTCAGGATAATACATGAATGGTTCGATGGTAAGTTCAAAGATATTCATAAGTCAGTCAAGGCGGATATTAGATGAGCTCGGAAAAAACGCCATTTTGTCATCGATACTTCAATGAATGGTTAGATATTTTTAATATGTTCAAGTTGTGTCATGGATGAGTGCGATTAAACTCCCCGTTATGGTCCGGGGAGAGTTTTTGGAGGGAAGTTGGTTCTTAATCCTTGTTCAACAGGAAGTTGACATTCCGATTAAGGTCCAAATTTGTTATTCGTTCTTTTTGCTTTAGTTAGGGCTATCACTTCCGAAGGATGTAGCAGGTCACCTAGTCATCAGATTTCACTTGATCACTTGATCGTCATCTTGTAGAAAAGACATCTTGCGGGTTCATTGGCACTTGTGACCAATGATGTTGGCCTCACTGATGTCATCCATCATGTAATATTCACTCTTTCATTCACTCGTTCATGGCTGAAATTGATGTCTTTGAAACACCAACATCGGACGAATTTTTGGGCGTGGCGTTGACCTTTGTCAAGGCTAGGACTTGGCTGGACCCCCGTGGGACACAGGAAACACCGATTGCCGCACTATCTTTTGGAGTTTTGGTCGATTTCCGGTTAAGTTCTGGTATTACGGACCGGGCGTGCGTAAGGAAAAGAAGTTGATGGTGGACGGTGGCCTGTTCGTCCTTATTCTGTTAATGTATTGAGTGTCAGGTTGACCAAACCTCTCGTCCAAAAAACTGGTGAACTCTGTTGGACTACTCTTGTACTGCTTGGCTTTGTTAACACAACTCTGCCTCTCAAGGGAGTCAAAAGGAGGCGACAGTGGGCCTTGCTTGGAAACTAAGTACGGTTGCTCTCGATATCACCTGACGAGGGGAATTTGTAAAGTTTGAACAACGAAGAACTGCACAAAGTAAAGATTTAGAGATGGGAACTTTGCAATGAATATATTTACATATTTGGAAGGGCATTCGAGGAAACATAACTACGTGCAAGTAGGCACGTAGTTATCTTAGGCCAATAAAGCTACTCGTTCAAGCGCAGGCGTTTTCATTTACTACTCAAAAGAAGCTTCTTTACCACAACCTAACAAGACTTGGCCACCCTGAAGTTCTCCTAGAGCTTTGCCAACCTCTTCTTTCCCTTACGCACGCCCGGTCCGTAATACCAGAACTTAACCCGATTTCCGTTTGATTTTCCGCTCCCA